>CP092876.1:48237263-48837263 GCA_030710605.1 Cordylochernes scorpioides
CATCATATGCGACAACTTCTACACATCTGTGGATCTGGCTCTGGACCTGTATGCAAGAAGGACCTATTTGACAGGAACCATGAGGCTAAATAGACGAAGTCTGCCGTCGTCAATTAGAAGCAAGAAACTCCAGCCTGTAGAGAAACTCTATCGCTTTAGAGATCCAGTTTTGCTCTTGAGATAGAGAGAAAAACGTTCCCAAAAGAAGCCGGTCATCCTACTCTCAACAAAGATGCATGCTTCCTCAGATGAAGTCACCACAGCTTCTGGAAGATCTGTAACTATTCGGTACACTTTTTGAATGGTACACTATGACAGGTTCGTTTGGTATTGAAAGAATGATTCAATTAATCATCCTTGATATTACCAAACGAACCTGTCATAGTGTACCATTCAAAAAGTGTACCGAATATTGTGGCGAGCCTGCCAGGATTTAAGATGGACAAACTCAAGAAAGCTTGTGAGACGAAAAAGAGGACTTTGGAAAGTGTTATTGCAGAAGCAGATGGCGAACTTGAAAAGCAAGAACCAAGCCTAGAAATGTTGATGTCTCTACGACCAAAGCTCCTCAGATGTAAAGACAGGTTCTTAATTGCCAGTGATTGTCTCATCGAACAACTGATAAAGGCGGATAGAGAAGATGAAGAAATTGAAGATGTCGATATCGTTCAAGCGAATCTATTCGGTAGGTTGAGCGGAAGGCATTGCACTACAAATCGTTGAGCAGTCTTGTACTTCAAAATTGCAGTTGTACTTGGAGTCCACATCAGAAATGTAGATTCGATACCGCTTGTGCTGCTGTGGTCTCGATTTCACTCCACCAAATAGTAAGTGTACAACTTCCTTTTTCCCGAGCATAGTGAGTCCAACTTCGGAAGCAGTTTGTTCCAATACATATGAGTTCTGGGATCCACTATCTAACATTGCTCGAACAACTTTTGATTTATTTTCGCCATCAATCTTTACCATGATTGTTTGAAGTAAGACATCTTGGCACCGAACTTGATTCGACATGTCCACGGATGCATTTATGTTCTTACTTCTCTCTTCAATCCCATCAGATTTTTGGCTGCCTTTTGAAACTGGACATAAGATTGCCCTGTGTTTTTTACTACAGATGACACATTTCACTACGTTTCTGCAATACTTGGAAAAGTGTCCGGGCTTCAAGCAAGAATAACAACACTGTTTCTCTTGAATTATTTTCCTTCTTTCTTCAAGAGACATTGACATGGCTTTACAGCATTGTTCACTCAAATGTTTTTCATCACAAAATACACATTTATAAGCGTTATTTGACTTCCCATCAGCAACTACCAGACTTGCAGCGGTGGCGACAGATGTCTTCGGCTTGTTTAACAACAAAAACTTGTTTTTAACAGTAACAATGCCTGCAATGGTGCAGGAGTACAATAAAGGAATGGGAGGGGTGGATCTTTCCGACCAGATGCTAAACACATATATAGATGAGAGAAAATCGCTCAAATGGTGGAAGAGAGTGTTTTTCAGCATGGTCTTCAGGGTCATGATAAACTCATATATCATTTATAAAAAAAAAACTGCCCTAACCCAATTGATCGATTTCACTTCCATATTGAGATAGTGGAGGCATTGATTGGCGATTATGATGGCCGGAAACTAGAACCATCGACATCTTCCCTTCCACGTGCTCCAACTCCAAAGCATAGCATGGAGAGACTGCCTGAGAGAAAGGAGCAAAATTGTATAGTTTGTTCTCCTCAGTTGAAAAGGCGAAAAAGGACCCGCTATCACTGCATCGTCTGCAAGAAGGGAGTATGCCCTGGAGAATGCTGGGAGCAACATGTAAATAGCTAATATTTTTTTTTGTTCGTTTTATTATACATTTTATATATACCTCTCATTTTTCATTTTTTTTTTGCTTTATGTTAATATTAAAAAAATTGCATTGTTTTTATATCAAATTTAGGATTTTATATAATCTTTGATTTATATTCAATCATTTCTCAATCATAAACTATTAAAATATTGTAATTTTAGAAGCGTTTTATTAAAATATACTAGCACAACAGATTGATCAATTATATGACGCAAGCTTCAGTGAGCATTCCCAGTAGAAGTGCGCAATGATAGGGTTAACCCTAACAAACTATACAATTTTGCTCCTTTCTCTCAGGCAGTCTCTCCATGCTTCTCACGCCGAGCGGGGCAAGGAGATCTCTTACTACCCTACGCTTCTACGCGCCTTAGAACCGACACAAGTAACGATTTCTTTCATTGATAATTCTACATTTTTTGACCATAGTTTCACAATATGCCAATTTTTAATATTTGTTGTAAATATGTATAGTTAACTCACCTATCTTTAAAATTCACTCTCTCTCTCTAATATATAATTATTTTTATAATTTATATATAACTTTGAAATATATTTTATTTCAATTTTCTTCAAGTAATTGAGAATAAACTACTTGATAGTAAAAACTTATATTTCTGCTTTTAATTTAACACGACACTGCACTTTCAATTCTTTATTTAAAATATATATATATGATAATAGTAGGCCGACAAATTTATCATAACAGAAGCCAACAGGATATTACCTGTTTATTCGTTCAAAATGCCAAAAGCGAAAAATATATTTTTTAATGTGAAAATCATCAACCATATTAATCTCCAACCATAGCAATTTCCAAACAATCATTGTAATCTCCAAACAACAATTAAATCTCCGACCAACAATAGACATCCTGATCGAACATAGCTATTTTAAAACAGCCATAGCCTATCCAAGCAACCATAGCCATCTACAATCAAGCATAACCACCTACAAGCAACCTTAGCCACCTACAAACACCCATAGCCAGCTACAAACAACCATAGCCACCTACAAACAACCATAGTCACCTAAAAGCAACCAGTAACGCCAAACAACTACGAATATCTCCATTTCCAGTCATCGCTATCTCCAAAAGTTTCAAGCTTCATGATTCTTCTCCCCAGCTACTTTGTGACCATCCCCCAGCAGTTTCCAGTTCCCCGTCATCAGACTTTCCAAGTTACCTTTTATTTTGTTTCTACCTTTCTATACAAATTACACACAGAATTTCAACATTGCTAATTCGCACCCATCGCTTAATTTTATAGTTATATCCCTTTTTTCAATTCATTTCTAAATATGCCTACAAATATTTTTAATGTCATTCCATCTATCTGTCTATTATCATTATATTATTGAACTGCTATTAACATACCTTTATATATTATTTTACACATACATATCAATGTTAATATTCAAGGAATAATTCATTTCAAAAATATTATCTGTGCAAATGAACATTTTATGCTGCCTTTTAATATTTTGAGAGAGAAATATCTAAAAAATATATAATTACTCATAATTTAAATAATATTTTGTTGCTTAATCTAAAATTTTATATAAATCAATGATTATTATTCAAAATATCAAGATCAATGGCCGAACGACATTCCTGTAATTTGGCTTCAGAATAGCGTCTCAAAGTTTATAAATATATTTGGAAGAATTTTCTGGCACCATTCCTCTCCCTAATCTTCCTTTCTTGACAGTTCACTTTGGACATTTTATGTTCCCCAATTGGAGAGAGAGATAAAGTGAGTGCGTCCATCAAATCTTTTCCGAATGATGGCCGAAAAAAATCGGAGAGGAACCAGTTACATGATTTCAGAGAATTGCTAACTGTTGTTGATCTAATACAAAGTTAGGTGGTCGTATTGTATTGCTTAGAAATAGAATTGTGAAATTCGGCCGTTAAACATTTTATACGAATGTTTTATTGTCGTATATAATTAAATTTATTGAATTATAAATTCTATTTGATACTCTGATAAAATAAAATAAAAGGTACACACAATTTACACACAATTGCTACCCCACAGCTCTATACAAATGACAGTTTTCATCTCTAAAATTACCATCTTTAGTGAATAGCTTTTCGCGCACAAGAGGATAAATTTCACTCTAAAGCATACTTGCAACTCTGCAACTAGTTTTTATTTGAAAAGAGGTCTTATTCTAACATTAAAATATACCTTTTCGTGTTTTTAACACATGGAAATAATTTTTGATAAAATATATTTTAAAGGAAGTTTGTGTAGAGTCGAAATTCTCCAATTTTCTTTATATATAAATAATGCATCGTGAATGTTATGAGATAAATATATATATCAAGACATCATGGTCAGAAGGATACAGAAAAAAATAGCCAACTAGTATACTCTAGCCAGTAACCAATATAGCTAATCAGCTAACTAGGTCCTTCCCGCAAAAAACAACAACAAAAAAACATATATTGTAAATAGGATAAAAAAATACTCAAAATATATATTTTAGTTGAATTATTTCAATCAGATTTGGAATTTAGCTAATGGCAGACGCTTTCAGAATAAGCCGAGAAATTGCCGAAATTGAATTTCCCGCAAAACATTGAAGCCCCGCGCCACCCGCGCGTTTGCGCCTCAGGTGCCCTCGTTGTAACAAAGCAATCAGCCTGCCCATCCATCCATCCTTTCCAAATGGCGATGCATTTACATCTCACAATATTCTAACCTATAACGGCTCTCTAGGTTCAACAGCTGAAATTACTTTTCGCAGTGTCTGCAGATTTTGTTTCTTTACTTCTTTGTCAATAAGTAAAAATTGCCATTATAATGATGATAGCTATATTCCAAAACCATGGCATATACGACTTGATTGGCTTTTGTTTGCACTTGGCTAAAACCTGGTGTTGTATGGCAAATTTGTTGTTCTGAATATTTGCGATTGGCGAAAAGAGAAAAAGAAGCGTTCTGATTGTTTTATTAAACGGAAGAAAACATTTTTGTACCACAAAATTCTATGATAGAATAAAAATGAAATGATAGACTCCGCCTACGTTACGCTCGTATTTAATATATCCAGATGAAAGGCCGCCACATTATAGAGTGGAAAGAGTGACTGCTATATCTTCAGACCTGGAACTCGCAAATGAGCATTTCATCCATCGTACTTGAAGAGCTATGAAATCTGTCGAACCTGCTCGCAGAAACGATGGTTCAGCTGAAGTAGCAGGGTTAATTATAAGACATATTTAAATTCGCCACTTTTGCCACCTTTATAAGGTGAAACCTCCCGCGACCATTCTGATAAGTTACGCTTCCCTCAATGAAAGACGATTAGAACAGAATCCCCCAATACTCTAACAGATATGAATAGAACAGCGAGAACGAACAAACAGATGGCTGACATAAATGCTGAATATCTTTCAAGCACTTCCAAACTCATCTATACGAATGAAGACAGGACTCTAAAAATAATATAAACAAGTTAGTTAAAAAAGCAATAAACTACCATCAACAAGATATTTTCTCGAGAGACTTCACACTGAATGAGCTAAATTCATCAATAGAAAAGATAGATCCAAGAGGTCACCAGGAGATGATCTAATCTTTGGTAGTCAAATGATTAAACACTTTGGAGACAAAGCTAAAAATAAACTCCTACGAATACTGAAAATTTCATGGTAAACTGATAAACTACCAAAGAATTGGAAGATATCAATTATAGTGCCAATACTGAAACCAAAAAAAAAAAGATGCCAAGGAATGCAAGAACTATCGGCCAATTGCTCTCCCCAGCATACTTTGTAAAATAACAGAACGAATTATGCACTCTAAGGCTCATAATCTGGCTCACTAACAATAATAAAATGAACTTCTACCAAACTGCCTATAGATCCCGGGTCTGTACAACTGATCAATTGTTCTACTTCTGCCAATCAAAAAATAGATTCTTTCCAGGAAATCAGCCGAAGAAGACAACGGCCGTATTCTTGGATATGACCTCAGCTTTTGATCGAGTGTGGAGGGAGAAATTACTTGAGAGGCTGCACAACATCGGAGTAAGAGGAAAAACCTTAATCTGGATTGCAGACTACTTAAGGGGAAGAAGGATAAAGATTCGGGTCAATGGAGCATTTTCCATGGACCGAAGAACATGGGGTGGTGTACCTCAGGGATCTGTGCTCAGTCTTTTACTCTTCCTGCTATTTATTAACGACATCCATCCTTACCTCACTGAAGACACAAAACTTTGTGAAAATTTAACTTTCCCAATTACATTGAAAAGTGACAGCCAGGCTGCAATAAACTGGATACAATCTGACAAAATTATTTCACGAACAAAGCACCTAAACCGAAAGTATTATTTTGTGAAAGAGAAAATTCAAAATTGAATCAAGCTGGAATACACTAAAAGTGAAAACACGGAGGCGGATATACTAACGAAGAGTCTCCCTAAGGACAAACTACAGAAATGTGCAGATAGCCTTGGACTTGCTGATTAGGGCTTACACACAGGGAGTGTGTGTTGTATATATTAATCAATTGTTACCACAGAGTGTGTGTAAACTCACAGGTAAATAGGCGCTAAACGAAAGAAAAAAAAGTTCCTCTGTTTAATATTAGCTTCCTTTTTATATTTTGTTCTCTCTCTTATAAACCAATAAATATAGTGTTTAATTTATAATTATTGGAACCAGTTTCATTAAAAATATTCTAAGCAAAGTCAACAAAATATTTATAGATTTTGAAGAATTAAACAAAACCTATCTAGCAACTGTTTAATATTCTACGTTTTTTAAATATTTTTATATTGATGATGATTAACATTTTTTTATTTACATATATAATTAGAAATATTTATAAATCCTCTTAATATTTTAAATAATATTATTTATATATTTAAAGGTTGTTGCTTTTAATTATTTTATATATTTTACATTTAAATAAACAACTCTAAAATATATTTAGTTATTATTTTAAAAAGTAAACAATTGAGAATAAAAAAAACAAAGATAATTGATAAATAGATAAAGTAAATGATAAAGTTATCAATAATTTGTAAAAGAAAAAATACTTTTAATAATATTATAAAATTAGCAAAGCATTTTTCTAATTAGAAAATCATGAATTTGCCCATTTACAAGTTTAAAGTTTTTATCTCTAGCGTCCGCTACAGAACTGACAGCGTTGATCGCGGTGGACTTATCAAGGGCTTTTGATAATGCATGGTGGCCCGCTATAATAAAAAGAATGGATTTAGACAACGTTCCCAGATCTTTGATTCAAATTATCCAATCTTATCTGAATAATAAGAGAAGAGTTTGTCTGTCATACGGTGACTAAACTTTCTCAAAAAACCTTACTAAGGGATGTCTTCAGGGTAGTCCACTATCACTGTTATTATGGAACATCTTGCTGGACTATATTCTAATAAATTTTAAATCAACTAACGCTGAGGTTATTTGATACGCGGACGAAATCTCTATTATATGTTGGCAATATAATTTACAGGGTCTAAAAATTAAGTTAGTGAAAACCCTAAATTTTGTCACTCAATGGTGTCATTCAAAAAAAGTTATAAATAAATCCAGAAAAAAACGAACTTGATTCACTTTCACAATTTTCAAAGGTTTCAGTCGAATTTAAAAGAACATTCATAAAACCTGCAAATTAAATCAAAGTTTTGGGAATGAAATTGCCAAATCATAGGTTCAAAACAAAAATAAATTTCACCCCGAACATTAATGAAATTTTGCATAAAGCCCATCTCATGAAAAATCTGCTTTTTCCCTCAGTAGAAAAATATGGGGTATAAACTCTTATAAATAATACTTTTGTATAAGACTAATTAGACCTATTCTAACATATGGAGCTGAAATTTGGTGTTACCAAATAAACAACCGCTGCAAACAAAAATTAAATTCGATGCAATACCAAATTGTTCTTTGGACTATTAGATCGTTTAAAACATCTTCCTGAAATTGTGTCCACTGTCTGGCACAGAGATACCTTTCCGGACTGATTTTATAGAATCAAGACTGCTTAAATATGAATTGGAACAACTAAGTGAAGAAGACCAACGAACATTCAGTCCACATTCTCCTTCAATAATGAATGCATTTTTAAGAACAAGAATGATAGATATGTTTTCTAATACTAGCGCTTACCTTTGTCTCTTTTTACGTTCAGGCATCCCAAAATATTTCCGCCCTGACTTCTACAATGTGCAATTCGTAACTAATAATGGAAACTTCGGAAATTTTCTGTTTCGAATAGGAACTATAGGCGATCCAGGGTATCTATGTGGATAGAGAAGGCAGGATTCCAGTCACTTGCTTATTGAGTGTCCAATATTCCAGAACTACAGAAATCGGGAAAACGTTGAATACAAGAATCTTTTTATGTTTATAAATAGTAAGGACTCACATTTCAAATTTTGAAATTCTGTAAATATATTTATGATTTTCTCTCTTTGTTAAAAAAACGTAATTGCCAAAATAGGTATATTTATTTGTTAAATAAATTAAAATCCTCTGGAGTAACTTGATAAAGAGAGAAAAATCAAAGATAAGTAGGATAAGCTTGATTGTTTGTTCATAAAAGAAACTTATCCTCCTTATCTTTGATATTTATTTGTGTTTGCTTCATTTGTTGGTTGTGAATTCAAGCATGATTTTAGTGTCCTTTCCTTTATTTTCTTCTTTAAACTCTACTCAAACCATGTAATTATTTAATTGTTTAGGTAATATAGTTGTTGTCTTGTCTTAAATTTGAAAAAAAAGACAATACAAGGTCCCGATGGCTTAACCTGAACTAAAAGCTCCTAGCTTTACAGTAATGCTGGAAACTGACTTGAAAATTATAAATTGATAAATCAATACCTTTGTTGCAGAGATCAGTAGAATTGAGTCACAACGCTGGATGGCGAGGCTTAAATTAGAAAACAGTAATGAATAATTTAATACTTATTGAAAGAAATATTTATTTGAAAATCACACAAATTAATATTAATACAAATATCATTCAAAACAATTATTAAAATTTATGAGAGATAGTTCTTTTTTCAGGCCTGTAAAAACCAAACGTTGGCGTCGAAACAGCTTTTGTTTACCGGAATTGCGGGGGTAATCCTTTTCTGCCCGCGCATGCGCGGGGGCAGCGGGTGCAGTGTTGCCAGGCTCGGTTGGCCCAAAAGTACCTATTTTCGCGTCAATAGTATCTAAATATAGTGTTGTTTCTTGACGCAAGCATCCCTTTTGGGATATCGCATCTGATTTGATAATAAATAAATATAATTTTAGAGTTGAAAAATATTTCAACAAAAATATTCATATCAATAATTTCATTTACAAGTTCTTACATTGCAGAAAATTACTGCCACTGTTATGTTGAGAGATGTTTTCAACCATGAGAGATGTTTTCTCATTAAATCCTAATGTAGTTGTTATTAAACTTCTAAATGTTGCTATCATATAGCATAACATGCTGTTGAACTTTGATATGTTTTCTTAAAACTTAATAATATAAATAAGTATATACAAAAAAATTTAAAATACCTTCAATAAAAAACATTTAAAAAATCTATAAATAAAAAAATATATATATTTAATTTTTAAAATATATTAGTTAATGTAAATATAAAATAAATTTGCATATAGAGAGAGAATATTATTAAACACAATACACTTTAAAGGTATATTTTAAAACAATCAAAATAAAACTAGAGAGACAAAGTATCTATATAAATATAATATGAATTGCGTCATAAATAATAATGCACAAATATCATTTTGATGTGAAAAAAAAACTATAAAAACACAGTAGATTGATGGCGTATCTGGGATATAATTAAAAGAGTTATATAATGCTATATATAAAAAGTAAAGATAATTGTATATCAGACACACGATGAAATATTACCCAAGATTGCTCGCCGTTAATAACATAAATTATCTTTATAAACGCCATTTTTATGTTTTGTGATTTGATGCATATATTTATCTTCGTTTTTTATTCGTTATTTACCTTCGAAGTTAAATTTAGACTTTTATGTATGTTTAAAAATTCCTGGGAATTTACCAACTGAAAATAAAATAGTTTCTTAAAATTATATAAATATATTAATTCAGATATAATATATTTGATTTTCAAATTTAAATATTCTCTTTACTTTAAATAAATATTATTCATCTTTAAAATAAATTAAACTATTCCATTGTTTTTAACTCAAGTATAAATTTAATTTATTATATATATATGTTGTATTAAAATATTATTTCATTTCAAATTATATATCATAAATTTAAATACTCTGCTAAATCGACCGCCAGAGGGTACCTTCCCCTATAAAAACTCATTGTTGTTGTTTCCCGATAGCTCGATTTCCACCTGTGCAAAATAATTAGGGTACACTCCGCGGTCACTCAAATACTTTATTTTCAAATAGTCTGATAGACTTAAGCCACGCGTCCGCGCGGAGGATTCCGATCACCTGAGTAACTCGGACTCCTCACCTCATGGTTAACACCGGTCATTAGCGGCCGCTCGTAGACGCAATCCTGGCATGTGCCGCTGTTTAAGATCGGTTTCGCGACCTGCCCTGCGTATGTGATCGCCCCTGACGCTGTCTCTGTAGCCCAAGGACAGAGGGAAAATGGTTTGGCGATTCGACGGTGCGGGCTGCTCGAGAAATCGACTTACGCAGCGACCCATTTGAACGCGCTATGCAATCTATGGTGTACCTTGGTGTAGTTGGTTGTCTTAGTACTGGTACCCTCACCAGTAATATTATCTAAAACCTTTTATATATTATCTTTACAAAAATAAAAATCTATCTTTTTCCATCAGTTGCTGAATCATTCCCGCTTTATCTAATATTCTTATTTAAACAACAGCTGTTTTTCTTTTATCTTTCCTGGCCTGGGGAATCTAACCTTTTGAACAACTATGGTTTCGTGCATCACCTTGGTACTTTGATGTAGTGCATTGCGGCTTGTCTATTTGCTACATTATTCTGGGCTTAAAAATCATACACTTTAAGCATTGCGGTATGTCTGCTCTCCACGGTCACCCCTGGGCTCAACACTATTGGACCCGTCTCTGCCTTCCCTGATCTCCGCGGATCACCATCCTGCCCCCCCCCCCCCCCCCGATCCTCCTCTACATCCCGGCTCTCCTGGCCTCACCTGGCGATGATCCTCAGGCCCCTTCAACTGTGCTTTATCTATATTCCAATTTATGCGTCCATCGGGGCTCAAAAATCATTCATTTTGGTTAGCAGCCCTGTAAATAAAGATATTTCCGTTTCCCGATAGCCGGCTCAAATCTTTTGTACATTATGTAAATTAG
This sequence comes from Cordylochernes scorpioides, assembly GCA_030710605.1. Classification (NCBI taxonomy): domain Eukaryota; kingdom Metazoa; phylum Arthropoda; class Arachnida; order Pseudoscorpiones; family Chernetidae; genus Cordylochernes; species Cordylochernes scorpioides. The sequence continues at coordinate 48,248,451 of CP092876.1, forward strand.
TTTTCCATTTTTATTCTTACGCCTTAAGCCAGGCAGTATTTTTATCAAAATATGTGTTTTATATAATCCATAAGCTCAATTAAAGCTATTTATAATATTCATTATTTTTATTATTATAGTTTCAAGATTTTAATCACGACTGTATTACCATAGCATAATCCTCAAGATAATTAAAAATCAACAGAAATATCATCTCTTTTTTTATAATATATATATATTTAAAGCGACAAAGGTCGCCTCTCCCGTCAAAACAGACGTTTAAAAATAGACGCCATCTATTGACTGTACCGCAAACTAGCGGTCTCGGGTCGGTGACAAAGCCACTACACCAGCTTTGGCAAACTGAAAAGCGTCCACCTAGAGACGATGGTTTTGGGCTAATGGCCCTCGTCAGTCTAGGGCGGACTATCAGAACCAGTCTAAGTCGACCCTAGACTGACGAGGACCATTAGCCCGAAACTATTCTCTAGGTGGACGCTTTTCAGTTTGCCAAAGCTGGTATTGTGGCTTTGTCACCGACCCGAGACCGCTAGTTTGCGGTGACGGTCAATAGATGACGTCTAGTTTTGACGTCTATTTTGACGGGAGAGGCGACCTTTGTCTATTTAAATCTATATCCTCCCGGCAAAATTTCCATCTATATATATGTGTGTGTGAAAAATAGTACAAATGTGATATAGTACTGGGATAAAGTGCATAAATTAAGAAAAAGGCATCTCCTTATCGTGCAACTTAAAGTTGCTGATGACTTGCGCCATCTATCGGAATAAATATCAACTATTCTCGTTTATTTTTAATTATTCCAGAATGGCCAAATACCCATTCTTGATTAATCAAGAAAAGCTAACCACGGACGCGTTCCGGGCTGTTGGCCCTCATCAGCGTGGCGCAAGCTGTACCTCAACGACCAAAATATTGCATATTCAGGCATCCTAAAAAATCATGAAACGGGTAGTTAAGGCCAGAATTGCGTGAGTCCGCAACACAATGTGAAAAATAAGTTCAAATGTGATATTGTATAGGAATAAGGTGCATAAATTAAGAATAGGGCATCTCAGTATCGTGCAACTGAAAGTTGCTAATGACTATTTGGCAATGTTGGGCATTAAAAAATTATTTTTCAATTAAATTATTAATTGACTAAGAAATTAATTGCTAATAAATTAATTGCAATTAAATCAATTGCAATTAATCTTTAAATTGCAATTTGCAATTAAATTAATTGAAATTAAATTAATTGCAATTGAATCAATTGCAATTGAATCAATTGCAATTAATTTTCCAATTAAATCAATTGCAATTAATTTTTAGAATTGTTTTATGAAACAATTAAAACTAACAATTAAATATGTATTAATACAGAATAAATAAAAATAACAGATTTAATGAAAGGTTTAAAAAATTACACTGCATAAAAAAATCAATCATTCTCATTGATGAACTATTCTTGTCACGTTAAGCCTTTTACATACGTGAATGTTTGTTTTGGTTAAGAATACATTGTTCCAGACTAGTGAAATAAAATGGCGTCGATAAACGAAATGGACGAAGACAGTAACATTCCAGTGACTTTTTCGGTTTCGGACATTAATGAGTCATTAGAAACATCTTCGCCTGTGCCACCAACTGACACCGCCGAGTGTTCGTCTTCGCAAGCGCGGCTTTACTTGCTAGATGGAACATATTTCAAATCCTTGCTTGAAGATTCCACTGGTAATAAAATCACAGCGCTTTGTATGAAATGTCCAAGAGATGTATTAACTAAAATTAAAGGATATCATAATTGTACGTCAAACCTTTCGAGTCACCTGAAGCGAAAACACGGGAAAGAATGCATTGAAGAGTACAAAAGATATGTAAAAAGAAAAAGAAATCCGAGGTAAAAACTGAGAAGTCAAATGAGAATAAAATTACACAAGAACAATTCGATGAAAATATTCTGAAATATTTTATACATTCCATGATCCCATTACGTGCAGTGGAAGATCCATATTTTTCAAAAATATTCACGGACTTGGAAATATCTGAAATGGGGCTAACTCTAATGAGTCGACGTTCACTAGGACGTCGTATAGAAAACCACTATGAAACGCAAGTAGCTAAGATAAAGTCGAAACTAAAAGAAGCTTCCTATGTGTGCACAGAAATAGATATTTGGTCCAGTAAAAAGAGAAGTTTTATAGGAGTTACAGCGCACTGGATCACAAATGATCTACGCAGAGTTTCAGTGGCGTTAGCTTGTCAACGATTCAAAGGCGTCCACAGCTACAATCGACTATCCGATATAATTCAAGAAATCAACGATCATTTCGACCTCAATACGAATAAAATTGTTGCATCGGTGACGAATAATGGCAGCAATTTCGTAAAAGCTTTCAAAATGTTCGGTGTCAAATTGACCAATATAAATATTGTTGATGAAGTTATGCCAGACTCTCAGCCAACAGAAGCCTTTTCTGAATCAGATGTTGAAGACGACGAATCATCAAATTTAGAAGATCCTGAGCATTTACTTCCTGCCCATTTACGATGCTGTTGCGCATACGTTAAGCCTTTGCGCAACTACGGACGCGAACAAACTTTTAAGCGAGCAAGACACCCCTCTGTCGCAAATGCATGCTGCAATCATGAAGAAATGTAATGCTTTGTGGAAGGCTGCAGGACGACCAAAGAGTGCTGAAATAATGCAGAATGTGTTAGGACACACGTTAAGTCGACCTGGTGAGACCAGATGGAATAGCTTGTTTGATGCCCCCCAGCAAATTTTCGATATTAAAGAAAAAAAGCTTACTTTTACATAGATGATTAAACATAAAAAATGCTATCAAAGACAACGAATTCGAATACATACAAGAGTATTTGACGTGCACTTCGCCAGTGGCAGAAGCCCTCGAAATAATGCAGAGTGAGACTAACGCATATTATGGGATAGTTCTGCCGTGCCTTCTTGCGCTGAGAAAAAAATTGCTGAAAATTGAAAAGAAAAACAACTTTTCCTTTTACAATCCGTTGGTCAAGGCATACAGAGAGAGTGTAGAGAAGAGATTTGAAAAAATGCTTGACGTCACCACTCCTGAAGCTGAAATAGCGGCTATTGCGGCATTATCCTGCCCAAGATTCAAAAATAAATGGTTTACTTGTTTTGAGCCCGCGGATCGTACCAAGATTCTAAAAGTTTTCAAGACCTGCATTTCCGAAAAAATTAGTGGAAATATAGTAGCAACAGTGGCAACAACAAAAAGTACCAAAGAAAACCTTTTTTTCAATTTTGACTCTTACTCCGATAGTTCAATCTCAGAAAAAAACGGATGCTCTTCCGATGCACCAATGAATAAAGCAGAACTTTTGATGCTGCATTTTTTTGCAGAGGAAAGCCAAGATTTACAACTACTCAATAGATATCCTGAGATAAAAAATGTTTTTATTAAATACAACACACCTTTACCATCGTCAGCTGCAGTTGAACGCCTTTTTTCTTTTGCGACAATGACAAATCTGCCAAAGAGTCACAAATTGTCGGACAGCATGTTCGAGAAGAGAGTGGTACTGAAATGTAATTTAAATTATTACAAGAAATTATAAATTACCATTATCTATCTAATCATGCTTAATTAAAGTTATTGATGATCATTTGCATCAGTCTTTTATTTGTTGCTAACATGTGTATTTAAATAGTTCAATAGTTATATTGTACCTGCGTCCACGTCCCACACGCAGGCCTGTACAGTATATTATATACCAGTTTATTATGCACCAGTAATTTTTTTATTTGTTAGATTAATTAAATTTCTCTAAACAATTAATTAATTGTTAATTTGAAAAGTGCAATTAACAATTAATTAATTGTTAATTAGAAAAGTGCAATTAATAATTAATTAATTGTTAATTGTATTTATACAATTAACAATTAATTAATTGTTAATTGTAAAAATACAATTACAATTGATTAATTGTTAATTGTGAAAATTACAATTAAAAATTAATCAATTGTTAATCTTTTATAAATCACTTTAATTAATATTTGCCCAACACTGCTATTTGGCCAATTCTGCAATAATTAAAAATCAACGATAATAGTTGATATTTATTCCGATAGATGGCGAAAGCCATCAGCAACTTTCAGTTGCACGATAATGATATACCTTTTTCTTATTATATATATGTTATATTGTTGCAATGTGCCGACGTATGGATGAACTGGCAGTCATGTACGTGAGGCGAGTGTTGATGATCTTCCCACACGCGGACAACAAGAAGCAGAGGCAGGGCTAGATGTTAGCACATAGAGGGATAGGGGACAGCCCACGGGACAGAGGTAGAGGCCATGACACAAACTTGGATGCTTATCACCGAGACATGGAGAGAGAGAGTGTGTGAAAATTTTCTTGACAATTAAAAAATATGTATTGTCATCTAGACAATATTACACATTTTCAAACAAAGAAGTAAAGAGAGAAAAATATATAACATAAAGAAAGATAGAAAGGTAATATATATATATATGAAACATATATATTACAAGATGATGATTGGAGATGATGGAAGGAAACCTCGACGCTGGAGGGTCCTGGACCAGGCGATGAGCGGGTCCTCCACTGCTTATCCGAGCCCAACCTGGACAAAGTAGCGATAAATTCGCAACTTTGCCGACGCAAGGATGGAAAGGGCGTCGTCCTCAAGGCCAGACCCACCGAAGATTCAAGCCTGCAGGTCAGGGGGCCGCCCTATGATGTTGAAGGCCTCTCTAATGAGAGGCCTGATGGAGGGACAGCACCAGTAACGGTGGCTGGGGGAGCGGTCGATGGACCCGCAGGCAGAACAGGAGGGGCCGACCGAGGCGGGATGGGCCGGATGGGGCAGGGCGTGGAGGGCCAACTTGAGGGCCACGTCGGCCTCGTGGCCCGAGTAGGAGCAGCGCCGCAGCGAGGCCCAGTCGATCCTGGATGGTGGTGGACCGATGGTGGGCGACCATCTCGAGGTGAACCTTGAGATGAGCTTGGCGGCGAAGCGTGAGCGATCCAGGGCCCGTCGGGCCGAGCGGGTCGTGAGGCCGTTGAGGAACGGCGTAGCCGTCCCCCGCAGCACCACGGCCGCAGCTAGGGAGCTGGATGAAGGCGTGGACTATGCCCCGAAGCCCACGGCGTTCTCGGAGGTCAGCCTCCGACAGAAGGCGCCCAGGGCCGCGACGTCAGACAGGGCTGAGCGCGTAGGTCGGGCGGTGAGGTGTTCCTCCACGGTGACTCGGGCTCCGCGCCAGCGGGCGGGGGCCAGAAGGTCGGGAGGGCGGAGGAACCGGCAGCCGCCGATGATGGGGAGGTCCAGCAGCTGAGCAGTGGGGACCGCCCGGTGGTTGAGGCCCAGGATGTTGGCGGCCGGAGACGGCGGGGCTGGAGACGGGTGCCGTCCGGTGGAGGGTGGATCCAGGCTTCACCGCTGTTGCCGCCGATCAGCCAGCGGAAGGCAGTTCTGCCTCCGCGGAGCGCGACCTGCACCCCCTTGAGGCAGGCGAGCTGGAGCTGGGTCGCGAGGTTGAGGAGGCCGAGGCCTCCGATGGTGACCGGCCTCGCCATGACGTTGGCGGGAAGCCACGCCATGTGGTCTGGCCCCCAGACGAACCTCGCCAGTCGGGCCTGCAGCTTGGCGATGGTCGGGGGTGATGGGAGGTATCCATGCAGGTGGTGCTGGATCGTGGACTCCACCAGCGTGAAGGGCGTCCATCTGCGGCACGCAGTCTCCAGGAGGGCCAGGAGATGCTGCTCCCGGTGGGCAACGGTGCTCCTGGGGGCGATGTCGAGCCCGAGGATCCTGATGGAGGTGGTCGACCAGGAGGCGCCGAGAGGGGAGTCGCCGCGGTTGCGCCAGGCGCCGCACCAGAGGCCAGCGCTCTTCCGGAGGTTCACGCCAACTTCGGAGGCCTGCTTATAGTCTTCGAAGATGGTCGCCACCCGCTCGAAGTCCTCGTCGCGATGGAACAGGAGGACGATGTCGTCGGCGTAGGCGGTGACGTTGCCCACGCCGAGGGTCAACTCCAGGCGACGTAGCAGCGGCCCCGTGGCTATTCTAAAAAGTGCGGCGCTCACGGCGCAACCCTGCCTTAGGCCGTTGAGGAGGGGGAAGGCGACGGTGTAGAATCCTCCGGCCCGGATCGTGACGTCCGCCCCGGCGTAGAGGATATTGATCCAGGCCCTGAAGGCCGGCGGGAGGCGGAGGGACGTTAGCAGGGACTCCAGGAAGCTGCGGTCTAATGAGTCAAAGGCGGACTCCAGGTCAACGCCCATGACAGCCAGCGGCGAGCCCAAGGCGGTGGCCTCCTCGACGGCGTCCGTCACCATGGCGATTTTCCATAACGGGGACCTCCCGGGGACGGCGTAAGTCTGGCATTCCGGCACAAGGGTCCGCAGGTGGGGCTTGAGGCGCCGGTGAAGGATGGCGGCCAGGACCCTGTAGTCGGCCGAGGGCAGCGCGACGGGCCTGTAGCCATCAAGGCCGCGACCTCCGCGGGCCTTGGGCACGAGGCAGATGGAGCTGCGCCGCGTCGACGGAGGAAGGGCACCGCGGAGCCGTGATGCCGCGAACACCCGGGCCAGAGCTTGCGCGAAGAAGTCCTCGCTGAAGGCGACGAGGAGCTCGCACGGCAAACCATCCCAGCCGGGGGCCTTTCCGCGAGGGAGGTGTTCGATAGCGTTGGCGATCTCGCTGGGGCTGATGTCCGGCCGGTGAAGCGGGTCCTCCTCACTCAGCTCGCGGGTGGTGGTGGGCGCGCTGCTGGCGATGAAAGCAGCTCCCGCAGCTGGATCGCTGGTGGGACGGGCGAAGCGGGGCTCGAAGGTCGCGAATGCCCTCCGCCGAAGCTCGGGGCCCTCGATGATGTTATCCTGCTCGTCCCTGATGACGCTGACCGGGCGTCGGAGGCGGATGGCGCGTGCTAGGTCCGGCAGCGATGGGTAGTCGGCCCGGATGGAGGAGGCCTCGAGCTGCGCCGCGATGTAACGTCTCGCCCTGTAGACGTAGCTGTCGCTGGCAGCGTGGCGTGGGTGGTGCAGGGATCTGGCCTCCGCCAGCAGCCCCGCCTTGATGGTGGTCCATCTGTCCCATAGGATCCCATCGTCGTCATCGTGCGTCATTTCTTCCTCGAGCTCCCGTATGTAGCCAGCCAGATGATCGAGAACGAGGCCCGAGCGGAGCCTCGCGGCCAAGCGAGGCTGAGTGGGGGGGGAGATGGCGGTGGTGGGCAGGCCCACCTGGAGCAGCACGAGGCGGTGGTCCGAGAGGTGGTAGTGGCTGGTCGCGTAGATGGAAACGCGATCCAGACTCCAGCAGGGACGAGGATCCGGTCAAGGCGGCTGGATTCGACTTGGTCGCCGTGCCTGGCGACTCTGGTGGGCAGGTGGGCGGCGTCGAACTAAGTGGCCACGTCGACCAGCGCGGCCAGGTCCAGTAGATGGGCGAGGGCATCTGACGATGATGATGACGAGGGGCCCCGATCCCTGATATTGAAATCTCCGATTATCCAGCAGGCCCCCTCCTCCTCCTGTGCCGCTGTCGCCGCCAGGAGCTCCAGTTGCCGGTTTCTCTCCCGGGGTTCATGAGCCAGATGAACGGCGATGGCCGTCATCTCCTTGCCGTGGACATCTATGGTTGCCAAGGCGATGTAGCCCGGCCACAGGATGCGCTGTTGTAGCACGGCTACGCCTTGTCCGAAGACGCATGCGAGTCCGGATCCCGAGATGGCTACGGGATGGGTCAATACAACAGCGCTGTAGCCGAGGCAGAGGTTTTGGCCGCTGCCCAGATGATATGCGTTTGTCTCATGGACAAACGCGATGTCCACGCGAGGTTGCCTGAGGAGATGACAAAGGGCAAGGCTCCTCCCCCGAGTGGCGAGCCCTCGCGCGTTGATGGTGGCGACGCGGTGGTTGATTGGGGCCGCCGGTTAAGCAGCACCCCCTTGGTCTTCTGGATGGTCTTGCGGATGGTGTGGTTGGAGTCTGGAATCGAGGCCTTGATGGTTTCGGCCACCTCGTCGAGGGCGGCGACCTGTGCTTTTGTCAGCGAGGGCATTCGCTTCTCCATTTTTCTTTTAGAGGTGAGTAGCTGCTGTGCGTCCTACCGGTCTATACCGGGCAGCTTGTCCCAGTCGAAGGAGAGGTTGGGGACTGCTTGAGGTGCTCCTGCAGCTGGACGAGTGCGGGTTTTCCCCGGGGAGACGCGGAGGGAGTTGATGTCAGCTCCTCCTCCGACATCTCAATGTCGAGCGGTAAAGTCTCGGGCTCGAGGGGCCGCGGGGTAACTAGAGGAGCAGGGAGGGCGACAGGGGCGGGCTGGGCAAGATCCCTCGGTTCGGCAGGATGGTGCGCCGAGGGGATCGCTGGAACCTCTGTTGATGTCTTCGCCGGTTGGACAGGGGACGCCGGTGTTGCGGGCGCAGGAGCCGTCTTCCTTGGCTGCTGTGGAGGAGGAGGAGGGGGAGGGGGCCTTGCGTCGTTCGGAGACGCTGCTTGCCTGGGGCTGCTGTTCTGCCTGGCGAGCGCTGGGCAGTTGGCTCTGCGGTGGCCCTGTTTCCCGCATTTGGAACACTTGATTCCAAAAGAGAGGAAGGCTGACAGAGTGTCTCCCTTGGACTCGATGGTCAGTCGGGTGGGCAGCGTCTCCAGCCTTACGCCCTCGCTGAGCAGGATGAACGCCTCCCGGCGGCCGTCGGTGAAGGTGAATTCCCCCATTTTGACCAGGATGGGGGCGATGGAGGTGACCTTCCCGAATTGTCTCAGGACGTTCACGATGGTGCTGTCCTCCACAAAGCCGGGCAGGTTGGCCACGACTATACGCTCCGCCCTCTTGCGGAAGGGGAAGACCTTGAGGGACCTTCCCTCGATTTCCAGGCCGTCCGCGACCAGACGCGTCGCGAGTTCCTTGTTCGCGAGGCCCACGATGTAGTGGCCGTTCATTTTATTGAACTGCGTAATGCCTTTTGGCTCCCCGAGTAGCATGCTCATTGCCCGGAGGTAGGAGTAGTCCGGGATGTCTGGGCACAGCTCCACGAAGACGTAGTTCTCGTGGTTGGTAGTAGCCTGCCTCGCTTTGGCGTCGGCGATGTTGGCGCGTGTCGCCTTGATCTCCTGAGGCGTCACTGCTCTCGGCCCTGTTGGCCGCTTCCGCTGCGCGGAGCTGCGCTGCTCTCCAGGCTTGTTGGGCTGCCTTGCAGCGTGCTCAGGTGATGTTGAGCCGCGGCGCCTCTTCTTGCCCTTCACGACTGTGTAGCCGTCGTTGGCGTCCACCTCCGCCATCTCGCTGTCGGCCCAGTTGAGCGAGCCCGGGCTGGCTGTTGTAGCGCTGGTAAAAGTAGAAGTCGGCGGCGCCGTGACGTCACCCCGCGCGGCAGCCAGCATTTCTTCGCGCGCCGGCGGACTTGCTTCTTTTCGAAGTTCCATAGAAAATTCTTTAGAATAATTCTCTTCGATTCTTTTTTCGGCGATAACTCCTCGCCAGGTTGTGATCCAGTGCTGGGCCTTTCAGGCACTTGTTCAGCGGATCGAGAGGTTTCTTCTGGTACCAAACTCGTGATGTTGAGCGCCTTTTACACACACTCCAGAAGCGAAAACGGCGGAGCCCGCAAAAGCGTGGCCGCACGCTCGAGTGTGTGTGTGTGTGAATGAAAAAAAAATAACTAAAAGAAAAGCATAAAGCTATTAAGTTGAACTAAGATTATAAGTTGACGCAGAGGGTTGATGAGGGTATATGGGATGTCTGAGTATGTTCCTGCAAAGAAACGTATTAATGAGTTCTGCAATTCAGTACGAACTTGTGTTAGTGAGGTACTGTTTTCATTAACAGAACGTTCAAGATGTTCCGTCTGCATTATTAGTCAGACTAGCAGGAAGAGATAGTAGGTTGAAGAATGCGGAAAGGGAAAGGTAAACGCAAGAGATGTACTGCTGCCAATAATGATGGTACTCGGCTTGTAGGATGAAAAAAAAAAAGATAAAAATGACAAAATGATAAAAATGATGAACCGGGTAAAAAAAATGATTCTGACGAGCAATATTATATTGAGGGAATACATGAGCTTGGGGAATGAAGAAAGGGAAGGTAGCTGCAAGGGTTATTCTGTTGCCAATGATGATTTCACCCAACTTGAATGGTAATAAAAAATAAATAAAAAATGATGATTGGTAATGATGAGCCGGGTGATAAGAAAATTAATCTAGCTGGGTATCCTGAACTCACTATTAGGAATGATATAGCGAGGAAGGATTTCTCAGTTGGATTAATCAATGAAAAAAAATTGGCGAACAGGAAGCTCTTAGGGTAATGCATAAGAAGGTATGGGCAGGGGAAGTTAAGAGACGTCAACGATAAAATTATAAAACACAAAATAGATAAAATATATAAATTCAAAAATATCTTAAACTATTAAAAAATATTATTGACGTTGTCAATATATTAAAAGTTCTAAAATGATGAAAAATATGGTTGAAGTTATAATATGTGTGTAATAAGCCTAGAGATGATGAAAAATACGATTTGAAGAAAAAAAAAGATATAATTAGTTGTTGATGGCTAACGGCATGGCTAATGATGGGGTACACAAAATAATAATAAATAATAATTGATTAAGGATATAATAGTTTATACACATCTAAAGTTATAATAATTGAAATAGTAATAGGGCAGGTAAAATAATGAAGAACTTAATGAATTTATTATAATAATGTTATTGCTATAAAAATGGTATCGATGAGTAGTTAATTCAGTGCGAAAAAAAAAAGGAAATAGTGTTACATTAAATAGTTCAGTAGAGAAAATTCTCCTACCAGATGGATGTTTTAAATGGGTCTTGTGGAGTCGCTTGCGATGAGGCTTGGTGATCACTTTTTGCGGTGGTTGCCGTGGGACATCGTCGATGCTGGTTGGCGGGGCAATGCCAGGATTCTTCGATGGATCTTGTCTGCTTGTTCGAGCCGATGGAGGAAGGTGCTCGTGGCGCAGGAGCTGTCGATGGGGGCGATGATGTCCTGCTCGATGCGAGGCACGGCTAGTCCTCGCATGACGTCTTTGAGATATTGTTCACTGGATCGTCAAGGGCAAGCAGAAGGAGCATCCACACGAATGCGCCGCTGACCACCGGTGTCTCTGTCATCCTCCGCATGCCAATGTTCTCAGTTATCCTGTCGACTTTCTGTAATATTGTTGCAATGTGCCGACGTATGGATGAACTGGCAGTCGTGTACGTGAGGCGAGTGTTGATGATCTTCCCACACGCGGACAACAAGAAGCAGAGGCAGGGCTAGATGTTAGCACATAGAAGGATCGGGACAGCCCACGGGACAGAGGTAGAGGCCATGACACAAACTTGGATGCTTATCACCGAGACATGGAGAGAGAGAGTGTGTGTGAAAGACAGCAGCCGTCTGCCGAGAGACACACCCTAGAATCATCTGCTGACCCTTTATCAAAACTTGTCCTGTTTTCAGGGGTCGTCTCTAAAGAGTCTCTGGGGGCCCCACATGGGCTGGGCGTTGCCTTTTCTACCCCTCTGTCCCTGCCACCAGCTGACCGCTCTCTCTTTAATTCTTTATTTTGACGTCACCATTTTTTAGTTTAAATACAAATAGGGGGTTAAAATACAAATAGTTTATATACAAAACATGGGGTGGTAGTAAATAGAAAGTGTCATTATTATACAGTTTAAAATATACGATATATATATAATCAAATATTGATAGCCCTAAATTTTGCTGAAATATGCAAGACAATATATTCATGTTTATTTAAATATTTTATAGCGAATGGCTAAACACGATATTGCGACCCATATTGGGTTTTCTGATCCCCTTCCTGATCTCACCTGACGTTCAAAGACGAAAAGTGTCATGGAGGGAAACTCTGCAAGGATAGATTAATTATGCCTTTAGCGTGTAACATGGACGGTTCTCAACAATTGAAACCACTTAGAATAGAGAAATCAGCGAAACCACGGTATTTTAAAGGAATAAAATCGCAGCACACAGTTATTAGGTCAAACAAAAATCATGGATGATAACCGAGTTGTTTAATGAATGGCTGACCTCAGTTAACAGTGACATGAAAAAGCAAAAACGTAAAATCTTTATGTTTTTTAACAACTTCACCGTGCATAATGACCCACCACCATGACCACCTAATAGATTTTTTTCCAGTCAACACATCAAGATTGCCAACATTAGACCAGGTCATATATCAAAATGTTAAAACTCTCTACCGTTGAGACATTTTCTCTTGGGCTGGATAGCATTGAAGAACGTGAAAAGATAAACATAACAGTTTTGACCACTATAATCATGATTGATAAGGCCTGGAAAACTGCAACCTTACCGCTATTTATATCTACTTCAGAAAGTCAGGGTTTAAGCAACCCGAAAGCGTAGAACAGTCATAAGAGCGGTCAAAAATTGTAAATTCTGACTCAGAGTGGGGCGTCTACCTAACTATGGAGAATTAACATTTGAGGATTATTTATATGTCGACGTTGCCCTAACTAATGCCGAAATAGTGAATTTGGCCCATCTGGATAAGGATGAGGAAGAAGACGAAGAAGAGCAACCGCCAGTCACTTTGAGTGAAACAAAGAGATATCTTACTACACCCTCAGAACTGACACAAATAACGATACTTTCGCAGATCTCACCACTATCGAAAATTCATTGGACAATGATAGACTGTATTTTCTCACTCAACAAAAATTGAGAACTTTTTTAAAATGAATATTTATGAATAATTGTTCAAATGACTAGAATAATGTATCACGAATTTTGAGAGAGAGAGATTGAAATTAAAACTACATTATTTCAAAGTACATATAAGATTATATAAGGTTAAATACTGAATAAATATAAATATGAATAAATAAGTTTCCTTAAAATCCTTTCATTTTATAAATAAGTTTATATAATTGATAAATATATTAATAAATAGATATAAAATAAAAAATAATTGATAAATATCTACTTATATATTTGCCTTATTCTGTCTGTCTGTCTGAAGCTCACGGATAGAATGCGCGCCCATTGGCCGCCAGCAAACACGTGACTTCCCTGCCCGCCCCCCTCTAGACAACCCTGTTATCAGCTGTGTGTTACATCCACCTGTCTATACAGACCACCCTGTCTATAGCGGTCACCCTAGGCAACCCTGTTATCAGTTGTGTGATACATCAACCTGTCTATACAGATAACCCTGTCTATAACGACCACCCTAGACAACCCTGTTATCAGCTGTGTGATACATCCACCTGTCTATACAGACCACCCTGTCTATAGCGTTCACCCTAGACAACCCTGTTATCAGTTGTGTGATACATCCACCTGTCTATACAGACCACCCTGTCTATACCTAGACAACCCTGTTATCAGTTGTGTGATACATCCACCTGTCTATACAGACCACCCTGTCTATAGCGACCACCCTAGACAACCCTGTTATCAGCTGTGTGATACATCCACCTGTCTATACAGACCACCCTGTCTATAGCGGTCACCTTCGGCAACCCTGCTATCATCAGTGTGATACATCCACCTGTCTATACAGACCACCCTGTCTATAGCGGTCACTTTCGGCAACCCTGTTATCAGCTGTGTGATACATCCACCTGTCTAAACAGACCACCCTGTCTATAGCGACCACTCTAGACAACCCTGTTATCAGCTGTGTGATACATCCACCTGTCTATACAGACCACCCTGTCTATAGCGACCACCCTAGACAACCCTGTTATCAGCTGTGTGATACATCCACCTGTCTAAACAGACCACCCTGTCTATAGCGACCACTCTAGACAACCCTGTTATCAGCTGTGTGATACATCCACCTGTCTATACAGACCACCCTGTCTATAGAAACCACCCTAGACAACCCTGTTATCATCAGTGTGATACATCCACCTGTCTATACAGACCACCCTGTCTATAGCGACCACTATAGACAACCCTGTTATCAGCTGTGTAATACATCCACCTGTCTAAACAGACCACCCTGTCTATAGCGACCACTCTAGACAACCCTGTTATCAGCTGTGTGATACATCCACCTGTCTATACAGACCACCCTGTCTATAGCGACCACTCTAGACAACCCTGTTATCGGCTGTGTGATACATCCACCTGTCTATACAGACCACCCTGTCTATAGCGACCACCCTAGACAACCCTGTTATCATCAGTGTGATACATCCACCTGTTTATACAGACCACCCTGTCATAGCGGTCACCCTAGGCAACCTGTAATCTGCTGTGTGATACATCCACCTGTCTATACAAACCACCCTGTCATAGCGGTCACCCTAGGCAACCCTGTTATCTGCTGTGTGATACATCCACCTGTCTATACAGACCACCCTGTCATAGCGGTCACCCTAGGCAACCCTGTTATCAGCTGTGTGATACATCCACCTGTCTATACAGACCACCCTATATACAGACCACCCTGTCTATAGCGACCACTCTACAGCTGTGTGATACATTCACCTGTCTATACAGACCACCCTGTCAATAGCGGCCAATCTAGGCAACCCTATTATCAGCTGTGTGATACATCCACCTGTCTATACAGACCACCCTGTCTATAGCGGCCACTCTAGACAACCCTGTTATCAGCTGAGTGATACATCCACCTGTCTATACAGACCACCCTGTCATAGCGGTCACCCTAGGCAACCTGTTATCTGCTTTGTTATACATCCACCTGTCTATACAGACCACCCTGCCATAGCGGTCACCCTAGGCAACCCTGTTATCTGCTGTGTGATACATCCACCTGTCTATACAGACCACCCTGTCATAGCGGTCACCCTAGGCAACCCTGTTATCAGCTGTGTGATACATCCACCTGTCTATACAGACCACCCTGTCATAGCGGTCACCCTAGGCAATCCTGTTATCAGCTGTGTGATACATCCACCTGTCTATACAGACCACCCTGTCATAGCGGTCACCCTAGGCAACCCTGTTATCAGCTGTGTGATACATCCACCTGTCTATACAGACCACCCTGTCATAGCGGTCACCCTAGGCAACCCTGTTATCAGCTGAGTTATACATCCACCTGTCTATACAGACCACCCTGTCATAGCGGTCACCCTAGGCAACCCTGTTATCAGCTGTGTGATACATCCACCTGTCTATACAGACCACCCTGTCATAGCGGTCACCCTAGGCAACCCTGTTATCAGCTGAGTGATACATCCACCTGTCTATACAGACCACCCTGCCACAGCGGTCACCCTAGGCAACCCTGTTATCAGCTGAGTGATACATCCACCTGTCTATACAGACCACCCTGTCATAGCGGTCACCCTAGGCAACCCTGTTATCTGCTGTGTGAAACATCCACCTGTCTATACAGACCACCCTGTCATAGCGGTCACCCTAGGCAACCCTGTTATCAGCTGTGTGATACATCCACCTGTCTATGCAGACCACCCTGTCGTAGCGGTCACCCTAGGCGACCCTGTTATCAGCTGAGTGATACATCCACCTGTCTATACAGACCACCCTGTCATAGCGGTCACCCTAGGCAACCCTGTTATCTGCTGTGTGATACATCCACCTGTCTATACAGACCACCCTGTCATAGCGGTCACCCTAGGCAACCCTGTTATCAGCTGTGTGATACATCCACCTGTCTATACAGAACACCCTGTCATAGTGGGCACCCTAGGCAACCCTGTTATCAGCTGAGTGATACATCCACCTGTCTATACAGACCACCCTGTCATAGCGGTCACCCTAGGCAACCCTGTTATCAGCTGAGTGATACATCCACCTGTCTATACAGACCACCCTGTCTATAGCGGCCACTCTAGCCAACCCTGTTATCATCAGTGTGACAAATACACCTGTCTATACAGACCACCCTGTCTATAGAGACCACCCTAGACAACCCTGTTATCAGCTGTGTGATACATCCACCTGTCTATACAGACCACCCTGTCTACAGCGGCCACTTTAGGCAACCCTGTTATCATCAGTTTGTTACATTCACCTGTCTATACAGACTACCCTGTCTATAGCGACCACCCACCTGTCTATACAGACCACCCTGTCTATAGCGGTCACTTTAGGCAACCCTGTTATCATCAGTGTGTTACATCCACCTGTCTATACAGACCACCCTGTCTATAGCGACCACCCAAGACAACCCTGTTATCAGCTGTGTGATACATCCACCTGTCTATACAGACCACCCTGTCTATAGAGGTCACTTTAGGCAACCCTGTTATCAGCAGTGTGATACATACACCTGTCTATACAGACCACCCTGTCTATAGCGACCACTCTACAGCTGTGTGATACATCCACCTGTCTATACAGACCACCCTGTCTATAGCGGTCACTCTAGGCAACCCTATTATCAGCAGTGTGATACATCCACCTGTCTATACAGACCACCCTGTCTATAGCGGCCACCCAAGACAACGTTTTTGAAATATATTCGCACTCGGGTAAACCCCGGGCGTTGCCCGGGCCATTCGTCTAGTAAATAATAACAATTCACAAATTTGTGAAATAGTCTTCTTTGGTAGCGCCCACCACGGGAAAGACTCCGCCACCGATGGTCTGCAAAGTGTTCTCCCACAGAGTGGGAAGGTCGATGTATTGATTGGCGTTGCCCACCTCAAGACCAAGCTGGTACTTGTAGATGGTAGCCTTCACCACACTTGTGATCTTCATTGCCTCGGGATGGAGGCCGACGCCGAAGAACCAGGTCTGCAGATCCAGGGCACTTCGCAGGAGGCGAACACCTCCCGGAGCAGGGGGCGCACGGCTCGGCAACTCCAATAACTGTGAGTCAGCGACCCGTCGCTGGACCCATAGGCAGCATAGAGGGTACGCCTCGAGGCAGGATGGGGTAGAGCGTAGAAGGCCAGCCGTAGGGCGACATCTGCGTCGTGCCCCGAAAAGCAGTTCCGACGCAGGTCGGCCCAGGGGATGGAGCGGGGCACATCCACGGTGGGGGTCCACTGGGCAGCCAGCTATGCAGTAGGATGCGCCTGGAGCCGTGCCGAGACCAATGCCCGGCGCGCCCTCTGGCTAGTTAGGCGGGTGATGGGGGTCGCCGATCCCCGCAGGACGATAGTCTCCGCCTCGTACTCCGCATGATAGCTGGAGCTGGCGTTTTCCCGCAGGAGACGTTAGCAGAAGGTCCCCAGATGCTGCTCGTCCAGGAGCGCGGCCCGCGTTGAGCGCACTAGGGCAGAGGCGCCATTGGAGAAGTCCCCGACAGTCGCCTGTAGCCAGCCCTCGGGAGCCAGCAGGTCTAGCGGCTCGCAGAAATCTGTTGTCGTCTCGAAGGCGCGGGGACCTCAGGATAGCGGAATGCAGAACCCTTTGGTCCAGCCCAAGGATACTTGAGGCGGCTTCCCACAGGTTCAGCAGCCTCTTCCTCCTAGGCGAGAGTCAGGCGTTAGGAGCCGGCGGTGTCAGCCACGCTCGGCTGCGGACCAGCCAAGAGTTGCCGTTGGCGGCGCCGCGAAGAGAGGCCTGGACCCCCTTCAGGCAGGCGAGCCGAAGCTGGCCCGCGATGTCAAGCAGGCCGACGCCACCATCGGAGCCTGGGCGAGCCAGGATGCGCCCGGGGAGCCACGACACTCGGCTCGTGCCACACACAAAACGCGCCAACCGCGCCTGCAGTCGGCCGATGGTGGTTTCAGGTGGAAGGTAGCCGTGGAGGTGGTGCAGGATGGAACCCAGGACCAGGCTGTTGGCCGCGCGTGCAGGAAACCAGCGACGCGATGATTCGCTCCAGCAGCCGCATCAGGTATGAGGCTTGGGAGGAGACGGTGTTCCTGGTGGTGATGGGGCAGCCCAGGACGGTCAGCAACTCGGACGTCCAGGAGATTCCCAGAGTAGAATCCGTTCGGTGCTTCCAGGAACCGCACCAGAGCTCGCAGCTCTTGCTGAAGTTGACAGCCACCCCGGAGGCCATGCGGAACTCTTCGAAAATCAGGGGAACGAGCTCAAACTGAGCGTCCCTGATGAAGAGTACGATGTCGTCCGCATAGGCGACCACGCTGCCGGGATCCTCTCGAGGCGGCGTAGCAGTGGCCCAACTCCAATGCTGAGGAGCGCGGCGCTGAGACGGCAGCCCTGCCTCACCCCGTTGAGAAGCGAGGAGGCCTTCGTTTATACATCTCCTACCCGGATGGAGGCGTCTGCTTCCCGTAGAGGACAGCAATCCACCCTTGGAAGGTAGATTGCACCCCAGCTTCTCCAGCAGGGCAAACTGGTAGCTCCTGCTCAGGGTATCGAACGCAGACTTCAGGTCCAAGGAGATGATAGGCGGCGACGTGTTATGTATGGATGCCCCGGCGGCTTCTTCAGACACTCGCGCAATGTTCCAGGAGGATGACCGTCCTGGAACGGCGTAGGTTTGACAGTCGGGCACCAGGTTTGGCAGATGACTTCGCAGACGGGCCATGAGCACGCCGCTGAGGACCCTGTAGTGGTCGTTGGTAGGCTGATTGGCCGGAATGCCTTTAGACCAGGACCACCGTGCGATTTCGGCAGCAAAATGACTTTGCTACGTCTTGAGGATGGAGGCAAGGCCCCGCGGAGTCGAGAAGCCTTGAAGACTTGCCAAAGAACCTCGGTGAATAATTCTTCGAAGGCTTTGACAAACTCGCAGGGTAAACCGTCCCATCCCGAGACCCTGACGTTTGGCAGGAGGTGGATGACTGCCGCTATCTGGTCGTGGGATATCTCAACGAGAAAGAGCTCGTCCCATTCGTCGAACTCCATGGGTGTCATTTCATCTAGGAAGTCGGCGATAGATTCTGCCTAGCTTGTAACCTGAGCGAAGCGACTGCTCAAGTTTCTCGAGGAAACGCCTAAGCTGCCCCCCGGAGATGGCGTTGCCGTCATTGTCGGTGGAGGTGGAGGAAGACCGACGCCTGGCTCGGAGGGAACGCCCGAGGCAGGCATGAGTGATCTTATCTCCGCGACCAGATCTGCCTTGATCCTGGTCCAGTGGTCCCATAACATCGGGAGTGAAAGATTTGCTAGGTCTTCCGATGTTTCATCGATGAACGTTTCCATTCGATCGAAAAAAAGGTCTGACCGTAGCAGCTTGCCGATAAAGGGAAGTCTTGTAGGAGCTGGGTATCCTACTTGGATCAGGACGTTAAGCTGGTCTGAGTAGACCTAGTCTATAGTGTGATATTGGGTAACGCGGTCGCAGAATCCTGATGGAAGTAAGATTCTGTTCAGACGACGCGCGTCGACCCGGCTTACGATAGTAGCAACCCTTGTGTGCTCCAGTGCAGCATCGAAGAAGGTAGCGACGTCGACGAGGTCTGCTTGGTCCAGGAGCTCCGCGAGGGGTTCTGCTGAACCTGATGCCAGGTCCTTCGCCGATTCCTCAGAGATGTTCAGGTCACCGAGAATCCACGCACCTTCTTCACGCGCCAAAGCTACGATGATATGGAGTAGGCTGAAGCTCTCTTCAGGAGCTTGAGAGACGTGGGCGTTGACACACGTCATAGAGACTTCCCGGACGGTGAGGTCGATGACAGCCATCTTGCCAGGCCATAGGATCTGCTGCCAGTGAATAACGACGCCGGGCGCTAAGACGCAGGCGAGGCCAGATCCCACTGTGGTCGTTAAAGGCACAACGACGGCGCTATAGCCGTGGCAGAGGTCTCTATCTTCGTCCAGGGATATGACTTTAGTCGCCTACAAGAAGCAGATGTCAATCTCATGCTCCTTTGAAAAACAGCAGAGCTGAATTCTCCGGCTATGATCGGCGATGCCGCGCGTGTTCAGGGTTGCAACACGGAAGCTCATTTCGGCTGCCGAGCAGAGTTTCTGGCTCGTGACAGCTTCTTGTACAGGGTTTAGCTGCTGTTCCCTGTAAGAGCCATGAGCTCCGTGGCCAAGTTGTCGATGGCCTATCTCTGCTGGTCGTTGGAATTTGCCAGAAGCCTGTCCATGAGGCCGTTGTTGGTAAAAGCTTGGAGGAGTTCTTCTCTCTCCTAGCCCAGCTGCTGGACGCTGGTGATGGCCGCAGAAGCCTTGTCGTTCTTCACAAGATCGTCCATTTGGCTCTGAGCCAAGTTCCGCTTCTCTTGTGATGGAGGAAGCTTCTGGGATTTATTTCTTGTGTCTTGATCCACAGTCGCCTGATCATTTGAGTCGCTGAGAGGAGTATCTGCGACGGCGATGGCGGTGGAGGAAGGGATATTAGCTGCTGGTGTTGGCGCAGCTGCTGGTGATGCTTGGGAGGAAGAGGCAAGCGGCTTCTTTCAGGCATTTGGGCGAACAACAGGCGGCCGCTCAGAGAAAAGCAGCTTGTTTTCTGTCAAGCTAGTCTTTTGAAGACAGATGGCCCGCTTGTGTCCTTGCCTATGGCAGAGGGAACAGTGGATCCCGTAGCTCACGTTGACTGGCGTGATGACTCCCTTGGTCTTGATATCCAGCCGGGCAGGAATCTGGGAGAGTCTAACTCCGTCGTGCAGAGTAATGGAGGCTTCCAACGAGCGTCAGCCCAGCAGGAATAGTCCAGCTCCAACATTTGCTGGACGATGAAGGTCACCCGGCGGTAAGGCTTGAGCGCCGCGATAAGGTCGGCGTCAGTCACAAAGAACGGCATGTTGCCCACGGCGATCCGTGTAGCCTTTTTCCTTGAAGGAAAGGCTCGCAGAGAGGCCTCTTCATGTCCAGGTCCTCCTCGATGAGCCTCTCTGAGAGCTGCAAGCTGGATAGGCAGACTAGGATGTGCCCCTCCATCTTGCTCAGCTGGTACACGCAGCCATTTCCCAGCTTCGCCTCCAGTGCCATGAAGTACAGCGCCTGGCTGAATTCTGGCGAGAATTCCAGGTAGACACATTGGTCTACCTGACCGGCCGCAGACTTGGCTCTGAAGTTCGCCTGTTTGTGCAGAGTTTTTGTGCACCTTTGCACTCGGTTCTTGTTCGCAGGGGGTGGAACAGTAGGCTTGGTGGCAGCAGGCTGGACGCGGCCTCTTTTGCTCTTGCGTTCTGCTGCCGTGTTAGATGGCCTTTTGCGTTCATGGTTGACTAGGGTGAAGCCATCATCTTGCTCCTCCATCGGGAGTTGTTTGCCTTGTTCGACGAGGTCAGCCTAGCTCGTCGAAGGCTTGCCTGTACCAGGATGTGGTTTTACGTTGTTCTCCTCAGCTACCACTGGGGCCTGAGGAGTGCTGATGGCATCAGCAGGTGTAGATGACGAATGGCTCTCAGCCAATGTCATCGCGTCTTGGAAGGGGGGGGGGAATCCCCCATGAAATTTAAAGAAAATCTAAAAGAATAAAAATTTTAGGCTTTAAAATAGAACGTCAAAGAACACGACACGCCGGCGTGGTAAGCGGGAGCGTGCGCGCGCACGTGCGTCCGCGCCGCTTGAGAGAGAGAGAGAGAGAGAGAGAAATTGAAACACTTTTTATTGACAACTTGTCAATTATGCTTTACAAAATTAATGAAGAATAAAGGGAATATTTACAATGATTTATGAGTGAGGAAGGCTCCACCATTTTGATAGGGTCCTCCTCCAGACCAGGAGAGAGTCCTCTTGGACCCCCCGCAACTCCAGGGCCAGGAAGTATTTGTAAATGCGGGTCTTGGCAGATGTCATGATGGCCAAGGCGTTGTCTTCCAGGTCATGCCCGAAGATCCAGCTCTGCAGGTCAGGGGGCCACTGGATGATGGTGAAGGCCGCCCACGGAGACTGGCCTTGCAAGGAGGTCGCCCGGCAGTCAGGCAGTGTGCTGAGAATCCCAGACAAAGCGCACCAGTCGGGCATTCAGTTTGGCGATGGTGGAGTCTGTGGGCAGGTAGCCGTGTAGATGGTGCACCACGGTGGATAAGACCAGATAGTTGGCGGCTCTGGCTCGACCGACTAGGGAGAGGCCGCGAGTGAAGGGGACCCACCTCGTTATAGCACCCTCGACAGTGCGAGGAGATGTTGTTCCTGGGCGGAGGATGATATTGCAGATGTTACATTGCAGGCCAGTACCTGAAATTGCTCCGATGTCCAGGAGATGCCAAGCTGCGCGTCGCTGCGGACTTGCCAGGCGCCGCACCATAGGCCTCTGCTCTTCGCGAAGTTGACGTCTATTCCGGAGGCGCGCCGGAAGTCCACAAAGATGTTTCTCACCACGTCGAAGAGCTCGTCGCGCCGGATGAGTAGCACGATGTCGTCGGCGTAGGCGAGGACGTTTCTGGGGCCAAGCGCTCGCTCGAGGCGCACCAAGAGAGGGCCAGTGGCGAGGCTGAACAAAGCAGCGCTGACGGCGCAACCCTGCCTACCCCGTTCAGCAGATATAAGGGCCTTGTGTGGAGGCCTTCGGCTCGTACCGCCGCATCCGCCCCGGCATACAGGAGGAGGAACCACTCGATGAAAGCTGGTGGCAGCTGCGAGGAGACCATCAGGGACACTAGAAAGCTTCTGTTCAGGGTGTCGAAGGCCGACTCTAGGTCCGTCGAGATTACAGCCAGCTCCGACCCATTCTTCTTAGCCATGTGGATCTCGTCGGCTATTCTCGCCACGTTCCAACTGGGAGACCTCCCCGGGACTGCGTATGTCTGGCACCGAGGCACCAAGACGGGGAGATGGAGCCACAGACGCTGGAGGAGGATGTTGCCCAGGACGCGGTAGTCTGCCGTGGGGAGCGAAATCGGCCTGTAGGCGCTGAGCCCAGGGCCGCCGTTGGACTTGGGGAGGAGGCAGATGGTGCTGCGCCTGATCGATGAAAGCAAATCCCCGCGGAGTTTGGAGGCCTCGAAGACGCGCCTGAGAGCCTCGACGAGGAAGTCTTCGTAGGCGATTAGAAACTCGCAGGGCAAGTCGTCCCACCCGGGAGCCCTACCGAGTGGTAGTCGGCGGATGGCCGCCGCGATCTCTGCGCTGGTGATAACAGGGCGGATCAGTCCTCTAGGGTGAGGGGGGTGGTCGTCCTCCGGATGAACTCAGCGGCGGCGATAGGGTCGCTGGGTTCACGGGAAAAGCGGCGCTGGTAGATGGAGTATGCTCGTCGTCGCAGCTCCCCGCCCTCGATGATGCTGTCATCCTCATCCCGGATGTTCGTGCAGGCGGGCCTTCGGACGCGAAGCAAACGCACAAGGTCGTGCAGCGATGGGTAATCGGCGGCTGACGATGCTGCCTCCAGCCTGGCCTGCAGAAATCGTCCGGCGCGCGAGATGTTGTCGTCGTCGGCGATCCTTGAGACATGGAGTGATCTTACCTCCGCCAGGAATTCGGCCTTGATCTTCGACCATCTTATCCACAAAGCTTCGCTGGACATGTCCTAATAGATTCAGCTGTTATCTCTATTGTTGCCAGCAGATATTCATCCACTAGCACCGAACGAAGCATAGCGGCCACGCAGGGCTGGCGAGGGAAAGGAGGCGAACCCAGCTGGACGAGGACAGCTCAATGGTCAGAGAGTCTGTAATAGATGGTTTTGTACAGTGTCACTCTCTCCAGGAGTCTCGATGGCAGGAGATCTGTCCAAGCGAGCGGTGTCAACTCGACGCCTGCAGCTGGTCACTCTGGTTGGAAGGTGTGCAGCGTCAAATAGGGTGGCTATAGCAACGAGGACTGTCTGTTCCATAGGTCCCGTGAAGGCTTCTACCGAGCCGGATGCCGTGTCGCTCGTGCTCTGGTCGTCGATGTTGAGGTCGCCCACCACCCAGGCGTCCTCCTGGATCGCGGCTGCCTTGATGAACTCCAGCTGCTCAAGCCGCTCGCGAGGAATGTGTGATAGGTGGCAGTTGATCACGCGCACTTCCTGGCCACGGACGTCGGTGGATACGATGGAGATATTGCCCGGCCACAGGACCGCTGCCGCAGGACAGCGACCCCCAGGGCGGAGAGGCAGGCGAGGCCCGAACCTCTGAGGGCTGCGGGGGGCACGATGACGGCGCTGTAGCCCAGACACAGATGTTGTATGGCGGCCAGCGACGAGGCGTTGGTCTCCTGGATGAAGGCGACGTCTACGCGATGTTGACGCCAGAGCTCAATGCTCCTCTCGCGAGAGGCGAGCCCGCGGGCGTTAATGGATGCAAGACGGAAGCTCATTGGGCACTCCTCGTCAGGACACGAACGGCCACTAGCATCTCGGCGTCCCTAGTGAGCACGGTCTTCTGCTCATCCTTCATCTTCTTCTGTAGCTTCTTTAGACCGGGGACGGTGGCTAGCGCTTCCAAGATCTCGCTTCTTTCTAGCCCTTCGAACTCAGGCTGGCCCAATATGTCATTGGAAAATCGCTCGAGGAGATCGTTGAGCTGCTTCCGGATCTTCAAGGGGGTCCCTGAGGGAGACGAAACTTGGGTCTCCTCTTTTTTCATCTCGTCTGGTGATGTAGAGGTCATTGGGTTTTCCAGGGCCATCTAAGGCATGTCCCGCGAAGATGTTTAGACTTCTTAACACCACTGGGTAGCCTTGGTGGAGGAGGGGATGGGTCAACAGCGGCGATATTTTGGGTCTGTGCAGCAGGTGGAGGAGCTGCAGGTGGGGCTGATGATGCAGCTGGAGTTGGTGCTGAAGTCGATGGTGGACCTGCGGCTGTCGTTGGTGAGAGAGCCGGCATGGTATTCGAGAAGGGGGGCTGCCTTCTTCCGGCGTTCTTTGGGCCAGGATGAGAGTCCCCTGGTAGAAGTAGGCTAGCCTCTTGCACGCCATTCTTCCGAAGGCAGTTGAGGCGTTTGTGGCCTTGCTTATGGCATAGAGAGCACCTGATGCCATAGGTCACGTAAATGTGGCTGGTCACCCCCTTGGATTTGATTTAGAGACGGGCTGGGATGTGAGAGAGCTTCACTCCGTCTCGAAGGGTGATGAAGGCCTCGCGACGTGCGTCGGCCCAGTATGCATTGCCCAGCTCGAGCATTTTCTGGATGATGGAGGTTATTTGTCCGTAGAGTCGCAGGGCTGCCACGAGGTCCCCGTTTTCAACGAAGAACGGAACGTTGCCGAACACGATCCGCTCCGCCCGTTTCTTCAGTGGTGTTGCTCGCAGGATGGCGTCTTCTATCTCCAGACCGTTCTCTACGAGCTTGTCGGCTTGCTGGACATTGGAGAGGCCGACCAGGATTTTCCTCTCCATCTTCGTCAGCTGGTAGACGGTGCCCTTGCCCAGCTTGGCTTCCAGCGCCCGAAAGTACTGCTCCTGGGTGAAGTCTGGGCAGATCTCCAGGTAGACGCACTGGTCCGCCTGCCCTGCTGCCGATCTGGCTCGGAAGGTCGCCTGCTTCTGCCTGGTGGTCTGGCATTCGTGCACCTTGCTGGGTCTTGGCATGGCTCGTGGCCTGCTACTGTTGGAAGAGATCCGCGGTGCCTGGACACATACCTTTTTGGTACCCGAGTTGGCGTGGTCATGGTCATGTGGCCTCTTCTTTGAGCCGCCCACAGTGGTGAAGTTCGCATCTTCGCCTTCGAGAAACTCGTCTACATGATCCGGGCAATCATATCAGTTACGGCGAGGATTTGCATGATTGCCATCCGCCGCTGGCTCAAAATTAGCATGTTTTCCATTGTTTAGAGAATGACTTTCAGTCAATTCTGAATTTTTCGCCGAATCCTCGGCGGAGATTTGAAAGCTTTGGATGGGCTTTGTATGGACTTTTAGCATATTCTCTTGGCTTTAAGCCAAAACCTCAAATGGGTTACATATCTCCATAGTCTCCATCCCTGTCCCTGAAAACGCGGAGCTCGCGCGCCGCGTGGCCGCACGGCCGACAGAGAGAGAGATTGAGATTGAAACTGATTTATTACAATGTTCATATAAAATTATATAAGGTTAAATACAGATGAAATATATATATATATATACAAAGGGGGATCAATAAATAAGGTGAATTATCTTATTTCTTAAAAATTAAAGAAGCAAAAATAATTTAAACCACAGAATATTGAAATATAATATCGAGACACTATTTAAGATGTTCTGTTCTTTTTTTCCCACGCGCGGCGCGAGACTTATGAATAAACTAAAATGGAAGCTCCCTTGAAAGATTGCACCACGCTTGAACAACGTGCAGTTATTCGTTTCTTGAATGCAGAAGGTATTCAAACATCTCAAATATGCCAATGAATGAAAAATATCTATGGTGAGGCTTGTTTGTCTCAAAATACATTTATAAATGGGTTAACGAGTTCAAAAATGGAAGATTTACATGTTCCTCAGGTCTCAACTTTCGACCGGTAAAGTTTTGTTAACAATTTTTAGGGATGTTGATGGACTAATCTGTCTTGAATTTTTTATCCTCAAGGCAACGTATGAACAGCGACCTTTATTGTGACATTCTTGTAAATAAGCTAAAGCCCGGTATAAGAAACAAAAGAAGAGGGAAGCTTAGTAAAGGTGTTCTCTTCCTTCATGATAATGCAAGGCCGCATACATCATGTAAAACTGTATCTACAATCATTAAATTAGGTTTTGAAGTTTTAGAACATTCTGCATATAGTCCAGACCCAGCCTCTTCTGACTATTTCCTTTTTGGACTACTAAAGAAAGAGTTAAAGGGAAAGCGATTTGACTCGGATGAAGATGTCCAGAAAGTGGTGCAAGAATATTTTCACACACTTCCTAAGAGTGCCTATAAAGAGGATATTTACAAGTTGCCAGAACGATGGATTGGTTGTATAGAACGTCAAGGTGATTATATTTTGAATAAATCAAGTCTCAATTTTTAATATCGTTCTTATTTTTTTTTTTTTTATAAATTATAATTCACCTTATTCATTGATCCCACCTTGTATATATAGTAATTTAAGCCAACAACCCTATATAGAACCCTTGTTGTATATAGAAACACATCTATAAATAATTATACGCATGATTGACATGTGTCATTGCATCACCATATGTAATGTACTTTGTACAAACCGGGAATGAATAAATAAAGCTATGTAATATATTAAGAGCTGAACTAAGAAAGAGATCGAGATAGAATCCAACAACCCTAAAAATGAATTTGGCAAGTCGTCGCCATCAAGGTCAAAGGGTGTAGAATATTGCAGACGCCCCACGCCCTTTGCACCCGTTCAAAGTCCAAATTCCAGCATTCCTCCACTATCGACAAAGATATATAAAACTTCTGGCCTAGCCGAAAAAATAGTCACTTCACCATCAGCGTGAGCCCTCGTCGGTTGTACCCAGGTCAACCTCATCGACCATGTAAAACAGTAAGAACTCTTCTAGCTCCATCTTGCTCTTAGCTCGACTCCTATCTGTTCACGGAACTTTCTTAGTACAACTGTGTCTCTTAGTTTTTTGTGTATGGACATTCCCAAGTCTTCCACTCTGCCTCGACCACGACTGTCTGTACTCTGTGAGAACTGTTAAAGGTCCTCCACGGTGCAGAGAGGTACTGGAAAACTCTCCACGCCCTGACTGTCCCTCTCGGTTACTACAGGTTTGACCCTCGATTATCACAAAATCGAAGACGATCCAAAACACCTGCAAGCAAAGCAGCTGTCAACAATTAAGTGAACATTCAAAATGGCCGAGCTTGTCGGCATAAGTGAGAGACATAAGTACCAACATAAAGCCACAAAAAGATCGAAATTCGAATATACGTAACCCGCGAAAATTCAAAAGTCGCGATACTTTTTGAACACACCTCGTATATATTTACATCAGACATGAGCCTTCTCTGTAGGGACGTCTGGACAATGTCAAATGTTCAAGGCCTTCCTGAGTTCGGAAAGGCTCGTGCTTATAAAGGGGGGTTTCTCCCCAACGTGCTTAATTGCATCTCCGAAGAATTCATTCAGAATTTTCCTGTTTCCACGCGAGAGTTCATCGGGGAGTGTTTCTCTGTTTGGGCGGTATAGAAACGCGGCCACTTCTTCTTCATCATCAACCTCATCATAGAGAGGGGCCGAAATCGGGTCAGCGTTCAGCTCAATGAAAATATTTTCTACCTGATCAGTCATGGTTTGGTTCTCCTTTTCAGGAGTCGCAGATGGCACAGTATTGGTCGAGGAAGGCTATGGTCGTGACGGCAACTGGCTGGTGCTCGGCGCCGGAACAGGAAGTTCGGAGGCTGGAGTGTCGTAGGGATGGACAGGGAAGTTTGCCGCGGACGAAGGCGCGGCAGGGCTGGAGGATATTGAGGTCTGCTTGATGGGTGTAGACGAATCCGCAGCTGTTGGGGCAGAGTTGTTAGAGGGCTTGAAGGAGGGAGGCATCGATTCGCCTTTCGAGACAATCACCAGCTTGGCGGGGAGCTGGTGGAGTTTCCGTCCTTCGTTAAGAAGGACGAAGGCTCCCTACTGCCCGTGGTCCAGGAGTAACCTTCGCAGGTTACTACTTCGTAGGTCATCGAGGCCACTTTGCAGTAAGGCCTTAGCGCCGCAACGATGTCCTCATCTTTGACGGCGATAGGAAGAATTCCTATAATGAACTTCTCGGCCTTCTTCCTGTAAGGGAAGGCTCTCAGGAGTGTGCTACCGATGGTGAGGCCATCCTCGATTAGGCGTTCGACCTTCTAAGCGCTGGAAAGTCCCACCAGAACATGGCCGGACATCTTCATAAGCTGTTAGACTGAAGATTTCCCCAGCATCTGCTCCAGCGCGTTTATGTACTGGAGTGGGTGGAATTCCGAGCTCCATTCGATGAAGCAACACTGGTCTTATGTTGCCGCTGCCGACCTCGCTTTGGCTAGTTCTTGTTGCTGTCTGCTACTTCTTATATGCGTGACAGTATATTTTATTTCTCGCCTCGGTTGTGGTGATGGCCTGGCTGCGATGGCTTCGGCATTTGCCACCTTTGTTGGCTGGGTCGGAGATTCCCGGCCTTTTCTTTTGTTGGAATTAGGAATTTTCCAATCCGTTTCCAAAGCAGATTGCTTCTTCGAAGCTTCCACTTTTTCCGCCCAATTTGCATCGGCTTGTTTTTTTCCAGCGGCCTGATTTACATAGTCGCCGTTTGTTTACTTGATTGAAAATGTATTTTTCGAATCAAGCTTAGAAACTTCTTCCGCCGATTTCTCGGCAATGGTAGTTTTTTTCTGGGTGGGAGTACCACCAACATTCTTGTCATCATCCTGGCTCTCCGCCAGTATCGAAAACACATCATTGGAGATCTCCATCGCCTCCATCTCACTTTCTAGAAAACGCGGAGCTCGCGCGCCGCGTGACCGCACGGCCGAGAGAGAAAGAGAGAGAGTGATAAAACTCTTGTTTGAAAAGAGCAAGACACGAAAGCTTCCAATAAATGTATTACTATAAAAACACACACACTTGCGGTAAGTCACTTAATTAATCCTGTTACAACATAGTATGTATATCTCGAAACTGCCAAACTTCAAATTCTTGTTTACTTAATTTTTTCTCTCCCTCCCTCTTGGTTGCTCAAACTCCTGTTATTTTGAACTCTTGATAAATTGAAAATTTTCTCAGGGCCTTTGAGTTCCAAATTATCGATAGTCGACTGTACCTTCGTGAAATTTCTAATTTAAATCTTATGACTGTTTCGACAAGAACGATTTACAGTATATCTTTGTACCAACCTACTCCTACATCAATAAAATAATAAAATACCTTAACCACGAAGCATATATCGATGAATATTCCATTTATTACAGGGACCATGAATGCACTAAGGTATAAATTCGATAAAAATAACATATGTTGATTCATAAATATATCAGAGGCAAAACAAAGCTTCCCTTTTAATGAAAATCTCTGATGCGAGAAGTGGAACCCGATATGAAACCTTATAGGCGCTCGCACGCAAGAAAACACTCTGTGAGCAATAAATAAATTATCTCAAAATGCTATTTTGTGATGGATCCCTGAAGGAGGAATGTGGAAAGTAATTAATCCTTAGAGTGCCGTAAAGTATGGGCAGGCCGAGAAAGGGGACACATAAATCCATCTTAAGAATGCAATAATCAGCTTCTTGAGGCTTTATGGAACCTCACACCTACTTCTACAGCCAGCCTTCCGTTTATGATCCTACGACTACTTAATCATAGATTGAAAGATTGTTTACATTAAAAACTTACTTGTATAGGATATTTACAAGAAATATAACAGCTAACAATAAAAAACGGTGAGCAGATATAAAGCTTAACTGCATATTCGTTACGAAACGTCTCTTTAAATATATATATTTGCTACTTCTCTCGAATAAAACAATAAAAAATGAAGTTTTTATTTACGTAAAATCTTTGTTATTAAATGTCGCCTTCCCTTCTATTTAAAGCTTAAAAACAATTTTATGACGTAAAATTTCCTATATAAAGATATAATGTCTCTAGCTCTTATCAATTTCGAACAATTAGCTCCCATCTTAAAACTAAAAAAAAAAAAAAAAACACTAAAATCTAAAACCAAAATGAATTGAATATATTTTTAACGAATTCTCTTTTTTTAATATATAGTGCCTAAGTCCCTTTAAATGTAAACTGCAAAATATATATATATATGTTAATTTAAACCAACAACTATTAATTGGGTAAAATTAACAAGATTTTCATGTTGTATAATATAAACACAACTGTAAATGACACTGGTCAAAAACATTTTTGCCTAAGAAAACCTGATGGTGTTTCTAGTGTAACTTTTCATGATGAACTCAAAAATTCTACTCAGAAAATTTTCATCACCCATGGTTTTTGCGTGACAGCCTTTTTTTTTTTTGCTATTGGGATAAATACAGCAAAAATGCAAAAAATTATTACGTAAGCATTTTTGCATAAACCTTATTACATTACACTGGTGTTTCAAAATTTATTTTTTCTTTATCCCACAAGAAACAGCATCTTATCTAAATTTAACTCTTTATGCCGATTCCAAATATACCATTAGTTTTTTCTATCACGCAAGATTTTTGAGATACACCTACTTGAAATTTGGAAATGTTTTTATTATATAGGCCTATATGAACGAAATATATTTATTTTATTGAAAAGTAGTGACAGAGGATTTTTTTCTTTACTTTGCTTGTGGTACATCCTTCTTAAGTGTCCAGCAGTAGTCAGCAAGCATACCGGGACTCCATTTACCTTGGTACCGCTTCTACATGCTTGATATGTCTAGATAAAACCTCTCACCATGCTCATCGCTAACTTCACCAAGATTGTCTGGGAAGAAATCCAGATGTGAATGCAGGAAAAGGATCTTGAGAGACATGTTACTTCCCAGTGCCTTGTAGGAAAGCAACAGATCATTAACTATGTCTCGGTAATTTTCAACCTTGACACTTCGTAAGAAATTCTTGCAAACGTTTCTAAAGGAATTTCATGCTGCTGCTTCATCTACATTTAAACTATTTTGAAAATTTCCATTCTGCAGAAATTCTCGAATCTGAGGTCCAACGAAAATGCCTTCTTTAATTTTCGCATCACTTATGCTAAAACATTTTTATTTTAGGTAGGCAAATCCACTGACATTTCGATCCATTGCCTTCATAAAGTTCTTCATTAATCTCAGTTTAATATGTAATGGTAATATGGAATCGATCAGGGGAGGAATTACAATATTTTTATGTCCTGAAGTAAATATTTCACGGTTTGGCCAGCTTTTTTTAATGTAATGCCTTTCCCAATCTCTGCTTTCCCATTCACACAGAAAACAATAAAATTTGTATATCCAAGCTGTAATCCACGCAAGAGAGCAATGACTTTCAAATCGCTGCATATTTCCCAACCGTATCTTTCATATTCTATCTTTTTCAAAAGCAGTTTCATGTTTTCGTAAGTCTCTTTCGTGTTGGATGAATATGCTATGTAATGATATTTACTTAAAAAATGCTTATGTAACATTTTCTGTATTATTACTGTAAATACCAATTTATAGAAATAATGGTTATCCTACAAGAACTATGGGTAATGGAAAACTTCTGATTTCATTTTTTGCATTCAAAATAAAACGTTACATTAGAATCAACATCAGGGTTTCTCCGGCAAAAAAAAATGTTTTTTTGTATACCTGTGCAATTATACACATGATTGACATGTGTCATTACATCACTATATGTAATTTACTTTGTACAAACTGAGGTTAGATAAATGAAACTCTGTAATATGATAAGGGTTGAGCTGGAGCTCGAGATTGAGATAGAAGTCCAGCGAGGCATAGAAGAAGGGTGTTGCCAGAATGTACAATATCGCTTCCGATCCACGCCTTATAGCATCCCCTGAAATCCAATACTTCCTCTCGGCAAGATATATAAGCCTCCAACAGGTCCAGAAATAAATAGCCAATTCACCATCAGCGAAAGCGTTCGTCGTTTGTGTTCAAGGTCCTCCTCATCAACCATGTAGAACAGCAAGAACTCTTCTATCTCCATCTTGCTCCTTAGCTCGACTTTTTATCTGTTCGTTGAACTTTTTTAGTACAACTGTGTCTCTTCGTTTTTTGTGTATTGACATTCCCAAGTCTTCCACTCTGCCTCGACCACGATTTCCTGTACTCTGTGAGAACTGTTAAAGGTCTTCCAAGGTGCAGAGAGATACTGGAAAACTCTCCACATCCTGATTGTTCCTCTCGGTTAACAGAGTATAGCGAGAGTCGACAGGATCTCATACCATATATTAAATCGACTGGATACCTCACCATCTCCTTTATATCTATAAAAATTAAATCCAAAATCGATGTTTGTTATCGCGTTGCGCAAAATCTACAGATTCAATCATTATGAAACTTCGCAAGTAGGTAGTTGAATATTTCGTTTAACATATAGGCTATTCAAAAAATTAAAAGGTTGATGTGCTTTTTTTAAAATGTAAAACCAAATATCGTTAGTTCCAACCTTTTACCGCTTGGCGCCGCAATGGTCGCGACGATAAATGAATTTGATTGGTTGATAATTTTACAAGTAGTTTGTTAGTATGTTTACATGATAAATGTTTTTAAAAGGTAACCTTAGCCAATCGCCGTGAAACTTTAGGAAGTTTTATATTTACTATATTACTGGGAAGGTTTCTGGTTTAAATTTGATTTGAAATAAATATTCGTTGCAATTTTTTTTGCAAATTTTCTACTTTCACTCGCAAGCAGCGCCTCTCGCGGTTTCTGTTGAAATTACATTTATAAATTGTAAAAATGCTAAAATTTGTTCCAAGTATAATAATTTTAATATTTAATTTGAAGATTTAGTAATATAATATTCCAATGACGTTGTAAAAAAAATGGCATTTCAATATTAATATATATTTAAAGAAAATATCTTATTTAAAATATAATAAATGTTTTTAACAAATGTTCGTTTGACAAACTTTTACTCGGGTAAAAACCGGGCGAAGCCGGGTACATTCGCTAAATACAGTTATTTACAAATGTTGGTTTGTGGCAAGATACTATTCCTTCAACTTCAAATTACCGAGTGGACCAATTAATATTGAATTTATTCAACTTTCGACTATTTTTCAAGAGGCCCGGAAAAAATTCAAATTATCGATAGTATAGACAAGTATAGAATCGGTAGGGATTGGATGTTTGCTAGAATCGTTTAAAAAATGTTCGTTAGGCAAACCTTTACTCGGGTAAAAACCTGGCGAAGCCGGGAACACACACACACACACACATATATATATATATATATATATATATATATATGTCGTATTAAGATATATCTTTGAATAATTATAAATTTAAAACTCTAAATTTGTATATAAGAAATAATAGACGCGACAAAAAGAAACGCAGCCATTTTCTCTTTGTTTATTATCCAACCTCCTTTTTTCTCCCTCTTACCCCTCGGGTCGTTGGTCAAAAAATTATATACAAGCATTGGCTATTTACTCTTTGATTATAGATATTAAAATATATGGATATGGATATTAAAATATATGGATATGGATATTAAAATATATGGATATAAAAATAAAAAATGTGTTGACTATTTACAAGTAGTGTGGGAATTATATTGCAGTGAACCTGCGTGGGGGTGCGCAAGATGAAATTCGTAGCTGCACAGTCTAGATAAAATTTTTAATTTTCTCTGAATTGAAAATATCCTAACGAGGTTATGATATACTATTGATATTTTAAACTGTTATTTTTTACATCTTTATTATCTAATAAGTCGATAGGATTCGAACAGTGCGGGGTTAAAAAGCTAAGATTACGGATGGTAGATCTCTCGGCCACGACTGCTCACTTTGAATATGTTCATATCTTTCTTCATCCTACGATCCCTATTCCTGGCTTCTCCAGCTTTAAATATACTTAAACCATGTTCAGCCTTCTTCAACGGGGCCATATGTCATAATATATGCTCTTCCAGGAATAATAAAGTAAGCCTACAGTCGATCCAGAGAGAGACGGGAGGGTGTCACGTTAGACAGCAGGACATTCCAAAAGGGGCTCCTGGGGGCCGTCACTTGGCACCTCGGGACTTTGGACAGTTGGTGATTGTGTTCGACGCGAGCGTCCGCCCGGCGACAGCCGGGTCCGCCATCTTGATAACGTTGTCTGTGTACTTTTTCCTATGATATACTTGAGTTTACGACTCACTCAATGGAAGTACATAGGTCAAAGCACTACAACCAAAATTTACTTCTTTTTTAAAAAGGATGATCTCTAATTCGAACTAACATTTGAAGTGCACATCTTAGGATAGGTTTTACCGAACATCGATTTTCGAAACTAACCGATGGGGTTATACCATATCTTAGAGGATGATGTGTTTAACCCTCGATAGTTTATCTTATAAAAACGCTTATACTAATCCTATAGTTGTTCTATCGTATTGCTATACGTAATTTAACTTATTACTATTGTCCTAAATATATCTGTAGGCCTTTACATCTTGTCTGTCCTACACCAGACAAAACGAACGGAGGTATGCGGGGTTGTTATACCCGACTAACGATAAGCGCTAGCCTCTGCATATTGTAAGGTGGCTAAAGATATTTATAAGCTATTTAAACCCACACACGCATTAAGTGTTTTTATGTTCACATTTTAAAGTAATATATTCAAGTATTCAAGGTCATATATCATTTGAGTTTATAGCTTGATTAAAATTATCATATCGCCTCATATAGTCCAACATTACATTTATATACAAATTTATATATTCCACTATTCTAACGGTACATTTTATCAAGAACATTTTATAAGAAATATGTAGGTTTGTTTGTATGGGTAGAGGCAAGATATAAAACAATAAAGGAAGAAGGTATATACAAGATGCAAAATGAGTATAAAGAATCCAAAATATTATTGTGGTAATTAAAAACAATGGAATTTTTTTAATTCTAAATATAACAGTTTTATACAAAAATGTACACAGAGTGATAACATTATTTATTAACGAGTCTTTATTTAAATAATGTGAAAATTCTTTGGTCGCCAAGGTTGTTGGTATAAAGACATCAGCATTTGGATTAAGTTTACTGTGTAATTTTTCTTTGGTAGCACCCAAATTACTTTCCACCATATTATCGAATGGATTGATTTTAGGGTCTAAGACCAATGTACTGGATTTAGTGGGCTTTACTATTGATGAAAAAGTTGGTTTGGATGTTATTGGAAAATCAGGCTTATAAAATTTTTCATCCGTGAAAATACTGTTGTCCAAATGGTTAAACGGTTGAAACCATTTCCTTGGCCTGGAGGAACCCGGATCACCCAAGATATCTGTAGTGAAGTGCCTATAAGGAAATAGAAAATAGTTTTGT
The DNA here is from genome assembly GCA_030710605.1 of Cordylochernes scorpioides. Lineage (NCBI taxonomy): Eukaryota > Metazoa > Arthropoda > Arachnida > Pseudoscorpiones > Chernetidae > Cordylochernes > Cordylochernes scorpioides. The sequence continues at coordinate 48,284,074 of CP092876.1, forward strand.
CTAGGAGGAGAGTCGGGAAGGTCCGTAGGAGGTGTGATATGGGGAATATTTTCCACATATCTACGAAGTTTTTCTATATTTATAATTTCTGTCTGTAACTGCAAAGGTCTATTTGGTCTATTAATGCGCACTACCTGAGGTGATAGTATTTCCAAGATCTCATATGGGCCTGTATAGTTAGGTTCCAACTTTGGAGTATTCGGATGTCTATAAACTTTCACCAATACTAGATCCCCTGGTACAAAATCAATCTTTTTATGTTTTTGATCGTACATTAGTTTTTCGGCCTTATGCCTTGCTTGGGTCTTTTGTAATGCTATTCTTCTTGCTTCTGAGAGTTCGGGAAATGTCTGAACATGGTTGTTTAAATTGTTAGGGACTATCCCTTTTAATAAATAGATGGGAGGAAATCCCGTCACTGTATGTGGAGTTAGATTGTAGATTCTGGTGACCCTCTCTATCTGTTTGGTCCATGTCTGTTTGGGGTGTTCTAAATGGAGTATCTTTAGTTTCCCTGTTATGGTTGCATTCAATCTCTCGCTCAAACCATTTGACTGTGGGTGATTTGCTGTGGTATACAAGGGTTTTATACCTTGTGAGTTTAAAACCTTCTAAATTGAGCGGATGTAAATGCAGGAGCTCGGTCTGTCAGTAGGTTTTTAGGAATACCTTCCTGGAATACCCTTTTTAGGATTTGAATATAGGTCAGGGTAGAGGTAGATTTACTAGGAAAAGTCCAACAGTATCGACTCATGTGATCACATATTACATGTAAATAAGCTCGGTTACCACCATACTTAGTAAATCCGGCTACTGTGTCCATTGACATAAGTTCATAAGGTTCCTTCGCGAGTGGTAAGGTACCCATTTCTCCATATGATGGTCCTTTCGGAGGTTTTATTATTTGGCAAATTTTGCATTTACGGACATAGTTATTTATATCTTTGGTCATACCATCCCAATAATACTGACTAGTGATTAACCTAGTGAGTTGTGTGATTCCTGGATGGTTATACCATTCGTGTGCTTTCTGGAGTAACTTATTTCTTAGTGTATCAGGTACGACTACTCTGGGTACGCCCTTTTTAGTAATAATCGCAAGTCCATCAGTATTGATGAGTGATTGATATTTCTCAGGTACACGATGCTGGTGTTCCTCTAATTGTTGAGCCTCTAGAAATCCGCAAAATGGTTGTCTTGATAATAAATCTGCTTCGAGTTGTTTTTTTACCTTTCAGATAGTGTATGTCAAAAGTGTATGGGCTGAGTCTCAAGGACCACCGAAATAACCTACCTGACGGATTTTTAATATTTTTCAAATAGACCAGAGCTTGGTGATCAGAATAAATGGTGAAATGTCTACCAAGCAGGTACACCCTGAAGTATTCGATAGACTCAATGATAGCTAAACACTCCAGCTCCGAGATGGAGTAGTTCTGTTCATACTTGCGTAGAGAGCGAGAGAAATATTGTACAGGATGTTCTTCTCCATTTTCATCCTTTTGCTTTAGAATTCCGGATATCCCTAATGTACTCGCGTCACAATATAAGAAGCAGGGTAAATCTTCTTTAAAGATATGTAAAACTGGTGATGCAGTTAGGCTGCTTTTCAAATCTTCAAATGCCTTCTGACATTCAAGAGTCCACTTAAAAGGAATATTCTTTTTAAGAAGTATATTTAAAGGCGATCTAAGCTGTGCATAATGGGGAATGAATTTATGATATACATTTACGACACCTAAAAATGACTGTAAAGTTTTAACATTAGTCGGAGGTTGGATGGTTCCTATTACCTGAGTGTTAGTTAGGTGAGGTTTATAAGTGCCCTGTGTGATTTCGTATCCTAGGAAGCTAATGGAGGTCTTACATAATTGACATTTGTTAAGGTTGAGGCGGATATTTTCTGCCCTGCATAGTTGGAAGAATAAACGAAGATGTTCTAAGTGTTCTTCAAAACTATCAGAAAAAATTATAAAATCATCATAGTAGTGTTCTAGAAATTGGAAGTTATATTTTCTAAGTATTTGTCCAATAGCTCTCTCGAAGATCTGTGGTGAGCTTCGTAGCCCGAAAGGTAATCTTTTAAACATGTACACTCCTGCGTGGGTGGTGAAGGCTAAATAAGGTCGAGAATCCGGATGGATAGGAACTGTCCAATAAGCGTTGCTCAAATCAAGGCTGGAAAAATACTTAGCTTTCGACAGTTTTTCTATCACTGATTCTATTAATGGTATAGGTTGGGGATCAACTGGAATGTGTTCATTAAATTTTCGAAAATCCACACACATTCTAAATGTTCCATTTTTCTTTTTTACTAGAGTAATGGGTGAAGCATATTCACCTATGGCTGGTTCTATTATATTATTTTTTAACATCTCATTGATTTGTATATCTATTTCTTTCCTATATGTAAATGGAATTCTATACGGCCGCAACCTGATTACTCTATCTGTATTTGGTTTAATCTGTACAGGTTGGATATGTAGGGTAGGAACTTTAAATGGGTCTGTAGGAAATATTTCAGCAAATTCTTTCAATAACCTAATTAACTTAAGGTCTAATAAGTTGTTTATCTTATGATACTTATCAATTAAATCACTGGTTAACTTATTTTCCCCTGGAATGCTTGATTGAGTGGAAAGTGTCTGTTGTAAATGATTAACATAGAGTGGATTACTTCCTGAAGGTGCACAGTGATTATCTAAGATTTGTGTATTAACAATATGAAGGTGTTGGTTTATATTATATTTCCTATCTGGATTTATCACATTGTATGCATAATTTACATAATCCAAATCTGTTTCAAAATAAAAAAGAGTAGCAGGAATATTTGTGCCTTGTTGACTCACTACATTTCTATTGAAGTCAATTCTAGTTTTTAATTTTTTTAGAGTATATAATCCTATTAGTGCAATTTCATATGGTAGATTAAATATATAAAATTTTAAGCTAACTTTTCTTTTAAAAAAACTGACTGGTAAAATAACATAAAATATAGGTTGAATTGGTCCACTCAATGTATTAATTCTAGAATGCTTATTAACTGAATATTTAGTTATATTTCGAAATATATCTGATGGCAAAATTTTATGCAAATAATCAAAAGATATTAGGTTAATGGTAGAGCCAGTATCCACAAGAAATTTAACATTGAAGGTGAAAATAGATAAATTAAAGAATAGTCTTACATTATGCTGGTCCTTTCCTTGATGAGGGATCACATCCTTGTGATCTGGGTTGATGTCCGCTCGATGTGGCTGGTTCCCTGGGTTCCTTGGGCAGCGTGTTATCCGCGTAGTTGCGAAAGGCAAAACGTCCATCTCCAGGTCGACGAAAAGTTGCTAATTGCCCATATTGTGGCCGGTAATGACCTCGGCTAGGCGGGGGAGTGGATTCGGGTTGCCAGCGGTCGAGGCCACGCTGTGGTGTCGGTTGTCCTCGAGTTACTGGCCGCTTTTGGATGGTGTTTACATAGTCCAACCATTCTTCAGGCGTCTGTGGGTTCCTGGTGTATATCATTTTCTTCAAATCATACGTTACACCTGCCGTAAGTGCTTCAACAATCTGTTGGTTTGGAAGGGAGTTCTCTAATGCACCCACAACCTTAAAATGGTAATAATCGTTAATTTTTTCTGGCTTTTCCAATTGGTGAGTGAACAATTCTTCCAACGTTGTCTTCTTCTTTGATATATAGATTGTGGACAGTTTCTGTTTGATATTTAAATAAGTCTCTTGTTCTAAGCCCAATCAATAAAATATATTTTTAGCTTCTTCTTCTAAATTTAGAATAACTAAATTTTTTCTGTCTCGTTCATCGTTCGTTGCATCCTCAATGTTACGAAAGAAAATATTTATATCTTGATTGAGGCCAGAGAATTTACTTATATGATTTTTATTTGAGATCGTCTGTTGTTGTATAATTTGTGTTAGTAAATTAATTTGTTCTTTCATTAATTTAAATTCCATATTATCGTTTCTGTCAGAAAAATGAGTGTCGGTATCTGACTTCCTTTTTGGCATTTTTGTGGCGAATGGTTGTAGGCTAAAGGTTAAATCCAATAAAGTTTTAAAAAAGAAAAAACGTACCGGTTATTATATCCTGTCGGCTAAATACTGTCGTATTAAGATATATCTTTGAATAATTATAAATTTAAAACTCTAAATTTGTATATAAGAAATAATAGACGCGACAAAAAGAAACGCAGCCATTTTCTCTTTGTTTATTATCCAACCTCCTTTTTTCTCCCTCTTACCCCTCGGGTCGTTGGTCAAAAAATTATATACAAGCATTGGCTATTTACTCTTTGATTATAGATATTAAAATATATGGATATGGATATTAAAATATATGGATATGGATATTAAAATATATGGATATAAAAATAAAAATGTGTTGACTATTTACAAGTAGTGTGGGAATTATATTGCATATATATATTAAACATGGCATATTCTGACCAGGAGCACTTGTGTTTTACAGAAGGCAGAGCGCCATCTGGTGGAACAGAAATCAACTAAACATTGATTTAGCCTGTTCCCTGATATTTGGCCAACCCAATTTCTCAAAATCTAGAAAAGCCATCCACGAACGCGTTTCGCGCTTTTGGCGCTCGTCAGAGTGGAGTAGGCTGAACCACTGCGACCAAAAAATATTTTTTGCTCCCAGTAGCTTCTTGAAAACCCAAGAAATGGGTATTTAAGGCCAAACTTGCGTAAATACGCTTAGCACATGAAAAAAACGAAAAAAAAAGATAAAAAGATCAGGTGTTGAAATCAATATTAAAAATGGCATATCCTGAATAGGAGCACTTGTGCTTTACAGAAGGCAGAGCGCCATTTGGTGGAACAGAAATCAACTAAACATCGTGGATGGCTTTTCTTGATTTATCAAGAAATTGGGTTGGCCAAATATCAGGGAACAGGCTAAATCAATGTTTAGTTGATTTCTGTTCCACCAGATGGCGCTCTGCCTTCTGTAAAGCACAAGTGCTCTTGGTCAGGATATGCCATTTTTAATATTGATTTCAACACCTGATCTTTTTATCTTTTATTTTTTCTTCATTTTTTCATGTGCTAAGCGTATTTACGCAAGTTTGGCTATAAATACCAATTTCTTGGGTTTTCATGAAGCTACTGGGACCAAAAAAATATTTTTTGGTCGCAGTGGTTCTGCCTACTCTGCGCTGACGAGCGCCAAAAGCGCGAAACGCGTTCGTAGATGGCTTTTCTTGATTTATCAAGAAATTGGGTTGGCCAAATATCAGGGAACAGGCTAATTCAATGTTTAGTTGATTTCTGTTCCACCAGATGGCGTTTTGCCTTCTGTAAAGCACAAGTGCTCCTGGTCAGAATATGCCATTTTTAATATTGATTTCAACACCTGATCTTTTCATCTTTTATTTTTTCTTTCGTTTTTTTTCATATATATATATATATGTCATAATTTGTATATAACTAGATGTGACCCCACCACAATATATATGCAATGTATGATCTAAAGATTTTAATAAAGGTTAGGCCTAGCGAATCTGGGAGAAAAGCCATCAGAGAAGAAACAATCATTAACAGGTTTTCATTATCCAGGAAGCAAAAGTTATTACCCAGGAACTAATAAAACTGAGTTCAAAAACCTTCTTCTTCCGGGCGCATGTTAAAACATGACAAAGACAATGAGGTTAGCTACCTCCAGTTAGAGTTCAGCAGTACTAGCTAAGATCCAATGAGAAGTCGCCACGAGACGATAATCCACCAATGAGAGCACTGGAGAGTTAACGAGTTAAATCTCAGACTCAAGTTAATCAGTAGGGAGCTGGACCTGCCAAGGAACAGTTAGGAGCTGGACACCACAGCAAGCAGTACGCTTAACCCCTTCTCATCATTCAGATAAGTTCAATCTTCAGCATGTGAACAATCTAGCCATTAGTCAAATACGCCAGTAGTCTAAAGCTCTTCTCTCCCTTGATCGCTGGCCTATTTCTCAATCAAATCCTGTGTCCTTTCTCGTTATTTCCCCTGTGAGAAAACTTTACCATTTCAGCCAAAACGACTGCGCTCACATCAACCACCAAGTAAGTCAATAGAGTCTTACGACAACCAAACCAATCCAACAACCATCAACCAAAAAGTTTCCAATTATTAGAGTGAGTCGACAGGATATAATGGAAAACGAACGAGACCAACAAACGAAACAGAGCGGCAGCGGGATAGGGAAGAGAAAGCAGATCGCACGACGCACCCTAGCGGAGATTTTGCTCCAGTTGACGGCTGCACTCACGGAAGTAAAGTTGACCCGACGCGCGGAGACGTACCGGGCCCCCGCCGACGTGACATACGCCGCCCACCGACTCCTCCGAGCCACCGACAGGGAGATGGACGGAACCACCGCCGCCATGTTGCCGGGCTACCTGACGCGCTACCCCGAGGAGCCACCACCCACCAAGCCGGACCCATACACCAGCGCCCAGAGGAGAACAAGTATGTGGACTGCACCATCCAAACAAACTCAACACGCGAGCGCACGGGCAGTGCAAACAGCCCCAACTCAACACGCGAACGCGCGGGCAGTGCAAACAGCCCCAACTCAACAGCACGCCCGGCGTCCCACACCTCCACAAGACGCCCAAGCCTTTCGAAAATCAGGTAGGAAAGCACCACCAAACCCTTTTCGTTAGCCAATTGACGATGAAACTGTCCCTAACCCCTTAACTGTCACCTCCTTTTCTAATTGACACAAGCGCAAGCTTGAACATAGTGCCCCTTAATCTCTTTAAAATTTTAAAAACTAACCTCCCTAAATTAAAATTTTAAAAACAGTCTATAGACCTACAGGCCATAAACGGTCTTGTACCAACAATAGGTAAAATAATCCTCCCCATGACAATAGGTAAATTAACAAAAAGAGAATTTCCATGTGGTGGAAGCACCTCCGCCATTTGGAATTCTCAGTATAAATACCCCCCGAAATTTTAAAATAACAATAGACTTTAACCAAGGCACTATGTTCCAACTTGACGCTCTATTGTCTACCCCTACCTACCACTTCAACCATATACCCAATGAAAGCACGTATTGGGAATGCCAAGCGGTGTCACAAAAGACTCACCATGCACACAAACCTTCCGCACATGGCACCCAATGCGCGCATCCATTGGTCAAAACCCAATCACCAACATGTCAATCTAGTCACGCGCACGCACAACACCATTTTTTCACTAAGGCCAATTGCCTTTATTATATTTTATATATTTTATATTTTGCCTTTATTTCCCAAACGCATGTAATTGTATACATTATTACATTCTTTAGATATAATATATGTTCATATTATGTTTATTTCTATTTGATAAAATTCCCTCTTAAATCCAGGATAAATAAGCAGAATAGAGCTCAAACATTATTAAAGCGCTTTGATAGATTGAATTGGGAAGCCACTGGAAGGGTTATTGACTGATGAGCTAAGTCCTCTCAAATATTTTCAATCGTAGTTACGAGACCATTAAGTATTTTATTTGTAAATAATTAGTGCTAAAATACAATAAAATTTATTTTAGGGAACACCAATGGGGCTAATATTATAGTTCACTCTAACCATGGTTCACTAAAAGGAGGCACTAATAATGGGGGTTATTTTAGGATCGTTATAAGTGCTGATGAGTTATATTCACATATAGCGTCATGTCTTACTGAAGGTTTAATTCTCTTAACCATTGAAATGTTGATCGTGCTGTTAAAAAACATACAATTACTGAAGTTTCAATAAAACTCCGCAAAGAAATATATCTTCTTTTAACGTAACAATTTACCTTTAATTTTGTTTTCGAAATGACGGAATATTGATCAAATAAAATAATCAGAAATTTTTTTGGTTCTTCTATCTGTTATTTTGAGAAGGTGTGCCTATAAAATGCAATTTTAATGCGGGCTCGATATATTGATTCTTTTCATTTAGAAATACAAATTCAAGTTACAAGAAGTAATCAATTTAAAAATATGTTCGAGTCCGAGTGTTCACCATTATTTTTATCTTCCGTTCAGAATATCCAAAGACGTGCGGTTTTAAAATTGCTTTATTTCCTTTGCTGATAGGACCAATATCCTGCTGCTTTACAGACCCGGGGATATGGGGCTCATTAAAATGTGGAACGATAAGGGATCCAATTTCACAATCTCATTTTCTTCCATACCTCATAAGATTATTGGAACAATTTTTGAAATATTTATTGGGGCTTAGATCCTTTTTTTATATGGTTATCAGATGTGTTTTCTTCCACACATTATATTGTCACGGTAGAGAAGACAAGTATTCCAAAAGCTTAATTAAAAATAATTTATTAATTAATTGAGCTTATATATTACAGAATGTATCAAAAGGTTTTTCAAGTGGTAATTTACAAGCATGGTAAGGGGTGATGACTATGCAAATATTTAGGATGATAAACAACAGAATATTTAAAATAATTATTTAGTGACATTGCCCCCTTCCTAGATGAACAGCGTCCCGCTCTAATTATCACTTTAAAATATCAGCTTGGTCCTCAGGGTCATGGTAGGGTTTCATTCTCAGTACATGGACCAGGTCTCTTGATTGGCGTCTCCTGGTTGGTTGGTCCACAGGTTCAACTTCGAAGGTCACGCCAGAGAGTTTTCGAGTAATCTTATATGGCCCGAAGTACCTTTTCATCAGTTTTTCTGAGAGTCCTACCTTTCTTATCGGGATTAAAATCCATACCAGGTCACTGACGTTGTAATCCATTGCCTCGTGCTTTGAATCGTATCTGGCCTTGTCCTTTTCTTGGGCTTTCAAGGTTTCTAATCATGCTAGCTGCCTGGTCTCTTCGACTCGCGAGGCAATCTTCTGACTGTATTCCTCTCGGAGATCTTCATGCAGAATTGATAAAAGTGTGCCTACAGTTGTTTCGGCTTCGCGTCCATGGATCAGTTTAAAGGGAGTAAAACCTGTCGTATCTTGTTTTGCGGTGTTGTAGGCGAACTTGAGGTAGGGCAGGATTACTTCCCAGTCCTTCTGTTCAACACTTACATACATAGCCATCATGTTGGCTAAGGTTTTGTTTAACCTCTCCGTCAGTCCATTCGTCTGGGGATGATACGCTGTCGTGAACCGATGTATCGAAGATCATTGATTGGTGAATTCCGCAGTCAACTTGGATTGGAATACTCGTCCTCGGTCCGTGATGATTTCTCTGGGGGCTCCGTGCTTGAGAACAACATATTCCATTAAGAACTTGGCTGCTTCTTTTTCTTCCCCTGTGGGTAAGGCTTTAGTAACGGCAAATCGAGTAAGATAGTCAGTACAGACTATGATACATTTATTACCGTTCGGGAATCTCCCAAGAAGATCTATCCTGATTCTTTGGAATGGGAAGGCTGCAGGAGGAATGGCTTTGAGCAATCCAGGCGGTTTGTGGTTTGTCTGTTTTATTCTTTGGCATTCTTTGCAATGTGCTTCATACTTTCGTATATCCTTGAGAAGTCCTGGCCAAAGGTATTTGTTTCTAACCCTCTCATGAGTTTCAGAAAATTCTAGGTGGCTCGCTGTAGGAGCGTCGTGTAAGCTTCTCAGTAGTTCCAATCGTAGGTGCTTGGGGATGACGAAGAGATGTGGGTTTCCCAGGGGGTCGAAGTTCCTTTTGTACAAGGTTCCTTTCACCAGTTCATATTCTCTTGGTTCGTCTCCGGATTCTTCTATCAATTTTCTAATTCTAGGGTCATTTCACTGTTTAGTATCAAAGCAGGTCAGAGCAGTTATTGATAGTACATCATCATCTTCTTCTTCTTCGTCTGCTTCTTCCGATTTGCTCTCGAGAGGACTTCGGGAGAGACAGTCCGCGTCCTGGTGCTTACGCCCGCTTTTATAAGTTAACGTAACGTCGTATGCTTAGAGTTTTATGACCCACCTCGCCAGTCTTCCTGTCGGGTCTTTCAAATTTGTTAAACAGCAAAGGGCGTGGTGATCCGTAACGATGACGACTTCGCGACCAAAGAAGTAGGGGCGGAATTAGTTTATTGCCCATATCACGGCCAAACATTCTCTTTCTGTAGTGGAGTAATTCTTCTCTGCCTTTGTTAAGGTTCTTGAGGCGTAACCCACTGGTTGCTCTTTCCCGTCATGGACCTGAACGAGGACTGCTCCGATACCATAACCGCTGGCGTCAGTATGAAGCTGGGATGGCAGGTGTTCTTCAAAATGACCTAAGACAAGTTCAGACATTAGGGCCCTTTTCTGCTTTTCAAAAGATTATTTTTCTTCTAAGTTACAAGAGAATGTCTTGCCTTTTTTGAGAATTTCATGGAGAGGGGCAGTCTTATCGGCGAAGTTTCCAATAAATCGGCGAAAGTACGAACAAGTGCCGATGAAACTCCTCACCTCAGTGATTGATCATGGGGTCGGAAACTTGACGATAGCTTCTATCTTTTCAGGGTAGGGATAGAGGCCGTTGCCATCGACGAGATGTCCAAACACTCTTATTCTTTTGATTTCAATAAGACACTTTTTTTAATTGAGGCTCAAATCTGCATTTCTAAGACATTGTAAGATGATTTTTAGTCTGTGCAAGTGTTCGTCAAACGTTTTGGAGAAAACTACAATGTCGTATAGATAGCATAGGCACTGCGTCCACTTCAATCCCCTTAAGAATTTGTCCATCAAACGCTCAAATGCTGCAGGGGCGTTGCATAGGCCGAAGGGCATCACGAGAAATTCATATAAACCCTCTGGGGTTATAAAGGCGGTTTTCTCTCTATCTGCCTCGTCTACATCTATCTGCCAATATCCAGAGCGTAGGTCCATTGACAAGTAAAATTGGGTACTTTTTAAAGAATCAAGAGTATCGTCAATTCGAGGGAGTGGATAAACGTCTTTTTTAGTCATCTTGTTTAATCGCCTGTAATCAACGCAGAAGCGCCAATTGCCGTCTTTATTCTTCACTAAAATAAAAGGCGATGACCAAGGGTTTTCTGAGTGGCGTATCATCCTGATATCTAGCATCTTGTTCACTTCCTGTTGGATTGCTTGTCGTTCTGTTGGGGAAACTCGATAGGGCCTGTGTTTAATTGGTCGATGGTCTCCAGTTTCGATTTTATGCTTTCTTAGAGGCGTCTGTCTCACTGTATCATTATTGGTATCAAATACCTTATCAATTTTTTAACGATTGATAAGACTTCAGTTAGTAGATCAGCTGATGAGTCGTTACTAATCAAATTTTGTAAAAATGCAACGTCACCTTTATTGTCATTCTTGGGACTAATATCTCGCGCCAAATTTTCTTCAGGATCAGAGCACTCCGAGATAGCAGTCAAGTGATTTACGTCTAAAACTTGTATTCTCCCTAAAAACATTCCTTTAGGGATAATTTGTGCTATTGGGCTAGAGTTTGCAATCCAAAGCTGTCCCTTATTGTGATTGATCGTAAGAAGTGTATAGGGAACTGATAGTTCTTTTATTAATAATGCACATTTTGAAGGTTCAAAAAGTACCTTGATTCGTCCATTGAGTTCCGAGCTCATCACATATATTTGTTTGATAGATTCGGCTGGAATGATCATGTTTTCAGAGGCCACGATTCTATCCTCGGTCGCTAGCGAATTTAGATAGTCTTTAGCTTCTTCAAGCCTGATTTCGGCACGTCCACAATCAATCACGGCATTTGTTGCTTCCAAAAAATCCCATCCGAGTATGATGCTGGGGTTTCTACTAGGAAAGACGATAAATTCAACCGGCTGTCTCAATCCATTTATGCTCAAACTTATTGTGCATCGACCCAGAGACGTAACCTTTTTGCCATAGGCGACTCTAAGAGTTATTCCTTCATCCTTGAACATCGGCTTTTTCAAGTGAGGTCTTAACCCGTTCGAAACAACAGAGAATGTGGCTCCCGAGTCGACCAAGGCAGAAAATGCAACGTCATTTATAATTATTTCAACGAAATTGTGTTCTAATTTGGCGGCTGTCGTCGAATGGAGGTTTTTAACACCCGCGGCTTCCTCCTCGAAAGAAGACGCGACGCTTAATTTTTTTCTAGATTATAGCGACGTGGGGATTAAATTGTATGGCGGCCTGGGGAAATGGACTGGCGTCTTGGGGATCTTTCTCTGTTTGGGTATGGCGATTGTAGGCGGTAGTTTTGAGATCTTGAAGAATGTTCCTCATTGAATTGAGTAGTTTGGCGGGTCTGTATGTATCTTTTAGGTCTTTCTAATTCATATTGGTCCACTGGCTGGCGATCTCTACAGTAGCGTTTGACATGGCCTGGACGGCCACAATGAAAGCAGATTGGCTTGGTGTCTTGGGTCCTTCATTGGTCTGTTCATCTTTGGCTTGGCGTCTGGTTGAATACCGATGTGTTTTGGTCAGGGTACCACTGTTTAGGTGTGTAGGCTTTGGAACCTCCAGATGAAAGTCAACCTGTATATCATATTTTTATCAATGGTTTCATCAATACAGGAGCGGCATAGCTGATGTCGTGTCACATTCATTTTCGCCTCTTCTGCGTGTGGGGAATAAACTTTACACATATATAAACATATTAATATATATTTTTTATATGTTTTTTAATTATTTGTCACACACATGTTCACCGTATTCATGCAATTTTGGCCTTAAATACCCTTTTTTTTTCTCAGGAAGCCTCTCGGACCAAAATATTTTTGGTCGTTAAGGTACATTCTACACCACCGAAACGCGCTCGTGGTTGACCTTTCTTGATTTATCAAGAAAAATGGGTTGGTCAAATATCAGGGAACAGGCTAAATCAATGTTTAATTGATTTCTGTTCCTCTAGATGGCGTTCTGTCATTTAAAAGTTCATGTGAACGTGGTCAAAATAAACCTTATTTGATTTTAATAACAAACACCTCACTTTTTTATTATTTTATTTTTATTATTTTTCACATATTAATATATTTATTTAAAAAGGCATATATTGGATCAAAAAATAATTTATTTTACCAATATTTCAATTGGCTGAACGCCAACCTTTATCAAGGTGTCATAACATTTTAATATTATGAATATATTATAATATTATCTATTTATCACTGCAGTGAATTCTGCAAAAACGGCATTAAATAATGACAATTCTAATCGATAGAGAAGACCACTTTAAAGAAAGGAAAACCTTTAACACCTTTTCTCTTTTACAAATCAAACGTTTAGTAGTGTATTTACTGATATGGAAAAATAATGGAGGACCGCGCGTACTTAATTATTTTACGAACATAAGCTATGAGTAAGGGGGCGAGATACAGTAGAAATATATATAAAAAGACCTATATGAATAGGGATTTTTTTATAATTATCATACCTGAAAATATATTCAGAATGAATACATTAAAAATCTATCTTTTTCAATATGAGAGTGTAAATTCTCTTTCTATATATAATCAAATTTAAGTAAATTAAAGATATTAAATAGAGTTTAAAATGTAATATCCATTCACTCATTCAAAATCTGTCTTTTAAAGGACCTGTGTAAATCTTGGAAATATTTCATTTGTAGCTCTATTATTTAGTTCTAGAGCAGATAGGAATGGAATGAGATGGAGATTACTCTGCTGGTCCTTTAATTATGTGAGGACGATCTTATTTCTGGCCGAGATTCGCATCTTTGTTTCTTAAGGGATTATATCTATACAACAAATATTAACTATTCAATTTTGGATTATTTATGAAGGGCACACCGTTTTTGTGTAGAGAAAATATCATCTGAATGTATTGACTATTGGTATCTTAGACCTATTACTTTAATATTCGCATTTAGAGGCTTTATGAATACAATTAACAACTTGTCATAAATATAATTGTATCACTTATAAAACACTAGCGGATGTACCCGGCTTCGCCCGTGTTTTACCCGAGTAAAGGTTTGTCTAACGTATCTCTCGATAAAGTGAACATTTTTTTCCGGTCCCTTGAAAAATACTCGATAAGTTGAATAAAATCAATATTAATCGGTACCCGAGTAAAGGTTTGTCAAGCGAACATTTGTTAAAACAATTCTCTATAAACTTATAAAAAAAAGATATATTTTGATAATTTGAAACTCTCGTAAATTTGAATCTCTCGATAAAGTGAAGATTTTTTCCCGGTCCCTGTGTGCCGTGTCATCCTGAATTTTATCTTTCCTAATTTTCTACTTTACAAAATCATCATTTTATCTAGTGAACATTTTTTCCCGGTCCCTTGAAAAATACTCGATAAGTTGAATAAAATCAATATTAATTGGTTCCCTTGGTAATTGGAAGTTAAAGGAATAATATCTTCGCCTTGGAATTGTATCATTATTCTTGTCTAAAATAAAATGCCGTGTCATTCTGAGATAATCTTACTTTTGATAAATAATCTTTAAGATAATAAACTTAGTGATAATAAAACTTATAGATAAAAAAACGTGTTATCATCGTCGCAATCGTGGCGCTGCTTGCGAGTTAAATCTACAAATCTGCAAATAACTCTAAGGATATTCAAGATATTCAAGAAATTATTTTTGAAAACCTTCCCGGGGATATACCTAATAATATCCCAAAATTTCACGGCGATTGGATGTATGGTTTTCGAATCTATAGAGTACACACAGACAGACAGACATTCAATTTTATATATATATAGATTAGCAAAATTTCAGAAAAGTGCATACATAATTAGGCAATAATGCATGTAAATGATCAATTTTATGAAATCGTAACTAGAAAATAAGTTATTTCAAAAGTCATCTACTTATCGTGCAACTGAAAGTTGCAGATGGCTTGCGCCATCTATCGGAATAAATATAAACTATTCTCGTTGATTTTCAATTATTCCAGAATTGGTCAAATACCCATTCTTGATTAATCAATAAAAGCTAACCACGGACGCGTTTAGATTTGTTGGCCCTTATCAGCGTGGTGCAAGCCGTACCTCAACTAGGAAGGAAGGAAATATCTTTATTTACGGGGCTGCTAACCAAAATAAAATGAGCCCCAATGGACGCGTAAAGCAGAAAACATAAAACCATTATGACCAGGCTGGAGAGGCTAGGGAAGGGATCTCCGTTAGGGAAGAGGCAGGTTAGGCCGGATTGGGTCCACGGATGTCAGGAGGCAGGAAAAAGGCGGGAGGACTAAAACTTTGCAGTTCTAGTTGGGGGTAAGACATTGATCTTGCCTCGTAGTCGGCAGAGAGGCCCTTGGCTGAGCAGTTGGCGCACTTGGCCGTGCGCGGGTTGGTAAGAGTTGGACAGCTTCGGCCTTGGTGGTCCCTAGAAGAGCAATGGAAGCAGGACCGTAGCCTTGGTGCACCTATCGCCGTTGTGGCCGTAGCCACAGCAGCGGTAGCAGACACGGATGCGGACAGACTCCTCGTAGTTCAGGATCACTTGGTCCACAATGATCCTGCCGCGTCTTCCAATGGCATTGTAAGAAGCCAAGTCCAGCTCGATGAAGGCCGTGCAGGTGTAATTTATGATCGGAGATCTGTGTGCTACTCGGACAGACCTGTCTCCAGGAAGCTGGCTGAGGGCATCGGTGGAAAGGAAGGCCTTGACAATGTCCTCATCCGCGGTTTCCGTCTCCACGTTGAAGAGGCAGATTCTTGGAAGGAATTGCCTCAGTTCCCGGACTTTCAGGCTTTGGAGCTTGTTGTCCATGGCAGAGCTGACGGCAGGAATGGCCTCTGGAGTGTTGGAGTGGAGCACCAGTTTTCCTCTGGTGCGCAGAGACGCCCAGACGCCTTAGGGCAGAGTTTGGGCAGCCCGGACAGCTTTGAGGATGTCCCGTGGGTCAGCCTGCGGGTTATCTACAATAACCACCATTTCCAGATTTCTCTCCATTGAAGGTGCCTTTGACAACGACAGGTTTGGGGGCGCGGGAAGATGCAGGCTTGACTGGAACCAGTGATTTGGTCCTCTTAGCCGGCGAGTTTGACGCCTCTGGCTGCTTCCTCTTGGTTAGAGCAGGATCTGGCTTCTTGGGAGCTCTTCTTCAACAAGAGCCGCGATATCAACCGAGGGTTGAGAGGGCTTGTTTGTTCTTCTTGCAGGAATCCATGGCGGGAGAGCGTTGAAGAAGAGCGGTAAAAGTTCGAATGGCGCTCTGAATGAGAAATTTTTGAGTACCTCAACGACCAAAAACTGGTAATTTAGGCATCCTGAAAAAAAAAACCATGAAACGGGTAGTCAAGGCGAGAATTGCGTGAGACCGCGACACAATGTGAAAAAAATAGTACAAATGTGATATTGTTCTGGGATAAGGTGCATAAATTATGAAAAATGACATCTACTTATCGTGCAAATGAAAGTTGCTAATGGCTTCCGCCATCTATCGGAATGAATATAAACTATTCTCGTTGAATTTTAACTATCGGCCAAATACCCATTCTTGCTTAATCAAGAAAAGCTAACCACGAACGCGTTTCGGGCTTTTGGCCCTCAGGTGTATAAAAATAGCCTTTTTTACTCATGAAAGGTTATATATATAGTCTCCTGGTTTATCATTAATAAAAGTTATCTTGTTTTTATTCTTATGATCATTTTTAATTTGTATAATTTTCAAGGTAGAATAAAAAGAGCGTTATATACAAACACATTTCTTATTTTACAAGAAGCAGAATCAAAACCTCAAATAGGAGAAATTTCGACTAGAAAAATTGATATTAAAGTAGGGTGCAATCGAAGAACTGATGTGAAAAATTAGCCTTAGTGATAAAGGAAAGAAAAAGTTTGAGAAAACCTTACTCTGATCACTCTAAAGTAACAACAGAGAGAGAGAGAAAGAGAGATTGAAACTACTATTGTAAGTATTGTAAGTAATTGATAAATATACATATATATAAAATATATACAAGGTCTTCATTGGTGGTGCCCACCGAGGGAAAGACTCCGCCACCGGTGGACTGCGAGAGTTCTTTCCCACAGAGTGGGCAGGTCGATAAGAAGGCTGGCGTTACCCACCTCAAGACCAAGATGGTACTTGTAGATGGTAGCCTTCGCCACGCTGGGCAATTTCATTACCTCGGGATGGAGGCCGACGCCGAAAATCCAGGCCTGCAGATCCAGGGGCATTTCGCAGGTGGCGAACACCTCCCGTAAGCAGGGGTCGCACGGCTCTGCAACAGGATACACCTTGAGCCGTGCCTAATCAAGTGCCCGGCGCACCCTCTGGCTGGTGAGGCGGGTAATGGAAGTCACTGATCCCCGCAGGACAATTGTCTCCGCCTCGTACTCCGCATGATAGCTGGAGCTGGCGTTTTACTGCAGAAGACGCCCAGGTGCTGAGCATCCAGGAGTGCGGCCCGCGTTGAGCGCGTTAGGGCAGGGACGCCATCGGAGAAGTCCCTGACAGTCGCCTGTAGCCAGCGCTCGGGAGCCAGCAGGTCTGGCGGCCGCAGGAATCTATTGTCGCCTCGAAGGCGCAGGGACCTCAGGATGGCGGGATGCAGAACCCGGTGGTCCAGCTCAAGGACACTTGAGACGGCCTCCCACAGGCTCAACAGTCTCCTCTTCCTAGGCGAGAGCCAGACGTCAGGAGCCGGCGGTATCAGCCACGCCCGGCTGCGGACCAGTCAAGAGTAGCCGTTGGCGGCGCCGCGAAGAGAGGCCTGGACCCCCTTCAGGCAGGCGAGCCGAAGTGGCACGCAATGTCAAGCAGGCCGACGCCACCATCGGAGACTGGACGAGCCAGGATGCGCCCGGGGAGCCACGAGTATCGGCTCGTACCCCACACGAAGCGCGCCAACCGCGCCTGCAGCTGGCCGACGGTGGTTTCAGGTGGAAGATAGCCGTGGAGGTGGTGCAGGATTGAACCCAAGACCAGGCTGTTGACCGCGCGGGCACGACCCACCAGCGAAAGGCTGCGGGTAAAGGGTGACCACATCGCGATGGCTCGCTCCAGCAGCCCCATCAGGTGTTAAGAATTCTACTCACTGCTAAGTACAAGAGCGACAGGCTCAGCTGGTTTAAAGAAACGCCTTTGGGCTTAAGAATGGCATTCTGTTTTTTTTCTGATAAATCAAGATTCAGTTTTGAGGTTAATGACGGCAGTAAACATGTTAGAGGTAGGCCCCAATAAATATCCCATCAGGACTGTTTTGCGGAAAGACATACAGCAAGAATCCCTGGCTTTAGGTGTGGAGTGTCATCCTTATATATATATATAATTCAGTGTATGTATGTATGTTTGTATGTGCGTAAGTTTGTCGGCTATACACGTCCACAATACGTAACTAATATGACTGAAATTTTAACGGTATATAGAGTAGTACACAATAAAATCCTAAATAATTGCAATTAGATATTCAATGAATGAAAGGAAGAAAAAATTGCAACGAGTTTCTTTATTCTGAATGTTGGCAAGCTTTCAGGCGTTAGCCTATCTTCAGGCCGATTTCGCAAAAAAATATATAGGTTTATATATTTTTTGCGAAATCGGCCTGAAGATAGGCTAACGCCTGAAAGCTTGCCAACATTCAGAATAAAGAAACTCGTTGCAATTTTTTCTTCCTTTCATTCATTGAATATAGAGTAGTATCTGCAAAATCTATAGTGAATATTTCAGGTCTCTATCCCTATTATTCGAGTTATTTGCAAATTGCTTTGCAAATTTGTCCTTTCGCTCGGAAGCAGCGCCTCAAGCGGTGAAGATGGGAAGTAATATCAGCTGACCTAATGTACATGTAAAACGGGCTTTAACAGGAAAAAGAAAAAATCTGGTAGAGATATTTAGCCAAATAAAAATTAAATTGACAGGTTCTTGGCAAAGATAGTTGTTTTATAGTCAGAATATGATTATGACAATATTGCTGCATCATGTTTGATTATCAGATACAAAATTATATCGGGAAAAATTCCAAATTCCAGTTCATTTTTAGTATGCTGGAACAAAATTCTAACAGAAAAACATTCATTCGAGCAGAAGACACAAAGCCAGATCATCTATCTATAAAAATATCGCTTCTTAGAAATAAAGCTAGGAGCGGGACGTTTCACAACAGTGACATCAACGGCGCCAATTTATAATTGTGACGAATAGTATTTGAAAATCAAAATAATAGAAATTTCAAATATCATTGTGAAAATTTACATTTTTATTTTATATTTTAAAACACACAAAGTTTGGAGCGGGACGTTTCACATGAGTGACATCCACGGCGGTATTTGAATAAAAATATTTAATGGGATAAAACCCGGGCGTTGCCCTGGTCATTCGGCTAGTCCGCTATAAAGATAGGATTTCTTTAGTCTTTATTCAAGGCCCAATGACTGCTCAGGTATACATTTACATATGTATTAAAACCTGTTGTGCTACCATTTATTATCAGACTAATAATGCCATTTTCCAACAAGATAGTGGCCTACCACATACAGCCAACCTCTCACAAGCCTTCCTTCAAAATGTTGGAATCCTTCCCTGGCCCGCATGTTCTACAGATCATTACAAAGTTATATATGAATGATACATGATGGGGGAAGGAAGATATGGCAATGTTCACAGCAAGTAATATTCAACAGCTTCGGAAAAAATAAATAGCTTGGTCTATCATTCCATAAATACCAATTTAAAAAAAAAAAACTATGACAGTATGCCTCAGCGTTTAGCTGCATGTATATGTGCGAGAGGAGGACACACCGAATATTCATAAAGGCTTTGTATCTCAATTAATTACATATCTTTTTTGGAATATCAATCAACCAATTTTCAAATTATTATTATATAGCTCACCAATTTTCAGAAAATTTACATAGGTATTTCTAGGTGATTATTTGTGTGACCATTCTATATTAGTAAATATATATAGGATCAGATATATTTGCCCGCGGTGCTTGATTTCTGTTATCAGATGTGCATTGATCTTGAAACCCAATCAACTTTGAGGTAGTCAAGAAAGAATAATTTTTGTAGCACAATGGCATCTTATCCTTGAGATATTATTTAAATAGAAGCAGGTTCAAATCGCGCAAATTGCCTTTTGTTACTATATTTTAAAAAATGTCTCTATATTTTTGTCTCTTTAAAAATATGTCATTTCATGCTTGTATATATAAAAATCATATTGATATTAGTTTGATTTTAATTTTTACAATTTAAGGATATGACGCCTGTGTGCGTAATATTCCCATTCTGTAATGGAACATTTTAGCACACGCAGCATAAGAAAATAAATACATTTATCACAACAATATAAATGACGCTAATGATTTTTTTAAAACCTTAACAAGCTTTCGGGGAATCCCTTTTATCAAAAATTATTCTTTAAAATATCTGTCGATTATTCGACAGGCTAATATACTAGCATGTTTATAAGATTGTTGACATGTCAAGATAGTCACGCAATGAACATAATATTTAATATTTTTCATTTCTGTATAGAGTCAACTTGTAGAAATGAACATGTGTTGGGATCATATAATCAAACAGTTTTCCTATATTCTAAAAGATCCAATAGTTTCCAAGCAGTGAGACAAAAAAAGTCGGTGGACGAGTGGGTAACATCCTCATTTCCCGACAGTCATGAACCGGGATTGAATCCCGCGTTAAAATTTTGTTTAATATGTGAATAACCTTCACATATTATTCACTGTTTCAATTATCATAAACTAGGTTGTTCTTGTTGAGCGGTACCTAATAAAGTGATTTTTAACGGAACAAACAATCTGCCATTACCCAGAACTAACACAATGGTCCCAGACATTTACAATTCCAATCCCATCAGAAAATTGAAAGTACGCAAACAGGGCTTTGTTGCTTTTTTTTTGCTTATCCCTAGTACACGTGGTACAGGCCATGATAATCATGGTGGGTAGTTAGCGACTGCTTTTTACTGTAAGCGCACCACATGTCTACACATGTGAAAGCAGTTCGACTTTGCACTTACAAATGTGCCAGAGCCCCGTTTGGTTACTTGCACTCGCTGGTGGGGTTGGACTTTTGCAAGAATCGGGGGGCCTTTGGAGCATTTTTTTTTTTAAACAGAAAAAGTGTCCAATGCGGGGATCGAACCCGGGTCGTAGTGGTCGTAAACCAAACGGTTTAACCAGCCTTCCACCGACCCCCCTTTGTAAATGAACATACGACTGTATCTACATGTGTACAGTTCTACGTGTTATAAATATAAAGTACACTTCGACATGTTTAAACAGGAGGTGCACTTCTAAATATCTAGAAATGAACACTTTACGTGTGCAAACATGATGTTCATTTCTACCTATGTAGAAAAGTTGTACATTTATACATATAAAGTTATTTCAAGGAAGTTATTTCAAAAGTAAAAACTAGAATACAAGAAGTAATAAGGAAAAAGAAAAGAGAGAAGAAAGAAAAAACAAACAAAAAGAGATATAACCATATATACAAAAAATAAACATACAGAGCAAAAGGAACCATACATGATTAAATATTTAAATTAAAGTACCAATGTTTAGAATATGTCAAGGTTAGGATATCATTGAGAGGGCTAGTGTGGAATTAGCCGCATTCAATCTTCGCTTTCTTCTTCCAAGCAAACCACGACATTCGGCGAATCCATTATTCTCCAACGGAAATTGACTGCCGTCTTGTAGAATTTGTATAAACCGAGGAAGAGACCCTGATCAATCATCAGTGTGTTCATCCAGCTGCAAATTTGTTGGCAGTCAGGTTGAGACCAGGGTAAGTCACCTAAAATTTCTTTCCTCTGTTTCTCAAGCAAGAGCATCCAAATATTATATGCATAATTTCGTCTTGGATTCTGTTTTTACACAGATCGCAAGTTAGAGTCAAATCAATCTTCCAGCGCTTTGAACGATTTTCTGGAAAGATCGTCCAAAGGAGTCTCAGTTGTGCAAAAAAATATTTTAATTGCTAGAGGAATAGTTGTGAATAAATATCGTTCTGCTGTTATTGAATTTTTAGGTATTTGAAGTGACTGTAATGTGAAGTATTTAGAATTTTCGCCATGTCGTTTTGGATGTTCTGTTCGGTTGCTATTCGAATAATAGCAGGGATTTCAGTCAGTATTGCTTATTAACTAATATATGCATTTATTTAAGGAGCTACCCGCTCCAACACAATAGTTACAAATACGAAAAAGCGAGTGGGGGGGGGGGCAGGGCAAGATGGGGGGGGGGGCAAAGGTGGCGTGATCGTAGCCAACCAATAGGAGAGCGCCATTCCAAAAAAAAAAAAAAGCAAACGGTGACAGACATGAAAACTGAAGAATTAAGAGATGAAGAACGCATGACGCTCGTAACTGTATATTGGATATGTTTCTATAGGGGAAGCGTGACCTCTGGCGGTCGATTTAACAGAGTATTTGAATCTATGAAATATAATTTTAAATAAAATAATATTTTAATATAACATATATATAAAGACACGGTGAATTTCTACATGTGTAGAAACGTGGTACACAACAACATGTATAGAGATGAGGGGTATTTCGAAATGGGTAGACACTGGTAAACATATACATGTGTGAATATAAGGCGCATTTTTGAATGTGTAGACACATGGTACACTTTACGTGCGTAAACATGAGATGCCTTTCTACACGAATGAACATGAAATGAATTTTATACATTTGTTACACCACTATATATGTACCCCCTCCCCCTGAAATCCGAACTGGGCGCCACAACGCGGCAGATGGGGGGGGGGGGGGGGGGGTTCCTGGGGGAGAGGGGGCGAGTAGTCTGGATCTTAGAATTCTGTTAGGGCCAGCCAAGGCGTGAAGGCTCCTCCCAAAGCGTGGGGGTGAGTAAGCCACCCCAACTAAATCCCAGCAGGTCTGTGAAAGAGAGAGGGACTCCACCATAGAAATTTCTTTTCCCATCAACGCCCATTGTATGATTGTAGAATCAACAACATGAAGCAAATCTATGCGATCCGGGTAGCTTCCGGCACTATGGGTCCAGGCGACCCATAAGTGGAAAATGGAATACTGGCCACGCAGAAGTAGACAACCAGGCTATACCTGAAAAACATGATAACTACCCATGCGCATTCAAATTATAGGTTGAGTTTTGTTATTTACAGTAAAATTGATTTTACACTTTTCAAATGTTGTTTTATATTTTATTTTTCAAAAGTTCGGGAACTTTTTGATCCTACCGTGTATTATTGGTTGATATATAATATTGCATGGGAGCTAAACTCCACTGGGTAGATCCTGGAAGTAGCTAGGTCATTCTTCTGAGTACAGGGTGATCCAAAAGTCTTGCGCTAGAGCAATGCGGTAAACACCATTGTGTTCAGGATGCAATAAGTATTTTAGGGCAAATAATGAAAAATATAATTTAATTTTAGTTACAATTTTATTCGCTAGATGGCGCTCTACCAGAATCAGAGATTCAGCGGCCAAATTGTTTGATAAATTGAAATATGTATATAACGGATCGACACGTATTTCTCCTTTTTGAATACCAGGAATGAACCCTAATAATATCGAATGATAAATTGATAAAACACAATTTCGCCAAAAGTAGAAGAATTGGATGACGAATTTTAAAGGCAATCCGGGATATGTAAAATAGGTAAATGCAAATTAAAAACATGTAGCAAAAATTATACTTTAGATGCGGTTTTCTGGAATCCTCTCAGCTATTTAAATTTCGAAGATAATAAATTTCTAATTTTTTAATTCAGTTCTCTTTCAGTATCGATTATACAAGGTGAGATCAATAAATAAAGTGAATTATAATTTATTTAAAAAATAAGAACGATATTAAAATTAGGACTTGATTTATTCAAAATATATATATAATCACTTTGGCTTTCTATACATCGTCTCCATCGTTCTGGCAACTTGTAAATACCCTCTTTATAGGCACTCTTAGGAAGTGTGTAAAAAAATCTTGCACCACTTTCTGGACATCTTCATTCGAGTCAAATCGCTTTCCCTTTAACTCCTTCTTTAGTAGTCTAAAAGATAAATAGTCAGAGGGGGCTAGGTCTGGACTATATGCAGGATGTTCTAAAACTTTAAAACCTAATTTAATGATTGTAGATACAGTTTTACATTATATATGCGGCCTTTGAAACCCGTATACGGGTAAGTTTTTGGTCCAAATTAAGGAAATGTGGAATTCGTCCATTTTTGAACTCGTTAACCCATTTATAAATGATTTTTTTTGAGACAAGACTCACCATAGATATTTTTCATTTTTTGGCATATTTGAGATGTTTGAATACCTTCTGCATTCAAGAAACGAATAACTGCACGTTGTTCAAGCGTGGTGCAATCCTTCAAGGGAGCTTCCATTTTAGTTTATTTATAAGTCTCGCGCCGCGCGTGGGAAAAAATAACAGAACACCTTAAATAGTCTCTCGATGTTATATTTTAATATTCTGTGGTTTAAATTATTTTTACCTTTTTAATTTTTAAGAAATAAGATAATTCACCTCATTTATTGATCCCCCCTTGTATTTATTTTAAATTATTTGAAAAATATTTATATATCTCTGAAAATTTATTTTACTCTGGAATGCCGTCACTATAAGATAAAGCACTCTTGGAGAAATATTTTTAATGCTATTTAGAATTAGCCACTGAAGCTTTACGAGCGTTTCGTACCTTTAAAAGTATTCGAAGCGGTAAAGGACCCATTAGTTGGTACTATCTAAGGCGAATGATAAACATTTTTGAGAATACTGGATCTCTGGAAGTAAAACTTCGGAGTGGAAGACCATCGACATGCAAGTCAGTGGCTGTTACGGTTTCGCAGAATGTTGAAGCTATTGAAATGTTATCCAGGTATGGAGAAGTAAGTGCTCGACAAGTTTCTCTACAAACGGGGATTTCTTATAAAACAGTTTGGAGAGCACAAAGAATTTTTCTTAAATAAAGATCAAATATATAATTAGCATATAATAAAATCAAATATTTCAAAAAATAACACAAATAAACAAATCAAAATACAAATTAAAAAAAACAAATATATACACTTGTTTTCAACAGGTGGATTCCTGGTTATGACATTCAAGCAAACTATGGACATGGCGCTTCTAGGAAAGTATTATTAAATATAAATATTTGCATCGAGTAATGCTATTCCGTAAACAATTCAGATAAGACCAGAGTTAGGCATAACTTAATCACATGGCAATAAAACGTCTATATTTAAGAAATAAACCTAAATCACGAAATTTCATTTTGCAAAAAAAAACAATCTATTTACTGTTTCTAATTTGTGTTTAATAATTTTATTTCTTATAGAGATCATGAATAGTATATTATCCATTATGATACGTAGAAAAAAAAAGTAAGAAATATATAAAAAGAAATAGGTCAGGTGGTGATATTAAAAATAAAATAGGCATATCGTGAACGCTCACATGATTTTTTTAATGGCAGAACACCATCAATTGGTATAAAAATCAACTACACGTTTATTTAGGATATTCCATAAAATCTGCCAACTCATTTCTTGATTAAACAAGTAAAGCCAACCAGTTACACGTTTAGGGATGTTAGCTCTCTCGTCAGCGTGGGGCAGGCTGTATCTCAACGACCAAATATATTTGAGTCAAAAGGCGACCTATTGAATATAATATGTTTTGTTTATACTTATTATTGATGAAAGATATATTTTATAAAAAACTTCTCCTCTCTAATTGTAAATACGCTGCTGTATCACCTCATAAGCATAAATAAAAATAAAAAACTTATATTATTTATTTTGAGTGAACAAAATGCAACATACTAATAATATATAATTTATAAAAAAACAATAATATTGGTCGATGGTCAAATATATTTAAACATATTATATTATTAAATTAAATTTTATTGCCCTCTATCGTTAAAATTTTACACAAATAAATTTACTGGCAATGCGTTTCTTTTTTTAGAGATTTAAAAAAAAAAAAAAAAAAAAAAGAAACGCATTGCCAGTAAATTTATTTGTGTAAAATATTATATTATATAAAATAAAAGGATTTAAAAGCGCGAATGTTTCTTTTATAAGGGCAGAATGATCCAATACAGTGTTAGAGCTCTGAGAGGCGGTCTGGTGGATTAAACTGGCGAAGCTGCTGGGAGTGTTCAACACTGATGAGCCGGGCCCTCCCAATATATTTTTTCGTCGCAGTAAGGACAATAGAAGTTTGTATTATTATAAAAGAAACTTTCGCGCTTTTAAATCCTTTTATTTTATATGTATAGATGGCGCGTTATTGCTTTGTGTTAATATTATATTATATTGCATCTCCCTCCTTAAGATTTGAAACGGAACAAAAAAAAAAAGCATACATATTAATAAGTAAGTATGGTTGGTGTTTTTACAAGTCTTCCCGATCTTGTTCTGACTTCAGTGGGTTTCTCAGGATCAGTGCATTCTATTTTTAGAGGTTGAAGACTAGTGTCTGGCTGACTTGGTCCTGGTATTGCTTCTGGCTGAAGCTGAACAGTTCTAGGCGAGTGAAGATCTTTCGAATTTCTTCTTATCACTTCTCCATACGGCGATTCGACAAAAGAATATAATTATTTAGACCAAATATATGTTCAAAGAGATTTCCGAGAAACCAAGAAATAGCAAATTAGTATCAATTAAAAAATATATATAATTATTTAATTAAAAAAAAATCACCCGAGTGGTCAGGATGTGCCCTTTTTTTAAATTTTGATATCACTACTTGACCCTTTTTATTTATTTTATTTTTTCAAATGATTAGCCTATTTACGCTAATTTGGTCTAAATACCCATTTCTCTATTTCTCTGGAAACCTCTATAAAAAAATTGGTCGTAGAAGTACAGCTT
Source organism: Cordylochernes scorpioides (assembly GCA_030710605.1). Lineage (NCBI taxonomy): Eukaryota > Metazoa > Arthropoda > Arachnida > Pseudoscorpiones > Chernetidae > Cordylochernes > Cordylochernes scorpioides. The sequence continues at coordinate 48,310,794 of CP092876.1, forward strand.
GAAACAGGCTGACGGGTGCCAACAGTACAAAATACGTACGTGTTGACTTTTTGCTTTATCAAGAAATGAGTTTGCAGAAAATTATCGAATAACCTAAATCAACTTTTAGTTGATTTTTATTACACTAGATGGCGCTCTGCCATCTAAAAATGCTCACGTGAGCGGTCAGGATATGCCTATTTTATTTTAAATAGTTTATTATATAGTTATTAAGCCCTTTTAAGAGCTCAATTCGACAGCTAGCGTACGTGTTTTTATTTCAGAAAAAAATAAAGAAAGGCGCTGCATAAAACTGATTTATTTTACGCCCGATTTAGCATACACACTCTCGTACAAAATTTAGTCCCTGGCAGCAAATACTAGTGTAAGCTCCTTTCTTCTGGAATCTTCTTAGAAAGACAATCAATCTTCTTTATTGATCTTTCTTTCCAGACAGATCAAACAACGTTCTGCTTTTCCATATCGATTCCTGTCCCACTGATTAGTTGCACTTGGATAAACGGTCTCTTTTGTTTTGTATTACCTTCTTTGCTAAAACATATTTGAATGGCTATATTGTATATTGAGAGCGGTTATATACCTCCAATTATGTGGTTCCTTTTTCCCACTATTGTTCTTTAAAATCGTCATAACGCCTTCTATCGATGTTAAATTGGCATTTTTTGCGATACATTTTCATGAAACGACAACCTTTTCACAAAATACCGTAATGATAAAACTATATTGGGATAGACTGACTCATCTAACATGATGGCTTTCAGAATTTAATTTCTAGACTGATTTTATATTTCATGTATAGATTTTATATTATGTGTAATTATCAAAGAACATCGGCTACGAATATTTTCTCAATTGCTCGATGCATGCACTTGTAAAATTTGTCTATATATCTGTTAGTCACATGTAAATCTTTGTATACAATTTTAAAATACGCTACTTGTGTATTCTACCAAAATGCAGACTATATAAGCCACTCAGTCTAATACAATAGTAGATATTTCTGCAAATTAAACTGGAGAAACCGCCAATAGGTCTTGCATCAACACGTTATAATGCGGCAAACACCACATTGTCCTGGTCATATATTGTTAAAATATCAAATATTTCAATAGCCAAGACTTTTTCAATGGCCTACGATTCTAGCACTCATCCGCGAGTGCGAGTAACCACATGGGGCTCAGACACACTTGTAAAAAAAATTCGCAATGATTTATAAATGGGTAAATATGTTGCGTATTCACAAAAGGCCTGACTGCCCATCAATATAGCTACGTGTACTTGGGGTTTAAGTGAAGAAAATACACAATCTAGAGACAAAGCTAATCAGATAGTCAATGTCCTTCTTCTATCCATCCTACCTGTTCAAGACTTTTGGACATTTCTGCACACACAAGGGTGCGGATTAGACATTCACAATTTGGATATTCATTACTTAATTTTTTTTAAAACTATATATATTTAAACCTTATAGTAAACTTTTAAAATACATGTGATGTGTGTGTAAACGCGGGGAAATAAAATAAGTTTAAGACTCTAATTAAATTTTTAAAAGTTTAAAAAGCCGTCGTCTTTATATTTAATTTCAGCTTCATCTTATTAAAAAGTATTGCAATTTAATTTAAATATAAATGTATTAATTGCTAAATAAAAATAATAAAAAAATAAAATAAAATAAAAAGACCAAAAGAAAGATAGATTTTGGCAAAGTTAAACGGTGCTATTTAGATATTGTGCGAAAAGGTTCGAAGTCATAATTGGCACTTTGAACCTCCGCGCAACTTCATGGAAGAAGATGGCATTAACACTATAAAATACACTGGTGTCCAAAAAATAAGAATCTTAACCAATATTGAAATTTCTAAAAAACTAATTTATTAATAAATATAAAATTTAGTATACAAATAGTTTAAACTATGGAGAATTTGACTAGCTATATGAAAATAAAAAAATATATATTTGAAATTATGAAATATGCAAATTATTACCAACATACCCAAAGCTAAGGTTCCAGATCTTAAAGAAATAAGATATCAATAGGGAGTATGATCACCTCTAACAGCTATCAAGGTCTTACAGCGAGCCATCATACTGTTTACCAGGCATTGGAGGAGGTCCAGGGGTAGTAAACCCCACTCCTCCAATAGAGCAGTTCTTAGCTCAACGAGGGTTCTGGGAGAGGGGTGACGAGCTCCAATACGCCTCCCTAGAGCATCCCACACATGCTCTATTGGATTCAGGTCCGGAGATCTGGCTGGCTAATCCATCCTTCGAATATTCTCACTCTGGAGATATTCATTGACTAGCCTAGCCCTATGCGGACGAGCATTATCGTCCATAAAAATTAAATTGTGACCAATTTGATCTCTATAAGGTCTTAGATAGGGCTCAAGGATCTCGTCCCTGTACCTTTGGGCAGTTAAAGTGCCCCCAGAAAAAAATGTGGAGGGGTGTGCGTCTGCTAGAACTGATGCCAGCCCAGACTAAGAGACTGCCCCCTCTAAAACTGTCTATTTCCCTGATGTTACTGGGATGATAGCGGGTTCCAGGCTCCCTCCAGATGAAAACTCGTCGAGAATCTGTGTTTAAACTAAATCTTGACTCGTCACTGAAGAGAATATTGGCCCACTGATCATGAGTCCAGGCGTGATGTTCCAAGCACCAATTCAAGCGGGCTCTCCTGTGAGCAGAGGTTAAAGGGAAACAGACCATTGGTCATCTTGCATAAAGAGCACCTTCGTGAAGCCTTCGGTAAACAGTTTGTCTTGAAATTCTCGTTCCAGTAGCACTTGAGAGTTCATTAGAGAGTTGAATAGCTGTCATTTGCCTATGGCGCTAGGCAGTTACGACCAGATAACGGTCATCAGAGGTAGCTGTTTTTCTTTTTCTACCAGAACCTTCTTTTCTTTTGATGGATCCTGTCTCAATGAACTGTTCCATATTTTGCTGACCACAGATTTATTCACATTTAGCCATTTTGCAACTTCAACTTTTGATTGCCCTGCCTCCATTCTTCCAACAGATCTCCATTTTAAATCATCCGCTAAAATTTTTCGTAAACTCATAATTAACTAAGGATTAAATAAAATTATAATTGGACAATTTTTAGATGGGGTAAACGACACGCCAAATAGCACACTTATAAAGACAAGCAAAAATTTGCATATTTTCAATTTTACCGAATCGAATGGTTGCGATAAATGAATTCTACGACTTGAAATACCTAATTAAATTACTTTTTAGCTTTTAGCGTTGTATATTTTAAAACATATCATTAAAAAACAAAAGGTTCTTATTTTTGGACACCAGTGTATATAAAATTATAAATTACAAAAGTATTTTTGATTTAAAAAAGCTCTATTCAAAATGCGTTATATATTTTTTTCTATCTTTCTCATGTTTTCACATATATTATATATATACTTGTATATTGCATTTTAAATAGCGCTTATTTAAAGTAAAACTATTGTCGCGTATAAGGCCTGAAAACAACTACAACCTCCGCCAATAGATGGCGTTTTCGCCTGTTTTCGATCAGAAACTGGTGTGGGAATCGCCGACTGCTGTAGTCCTGTTTCCTGGAGCAAATGTTTGTAAATGTACTTTTATATTGGCCCCAGGAGGTGACATAATGTAAATACCCGTTATAATTATTATTCTATTTTATGTAATGTGTAGTAGAAATGACAATAAAGGAGGAGTGTTTGAAGTCTTGGTGCCGCTTGCTGTTGTTACTCTCGCCATCGCCGCTGCTACTCTTCTGGTAAGTCTCTCGTGTCCCCCAACCAGCGGTAAGGTCGAGAGATACTGCCAGAGATAGGAGATCCACCTGAGTGGTGTTCTCGAAGGTCCTTGGGTGCTCTGTAGGGTACAGAGGGAGATCGTCGGGAGGCCGGGTAGGTGATCCACGAAGGAAGAAGAGACGACGTCGCAAAGAACCGCGGAGGGGTCACGCCGTGACAATATATTTCATGAGTTAAAAATTAAGTATAATTCAAACTTAAATTTAATTTTAAAATCTTTCCTTTTTTACCCCTTGTGCATTTAAGTGTATAATCATTTTAATCAACTTGTAAAAAAAATTTTTTTTTTTATTTCACGGGAGGACGCACTGATCACATGACCGCCAGCGCGAGCTTCAAACAGAAAAGAATACTATTTTAGTCTTTTATGTTTTTGTTGTCTTTATTCACTGCGTTTAAAATAAAAAATGTAAATTTACCACTCGTCCACTGCCATTATTTTTGCAAACAACATTTTTCTACCGTTGTTATATAGTTTCCAGGGAAAAATAATTAGATGTTGAAAATTATTTTTCAAAAAGAAATATATATACAGGGTGATCCAAAAGTCCCGCACAACTTTAAAAATTAATATCTCCGCGAATATTTGCGCTAGAGCAATGCGGTAAACACCATTGTGTTCAGGATGCAATGGGATTTTTTATGGCAAATAATGAAATTTTTCGAAATTGATTTTAGTTACAACTTTATTCGCTAGATGGCGCTCTTCCAGAATCAGCGATTCAGCGGCCAAATTGTTTGATAAATTGCAAAATATAACTGAACGACACGTATTTTTCCTTTTTGAATACCAGGAAAGAACCCTAATAATAGCAAATGATGAATTAATAAAACACCATTTCGCCACAAGTTAGAAGAAATGGTTAACGATTTTCAAATACAATCTGAGATATGTAAAATAGGAATATGCAAATTGAAACATGTAGCAAAAAAAAAACCTGATATTTTAGATTCGGTTTGCTGGAATCCTCTCAGCTATTCAAATTTCGAAAATAATAATTTTCTAATTTTTTTTAATTCAACTCTTTCTCAGTATCGATTATATTTATTTTAATTCATTTGAAAAATATTTATCAATCTCTGATGATTTATTTTACTCTGGAATGCCGTTGTTGTTTTTGTTGTGTCCAATAAAGAGCCTCAGATGTCTCCATGCATCTCTATCAAAGCAGCAGCAGCATTGTCCACTATCTTGTGTGTAAAGCAGCTGCTCTGGGTCTATTTCAATTTTCTGCAAGGCTGCGGCCATTGCTGGGCATGAGAATATGTGAGTAGGTGTTAGTTCCACACCTGGACAGTTGTTGCATGTCCTATAGGTTCTAGTGCCATCTGGATGTATTGTCATTTCTTTATAGTGTTTTGTTCTAAGCCGTGTTATAGTTTTTGTCATTTTTTTCTCAGTGTTTATTTCGCATTTTGATTTTTTCCTTATTTTTGTTCAATTATCTTGTATTTTTCCAAAGCATCAGCGTCAAATAATGGCATTTGTCCTTTCCTTTGGCTCAACCTTCTGGCTTCCTTTGCAAATTCAACTGCCATTTCATTAACCCCGATCCAAACACTGGCAGGAATCCATTGTAGAATGCAGTTATTCTCCAATGATATCAGTTGAGTAAGTAACGAGTGTATTTTCTGTGTGATTATAGTATTGCCCTTCTGAATTGCTTCTAGATCGGATATGAAGTCGTTGTACGGTATATTATAATTCCTTCTGCTTGATGCAGGGATGGTTGGTTAAGGCATACATCAAGAGCTTTCCAGATAGCTGTCAATTCACAAGTGAAATCTTTCTTGCTCCTTCTTTGATTTTGATGTATGTTCCATCTTGCAATATTATGTTAATTCCATCCCCTCCATTACTTATGGTAAGGTCTGATGATCCATCTGTATATGCTGTTAAATAATTTATCTGATCGCGTAAACCAATTGTGTCAAGTCCTTTCTTTTTAAGTATGTATTTGTTCTTTTTTTTTTATTGCAGGGTTCATTCAGGTTAAGATTGATGATTACATTTGATGGCAATGGGGTAGGAAATATTGGTTATTCTCGAATTTGAAATTGATTATGTTTCATATTTATGCTCTTTCTAATATTGTTGTCGTACTGAAGTGTTGAAGATCTTTTGAGCCCCTTTTTTGTGTCCAGTTTAAATAGGTTCTATCGGATATGTGTTCGGTTTCTTTAGTTTTTAAGCTATTGGTGAATTTTATTTTTTTTAATTGTCTTCTTCTTTCAAGTAGGTCTAGACCACATTCTCTCTGAATTTTCTAATTGTTGGTATTTGAAACAGAACCAGTGATTAATTTGGCCGCTTTTGCTTGAACACTGTCTAGTCTTCTTTTTAGTGATGAACTTTAGGGAGCCCAAACAGGTGGCCTTATTAAGATGATATATGTTGTTCTGAGAATTTTGGGTTTTGCTCCCCAATTTGTTCCACATAGCCTTCTCAGAATGTTTAGGTTTCTGGTAGCTCTATTTGAGGTGCTAATTATGTGTTCTGTATATCGCAATTCCTCTTCAAGTATCACACCTAGGTAATTTGGCGATCTAATTTTATCAATTATATGGTTGTTTATGCTTATTTTGGAGTAAATTCATGCCTTTTTTCCTGTCAGTGAAGGAGACCTATAGGTTTGTGTTTATTGGGTTTATTGTCATTTTGAGTTTCATTGTTCACTTCTCCAGTCCTCTCATTGATGTGTTCAGTATTTTTCTGATATTTCTATACTACTACTTGTGTGCCATATGGCTATATAATCTGCATAACAGGCAACCTTTGTGTCTTCAGTGAGGCTGGATTTTGTTAAGGTTGTGTCGTAATTAGATGTACAACAACTCAAACTTGACAATGACTCTTTATTTAACTCTTATTATTTTCGTTTGGCCCGCAAAAAATGTCCAATATATATACACATATATTCTTACATAATGAGACTTTAAAGAATGCAAATAATCTTCATCTATTTACATATACTATATACATCTCCCCCCTTAATAATACTCCAGTCGGTCTGGGGGTTTCCTGGCTCTCTGAGGTCTAGGACTGCGGACGGGCACTTGCACAGCGGCATGCTCAGGTTTAGGAGTGCAAGAGGGTACGTGCACAGAGGCAGTCTCCTCCTTGTTTCCTGATGTAACCTCTGGAACCTCCTCTTCACTTTATTTCTGACTTCCACCTACAGGCTTCTCTCCTGATGTTCGAGGAAGTATCAAATTTCTTGTCTCCACTTGTTTCTTTCTCACAGGTCGCAATTGATTGATATGCCTCTTATACACGACGCCCTCGCAACTTATAAGGTAGTGACGGTAGCTCAATAATTTCAAAATGGTACCTTTTTACCATTTAGGTCCAGTTGCATAGTTGCGAAAATAAACCTCGCAACCTGTAGTAAACTGCTCCTGCCTTCTTACGGCCTCATGAAATACCTCTCGCGGATTTCTCATCTTGGTATTAAATTCGAGAATCTTGATCTTAAACTTCTCTTCATTAGCAGTTCCGCGGGGGAATTCTTTTATTACAGTTTGGGGGAATGCTCTATGAGCAAATAGGAATCTTTGTAGATTCGTCTCTAAATCATCCTTCCCGTTATTCTTTCTCAAAAGGTTTTTAAACTCTCTTACATAGCTCTCAGCTAAACCATTTGTACTAAGATTATACGGACTGGTCTTAGTGTGCCATATACCATTCCTATTGGTAAATCGCTCGAATTCACCGGAGACAAACTGTCTTCCGTTATCTGTAACCAAAAATTAGGGCAATTTAAATCTGGTAAAATTTTCTCTAAGATGATTCATAATCGTTTTGCTGGTAATATCTATGATGATAAAAATTTCTATCCACTTTGAGTATGCGTTCCCGAGAACCAAAAACATTCTTCCCATGAACGGACCCGCTAGATCAAGATGAAGTCGATGCCACGGTTTTTCGGGCCAAGTCCATTCCGAGATGGTAGCCGGGGGCATGCTTGTCGATTCTTTGCATACTATACATTCTTAGTTAACTCCTCGATGTTACTGTCTATGCCTGGCCACCAGAAAATTACGTCTGGCAATAATCTTCATTTCAACAATCCCCATGTGTATTTCATGCAAGTCATTTAAAATTAAAGATATTATTTTTTGGGGAATTACCACTATTTCACGCCATTGAAGACAACCAAACTCCAAACTTAATTCCTCATTGATCTTATAATGAGGAGCTAGTGGGTTTTCTCTCGGTACACACCCTTGGTAATTTCCAGTTGCCTTCTCTAACATTCCTTAATACTATAGACAGTATTTTATCTTGGGGCGACTCATATGCCACCTCCATAAAAGAGAACGGTACCTCATTCAAATTCCTGAGAAGAAGTACCTGGTCTTCATCAAGAGACTCCCTGACACTCGATTCTAAAGGAAGACGTGACAATGCGTCAACATTGGAATTATCACTAGTTTTTCGAAATTCCACAGTATAATCAAATGCAGATATTTTTAAGGACCATCTTTTAATTCTGGATGATGCACATATGGGAATTGGTTTATGAGGTGAAAATATATGAATTAAGGGTCGGTTGTCTGTGACCAATAAAATTTTTCGTCCCAGTAAGTATTGTCTGAATTTCACAACGCCAAAAGTTATGCTCAACGCTTTCTTTTCTAGTTCCACCGATTTCTTTTTAAATTTACATTTATATCTGTTTAACTTTAAACCTTTTTCTAGCAATCTTCTAAACACTAGATCCAACTTTTGTTCATGATCTTCAAAGTTTTTTCCTTCAACCAAAATATCATCTATGCAGCAGGCCACACCTGGCAAATCAGCAAATAGACCTTCCATAATCCTCTGACATTTATTTGGTGCTACCGCTACATCATATGGTAGTCTTTTATAAGAAAACAACCTCTTTGATGTGTTTATATCAACAACAGCTTTGGCTTCTTCCGCTAACATTACTTGTAAGTAAGCCCGTGATAGGTCTAGAGTCGAAAATACGGTGCTTCTAGATAATTTTAAAAATATCTCATCGATCGATGGAAGGGGATACCTATCTAATTCTATTGCTTTATTAGCTGTACATTTGAAGTCACCACATATCCTTACATTACCATCCTTTTTTAATACCGGTACTATTGGAGCGGCCCAATATGCATGAACTATAGGTTATAAAATGCAAGAATTCACTAAACGATCAATTTCATTCTCTATTTTGTTTTTTAGAGAGAAAGGTAAACTTCTGGCCTTACAAAACACAGGAGTCACATTTTAAATTAAAATTTATTTTAACATCCTTTAGACAGCCCAAATCTTTGTTAAACAAATCTTCATATCTATCAATCAAACTATTTCTATTAGATTCATTATTTAAAATTTTAATGCTAAACAATCTAGAATAATCAAGTTTTAACTGTTTGAGTCATTCTTTTTCTAACAAAATCACCTGGATTTTTCATTTACAACTATTAATCGTAAATATTGGATGGCTTCTTTTACAAAAACATTTCTTTGCCCTTTAATATCTATTGATTTACCAAAAAAGGATTTTAATCTTAAAATTGTTGGAAATAATTTTTTACCTTGCCAATAAATCTTATAAATATATTTAGGTGTATTAACATAACTGGACTTCCTGTATCTATTGTAAAGCACAAAGAATATTCATCTACTCTTAAATTTATTGTGGCATCAGTTTCGCCCTGTACAGAATATATAAAGTCCTCTTGTACAAATTTACATCCCCACATTTTTTTACTAGCTTTCCAGACCCTACTTAAATGACCTAGTTTTTTACATTTTAAAACAAGTCTTTGTTCTATGAGGGCAAACAGAGGCCACGTGTGAATGTCCTTCACCACATCTACAACACATTATTTCTCCCCTTTGCCTGAAAGGCCTATGCTGCACCATACTATTATTGTACTCACCCTTTTTATCTTTTCCATTCACAGGGGATCTCTTGACCACTAATTTATCTTGTAATTCTCTTTTATTTATCTGCGCCAGTTCGAACGAGATCGCCACTGCAAAACTTTATCCAGGGTGACATCGTCGTTTTCTTGTAGTAGCTTCTTTTGCAGGCTTTCCAACTTGATTCCAGCCACAAAACGGTCTCGCATTATGGTTCCCAGCATATCGCCGAAATTACAATTTATTGCTAAATGTTTCAATTCTCTAAGATATTCCGAAATTGATTCTCCTTCCTGTTGAATTATCTTAAAAATCTGCATCGCTGTGGTATGATACCACTGGTATCACCTTTTTCTTTGGATCCAAATGAAGCTTAATTCTTTGTATGATAGTATCATAGGGTTGATCTTTCATTAGACAAGGAATAAAATGTCGTTTCCCTGCTTCAAAGTTTCAGAATCTGGTAGCGAGGTAAAAATCAGCACTTTAATCTCCTCCTTCAGATGCCAAAAAGAAAGCCTCAAATTTTTGTACAAAAAGTTCGAAGTATAGCATCTAAAAGGTACTATTAACTTTTTATTGTCATGCTGATCTTTTCTACTATTTTGTATTCTTTATCCAGATAGTTTAAAAGATGTAGTTTTTATACTTTCATAGACTCCGTTTTCCTCAGCTTTTTACTGGCTCTGTAGATCGCGCATCCTCGTCGCCACTTTTGTTGTGTCGTAATTAGACGTACAAGAGCTCAAACTTGACCATGGCCAACAACAAATGTCCAATTTATATATACATATATTTTTACATAATGAGGCTTTAAATAATACAAATAATATTCATCTATTTACATAAACAACAGTTAACATATAGCGAGAAGAGTAGAGGACTGAGCACAGATCCCTAAGGTACACCAGCCCATGTTCTTCGGTCCTTTGAAAATTCTCCATTGACCCGGACCTTTATCCTTCTTCCCCTTAAGAAGTCTGCAATACAGATTAAGATTTTTCCTTTTACTCCGATGTTGTGCAGCCTTTCAAGTAATTTCTCCCTTCACACTCGATCAAAAGCTGAGGTCATATCCAGGAATACGGCCGTTGTCTTCTTTGGCGGTTTTTCCTAGAAATCTATTATTGATTGACAGAAGTAGAACAGTTTATCAGTTGTACAGTGTCTGGATCTTTAGGCAGTTTGGTAGAAGTTTATTTTATTATTGTTAGTGAGCCAGACTATGAGCCTACAGTGGATAATTCATTCTGTTATTTTACAAAGTATGCTGGTGAGAGCAATTAGCCGATAGTTCTTGCATTCCTTGGCATCTTTGTTTGGTTTCAGTATTGGCACTATAATTGATATCTTCAAATTCTTTGGTAGTTTTCCAGTTTGCCATGAAATCTTCAGTATTCGTAGGAGTTGATTTTTCAGCTTTGTCTCCAAAGTATTTAATCATTTGACCAAATATTAGAGCATCTCCAGGTGACATCTTGTATTTAACTTTCCTATTGATGAGTTTAGCTCATTAAGTGTGAAGTCTCTCGAGTGAATATCTTGTTGATGGTAATTTCTTGCTTGTTTAACTAACCTGTTTACATTATTTTTTAGAGTCCTGCCTTCATTCGTATAGCTGAGTCTGGATGTGCTTGAAAGATATTCAGCAATTATTTCAGCCATCTGTTTGTTCGTTCTCGCTATTCATATCGGTTAGGGTATTGGAGGATTAGTGTTGGTTTTTATTGTTTTATAACACTAATTATATTTCAGTGATGGCTTTCCTTTTTGGAACCATTTTTTTTCGCAGAATTCTGCCCATTTTTCTTGTTTGAATATCCAAATTTCTTGTTCTATTTTGTGACTAATTTCAATGAGTTCCTTTATGATTTCTTCTGTTTTATTTGTTTTAAGAAGTTCATTGATTTTGTCTCTCTCTGCAATCATTGCCTCGATATATGGTCCTTCCAGTAAAGTATTCACAGGTCTTTACGTCTACCTCTAGGTATCGATAATTTTGCAGCTTTGGATATGTTCGAAGAGAATTTTTCCAATTTTTTTGTCAATCGTTCTATGATTTAATTCTTCGTTGCACAGTTCTTCAAGCTTTTCTGTGATTTTTTTCCCAGTTTTCTTTTATTCTGTTGGAAATTCTCAATTTTGAATTTTAGGGTTGTTAAAATTGGTCTGTGGTCACTGATTGCACTTTTCAGAATTTTCCATTGTGTTGTGGGTGCGATGTTGTAATTTATCGCTGTGATGTCTATTGCTGATTCTGTGTCTGTGGACTTGGATAGATAGGTGTTCTTTTCGTTATTTAACGGTGTAAGGTAGAGGTCGGTTAGCATGTCCTCAACCTGCTGACCTTTGTTATCCTGGACAGGTGATCCCCAAGTTGGTCTTTCGGCTTTAAAATCACCAAGTATGATTGCGATATCCGAAGACGCTTCACTTAATGTCTCAATCAGGCCTGTATTGATGCTAGTATTATCGTGGTGATAAACATTTATGATTGGAATTGTTTTATCTGTAAGATAGATTTCTATTGCCTGAGCTTCTGTCGTGCTTTCTCTAGGCTTACTCTGATTATAGGCGATTTCCTTAAATTTGATTTCTAGAGTTTTAATCAAAACGGCAAGTCCTCCTCCGAATTTTCACGGTCGGTCCTTTCGTAGTGTTGTATAATCTTTGATATAGAATCTCAGATTCTGATTCAATTTTGTCTCCTGAAGACGAGCAATATGCACATTGTTGTCACAGAGAAGACAAGTCAGCTCTTTATTTTCCTCTGGGTACCATTTATATTGAGTTGTAGTAGATTGAATTGTGTCCTCGTAGTAGATTTCTCATCATGAGCTCGAGCTGCAGCTCCTGACGCGGCGGTTACCCCGGACGCGGTAGCATTACTGGAGATATCAGTTTTGCTCTTCATTTGAAAATGGGTGCCGTTGCAACGTTAGTCATCTTGAAAACGAACCAGAATTTGGTCAAATATTCCAAGTGTCCAGGGGGGACCGCAAGGAGGTGTGGTCAGACTTCTCCCCTTCCCCCTGGAATGCCGTCACTACAGGATAAAGCACTCTTGGTGATTTTTTTAATTGTGATTCAGAATCTGCCACTGAAGCTTTACGAGCGTTTCGTTCCTTTAAAGATATTCGAAGCGGTAAGGGACCAATGAGTTGCTTCTCTCTAAAGCGATTGATTAAAAGTTTTGAGGAAACTGGATCTCTGGAAGTAAAACCTCGGAGTGGAAGACCATCGACATGCAAGTCAGTGGCTGTTACGGTTTTGCAGAATGCTGAAGCTATTGAAACGTTATCCACGTATGGAGAAGTAAGTGCTAGACAAGTTTCTCGACAAACGGGGATTTCGTATGGAACAGTTTGGAGAGAACACACATTTAGAATTTTTCTATAAAAATACCCTAACAAAATTCAAAGTTTTCACGAGTTGAAAGTAAAGCGATTTTGAGAAGCGTCAAGAATTCGCTGCATGGGTTTTCCGGCAATGTGATATTGATTAAAACTGGCTGTCAAATGTTCTAAGAACAGATGATGCTCACTTTTATCTAAAGGGAGAATTCAACATTCAAAACTGCCTCATTTTGGCAGCAGAAAACCCTAGGATTTTTACAGAAATACCACTTCATCAGCCCAGAGTTACAGTTTTGTGTGGGTTCACTTCTTCTTTTATTATTGGCCATTTTTCTTTGATGGAAGAACTTTTAAACCCGTTTTTGTAACTGGTGAACGTAATGTTCAACTTTTGAGAGAAAAGGTTATTCCCATATTGCAGGACAGACAAGCACTAAGCGAAATAACATTCATGCAAGATGGAGGACCTCCTCATATCTCCCGCGGTGCCAAACAATTGCTGAAGGAACGTTTGGTGAAATTCGTTGATAAGTCGCCACTTTATATACCAGTGCCTTCAATATCACCAGACTTGACGCCTTACAATTTCGGTTATGGGGGTACATTAAGTCGCGTTTTTATCGATGCCGGCCTACCACATTGGCCATGTTGAAGGCTTCTATCAGATGGCACGTTTTATAAATTTCAACTATTTAATTGTGACCATTCTGTCATCTATCGTCTGCAGGCGGTGTTTGAGAATGAAGGGCGCCACATTGAGCAAGGATTGTGACCTAATACAAGAGAGAAGGCAGTTACCTCATGTGTTATATTTTGCAGCTCTTTGTTTTGGGTTATGGGAATAATAAATGCTGTCCTCACATCTTGACTCTTTTTTTTTCTGTGAACAGTAATTTTTTTGTTTGTTATTTGCCCACATCTTATACAGTATTATGTCGTGCAGGCCAAAGTGTTATAACTTCTCGGATAGCACTGGTATACACAATTTTACCCCTTATGTTAAGTTCATCGCTTTTCGCTCATTAGAAGAAATAGCATAAGGAATATTCTCTGTTCCCCCCCCCCCACCAACTTTAGAAATTTTACGCAAAAAATAATACAAAATGATTTTACTACCACGTTTTTCAACGCAAAAGGTCGATTTAAAAATGATTTTTTAGGGGATACATTTTCAAAATTATGTACAGTATAAGAAACAATGATAACATTTAACAAACCCATAGGATATTTGGAATAAAGTACGACAAATATATTTTGTCACTCCCCTCTATATTTCATTTTTGGATCATGACAAATATCCAGTTAAATAGTCAAGTGTCGCCAATTAGTCAAGAAACTACACATTCCTTATAGCACGAAATCCTACCATAATTTTTGGTACTATATTGACATTTCAAAAAATCGTGTATTGATATCAGCAGTGTTTTTCAAACATTCAATCTATTTCATAAAACCCCATCTAAAATATATATATTTTTTGTTACATGTTCTAATTTGCATTTACCTATTTTACATATCTCAGATTGTATTTAAAAATCGTTAACCATTTCTTCTAACTTTTGGCGAAATGGTGTTTTATTAATTTATCATTTGATATTATTAGGGTTCTTTCCTGGTGTTCAAAAAGGAAAAATACGTGTCGTTCAGTTATATTTTTCAATTTATCACACAATTTGGCCGCTGAATAGCTGATTCTGGTAGAGAATAATTACCCCCTATCCAAACACTGGCAGGAATCCATTGTAGAATGCAGTTATTCTCCAATGATATCAGTTGAGTAAGTAACGAGTGTATTTTCTGTGTGATTATAGTATTGCCCTTCTGAATTACTTCAAGATCGGATATGAAGTCGTTGTACGGTCTATTATAATTCCTTCTGCTTGATGCAGGGATGGTTGGTTAAGGCCTACATCAAGAGCTTTACAGATAGCTGTCAGTTCACAAGTGAAGTTCGACGAAATCTTTCTTGCTCCTTCTTTGATTTTTATGTATGTTCCATCTTGCAGTATTATGTTAAATCCAGCCCCTCCATTACATATGGTTAGGTCTGATGATCCATCTGTATATGCTGTTGAATAATTTATCTGATCGCATAAACCAATTGTGTCAAGTCCTTTCTTTTTAAGTATGTTTTTGTTCTTTTTTTTATTGCAGGGTTCATTCAGGTTAAGATTGATGATTACATTTGATGCAATGGGGTAAGAAATATTGGTTATTCTCGAATTTGAAATTCATTATGTTTCATATTTATGCTCTTTCTAATATTGTTGTCGTACTGAAGTGTTGAAGATCTTTTGAACCTTTCTTTTTGTGTCCAGTTTAAATAGGTTATATGGGATATGTGTTCGGTTTCTTTAGTTTTTAAGCTATTGGTGAATTTTATTGTTTTTAATTGTCTTCTGCTTTCAAGTAGGTCTAGACCACATTCTCTCTGAATTTTCTAATTGTTGGTATTTGAAACAGAACCAGTGATTAATTTGGCCGCTTTTGCTTGAACACTGTCTAGTCTTCTTTTTAGTGGTGAACTTGAGGGAGTCCAGACGAGTGTTGCATATTCCATTATTGGCCTTATTAAGGTGATATATGTTGTTCTGAGAATTTTGGGTTTTGCTCCCCAATTTGTTCCACATAGCCTTCTCAGAATGTTTAGGTTTTGGTAGCTCTATTTGAGGTGCTGATTATGTGTTCTGTAAATCGCAATTACTCATCAAGTATCACACCAATTATATGGTTGTTTATGCTTATTTTGGAGTTATATTCATGCCTTTTTTCCTGTCAGCGAAGGAGACCTATAGGTTTGTGTTTATTGGGTATATGGTCATTTTTAATTTCATTGCCTACTTCTCCAGTCCTCTCATTGATGTGTTCAGTATTTTTCTGATATTTCCATACTGCTACTTGTGTGCCATATGGCTATATAATCTGCATAACAGGCAACCTTTGTGTCTACAGTGAGGATGGATGTTGTTAAGGTTGTGTCGTAATTAGACGTACAACAACTCAAACTTGATCATGACTCTTTTTTTTAGCTCTTATTATTTTCGTTTGGCCAACAACAAATGTCCAATTTATATACACATATATTCTTACATAATGAGACTTTAAAGAATGCAAATAATCTTCATCTATTTACAACACAACACATATCCCCCCTTAATAATACTACAGTCGGTCTGGGGGTTTCCTGGCTCTCTGAGGTCTAGGACTGCGAAAAGGCACTTTCACAGTGGCAGGCTCCGGTTTAAGAGTGCAAGAGGGCACATGCACAGCAACAGGCCCTGGTCTAGTAGTGCAAGAGGGCACGTGCACAGAAGCAGTCAGTCTCCTCCTTGTTTCCTGATGTAACCTCTGGAACCTCCTCTTCATTTTATTTCTGGCTTCCACCTACAGGCTTCTCTCCTGATGTTCGAGGAAGTATCAAATTTCTTGTCTCCACTTGTTTCTTTCTCACAGGTCGCAATTGATTGATATGCCTCTTATACACGACGCCCTCGCAACCTATAAGGTAGTGAGGGTAGCTCAATAATTTCAAAATGGTACCTTTTCACCGTTTAGGTCCAGTTGCATAGTTGCGGAAATAAACCTCGCAACCTGTAGTAAACTGCTCCTGCCTTCTTACGGCCTCATGAAATACCTCTCGCGGATTTCCCATCTTGGTATTAAATTCGAGAATCTTGATCTTAAACTTCTCTTCATTAGAAATTCCGCGAGGGAATTCCTTTATTACAGTTTGGGGGAATGCTCTATGAGCAAATAGGAATATTTGTAGATTCGTCTCTAAATCATCCTTCCCATTATTCTTTCTCAAAAGGTTTTAAAACTCTCTTACATATCTCTCAGCTAAACCATTTGTACTAGGATTATACCGTATACCATTCATTTTGGTAAATTTCTCGAATTCACCGGAGACAAACTGTCTTCCGTTATCTGTTACCAAAAGTTAGGGCAATCCAAATCTGGCAAAAAATTCTCTAAGATGATTTATAATCGTTTTTCTGGTAATATCTTTGATGATAAAAATTTCTATCCACTTTGAGTATGCGTCCACGAGAACCAAAGACATTCTTCCCATGAACGGACCCGCTAGATCAAGATGAAGTAGATGCCACGGTTTTTCGGGCCAAGTCCATTCCGAGATGGTAGCCGGGGGCAGGCTTGCCGATTCTTGGCATACTCTACATTCTATAGTTAACTCCTCGATGTTACTGTCTATGCCTGGCCACCAGAAAATACCGTCTGGCAAACATCTTCATTTTAACAATCCCCATGCGTATTTCATGCAAGTCATTTAAAATTAAAGATCTAATTTTTGGGGAATTACCACTCTTTCACGCCATTGAAGACAACCAAACTCCAAACTTAATTCCTCATTGATCTTATAATGAGGAGCTAGTGGGTTTTCTCTCGGTACCCTTGTAAATATCCGCGCGGTTTCCTTCTCTAACATTCCTTAATACTATAGACAGTATTTTATCTTGGGGCGTCTCATATGCCACCTCCATAAAAGAGAACGGTACCTCATTCTACTTCCTGAGAAGAAGTACCTGGTCTTCATCAATAGACTCCCTGACACTCGATTCTAAAAAAAAGACGTGACAATGCGTCAATATTGGAATTATCACTAGTTTTTCGAAATTCCACAGTATAATTAAATGCAGCTAATTTTAAGGACCATATTTTAATTCTGGATGATGCACATATTGGAATTGGTTTATTAGGTGAAAATATATGAATTAAGGGTCGGTTGTCTGTGACTAATACAAATTTCGTCCCAGTAAGTATTGTCTGAATTTCTGAACGCCAAAATTTATGCTCAACGCTTTCTTTTCTAGTTGAGAAAAACGTTTTTCCGCTTCAGTTAATGTTCTAGAACTTACATTTTTCAAATAACATTCGATATTCTTTCGTCCAATTCCTTCTACAATTTTTATTCAAAAGTTGATAGAATAGCGCTAAAATGTTTGCTATATTCTTTATGAATCTATAATAATAAATTAAGAGTCCTATGAAAGATCTTAATTGCGAAACATTATTTAAGTTCAGGCGCCTCTATCACTGCTTTAATTTTATTTTCTAAGGGTGCAACCATATCTTTTCCATTCACAGGGGATATCTTGGCCACTAATATATCTTGTAATTCTCTTGTATTTATCTCCGCCAGTTCGCACGAGATCGCCACTGCAAAACTTTATCCAGGGTGACATCGTCGTTTTCTTGTAGTAGCTTCTTTTGCAGGCCTCCCAACTTGATTCCAGCCACAAAACGGTCTCGCATCATGGTTCCCAGCATATCGCCGAAATTACAATTTATTGCTAAATGTTTCAATTTTCTAAGATATTCCGAAATTGATTCTCCTTCCTGTTGAATTCTCTTTAAAAGTCTGCATCGCTGTGGTATCACTTTCTTCTTTGGATCCAAATGCAGCTTAATTCTTTGAATGATAGTATCATAGGGTTGATCTTTCATTAGACCAGAAAGAAAATGTCGTTTCCCTGCTTCAACGTTTCAGAATCTGGTAGCGAGGTAAAAGTCAGCACTTTAAACATCCTCCTTCGGATGCCAAAAAGAAAGCCTCAAATTTTTGTACAAAAAGATCGAAGTGTCTTCCACTGGGCTATAGCATCTAAAAGGTACTATTAACTTTGAACTTGTCATGCTGATCTTTTCTACTCCTTTGTTTTCTTGATCCAGATAGTTTAAAAGATGTAGTTGATATACTTGCATAGACGCCGTTTTCCTCCTTTTTACTGGCTCTGTAGATCGCGCATCCTCGTCGCCATTTTTGTTGTGTCGTAATTAGACGTACAAGAGCTCAAACTTGATAATGGCCAACAACAAATGTCCAATTTATATATACATATATTTTTACATAATGAGGCTTTAAATAATACAAATAATATTCATCTATTTACATAAACAACAGTTAATATATAGCGAGAAGAGTAGAGGACTGAGCACAGATCCCTGAGGTACACCAGCCCATGTTCTTCGGTCCTTGGAAAATGTTCCATTGACCCGAACCTTTATCCTTCTTTCCCTTAAGAAGTCTGCAATCCAGATTAAGGGTTTTCCTCTTACTCCGATGTTGTGCAGCCTTTCAAATAATTTCTACACTCGATCAAAAGCTGAGGTCATATCCAGGAATACGGCCGTTGTCTTCTTTGGCGATTTTTCCTAGAAATCTATTATTGATTGACAGAAGTAGAACAGTTGATCAGGTGTACAGTGTCTGGATCTATAGGAAGTTTGGTAGAAGTTTATTTTATTATTGTTAGTGAGCCATACTATGAGCCTAGAGTGGATAATTCGTTCTGTTATTTTACAAAGTATGCTGGTAAGAGCAATTGGCCGATAGTTCTTGGATTCCTTGGCATCTTTGTTTGGTTTCAGTATTGGCACTATAATTGATATCTTCCAATTCTTTGGTAGTTTACCAGTTTGCCATTAAATCTTCAGTATTCGTAGGAGTTGATTTTTAGCTTTGTCTCCAAAGTGTTTAATCATTTAACCAAAGATTAGAGCATCTCCAGGTGACATCTTGGATTTAACTTTCCTATTGATGAGTTTAGCTCGTTCAGTGTGAAGTCACTCGAGTAAATATCTTGTTGATGGTAATTTCTTGCTTGTTTAACTAACCTGTTTACATTATTTTTAGAGTCCTGCCTTCATTCATATAACTGAGTCTGGAAGTGCTTGAAAGATATCCAGCAATTATTTCAGCCATCTGTTTGTTCGTTCTCGCTATTCATATCGGTTAGAGTATTGGAGGATTAGTGTTGGTTTTGATTGTTTTATAACACTAATTATATTCCAGTGATGGCTTTCCTTTTTTGGATCCATTTTTTTTTTCGCAGAATTCTGCCCATTTTTCTCTCTCTTGTTTGAATATCCAAATTTCTTGTTCTATATTTTGTGACTAATTTCAATGAGTTCCTTTATGATTTCATCTGTTTTATTTGTTTTAAGAAGTTCATTGATATTGTCTCTCTCTCTGCAATCATTGCCTCGATGTTGTGGTCCTTCCAGTAAAGTATTCACAGGTCTTTACCTCTACCTCTAGGTATCGATACTTTTGCAGCTTTGGATATGTTCGAAGAGAATTTTTCCAATTTTTTGTCAATCGTTCTGTGATTTAATTCTTCGTTGCACAGTTCTTCAAGCTTTTCTGTGAATTTTTTTCCAGTGTTCTTTTATTCTGTTGGACATTCTCAATTTTGAATTTTGGGGTTGTTAAAATTGGTCTGTGGTCACTGATTACACTTTTCAGAATTTTCCATTGTGTTGTGGGTGCGAGGTTGTAATTTATCGCTGTGATGTCTATTGCGGATTCTCTGTGCCTGTGGACTTGGATAGATTTATGATTGGAATTGTTTCATCTTTAAGATAGATTTCTATTGCCTGAGCTTCTGTCGTGCTTGCTCTAGGCTTACTCTGATTATAGGCGATTTCCTTAAATTTGATTTCTAGAGTTTTAATCAAAACGGCAAGTCCTCCTCCGAATTTTCCCGTTCTGTCCTCTCGTAGTGTTGTATAATCTTTGATATTGAATCTCAGATTCTGATTCAATTTTGTCTCCTGAGGACAAGTAATATGTACATTGTTGTCACAGAGAAGACAAGTCAGCTCTTTATTTTCCTCTGGGTACCATTTATATTGAGTTGTAGTAGATTGAATTGTGTCCTCGTAGTAGATTTCTCATCGTGAGCTCGAGCTGCAGCTCCTGACGCGGCGGTTATCCCGGACGCGGTAGTATTACTGAAGATATCAATTTTGCTCTTCATTTGAAAATGGGTGCCGTTGCAACGTTAGTCATCTTGGAAACGAACCAGAATTTGGTCAAATATTTCAAGGGTCCAGGGGAAACCGCAAGGAGGTGTGGTCGGACTTCTCCCCTTCTCCCTGGAATGCCGTCACTACAGGATAAAGCACTCTTGGTGAATTAATTTTAATTGTGATTCAGAATCTGCCACTGAAGCTTTACGAGCGTTTCGTCCCTTTAAAGATATTCGAAGCGGTAAAGGACCAATGAGTTGCTACTCTCTAAAGCGATTGATTAAAAGTTTTGAAGAAACTGGATCTCTGAAAGCAAAACCTCGGAGCGGAAGACCATCGACATGCAAGTCAGTGGCTGTTACGGTTTTGCAGAATGCTGAAGCTATTGAAACGTTATCCACGTATGGAGAAGTAAGTGCTAGACAAGCTTCTCGACAAACGGGGATTTCGTATGGAACAGTTTGGAGAGAACACACATTTAGAATTTTTCTATAAAAATACCCTAACAAAATTCAAAGTTTTCACGAGTTGAAAGTCAGCGATTTTGAGAAGCGTCAAGAATTCGCTGCATGGGTTTTCCGGCAAATTGATATTGATGAAAACTGGCTGTCAAATGTTCTAAGAACAGATGATGCTCACTTTTATCTAAAGGGAGAATTTAACATTCAAAACTGCCTCATTTTGGCAACAGAAAAACCTAGGATTTTTACAGAAATACCACTTCATCAGCACAGAGTTACAGTTTTGTGTGGGTTCACTTCTGCTTTTATTATTGGGGCATTTTTCTTTAAAAAAATCAATGTAAGAACTTTTAAAACCGTTTTTGTAACTGTTGGTGAACGTTATGTTCAACTTTTGAGAGAAAAGGATATTCTTATATTGCAGGACAGACAAGCACTAAGCGAAATAACATTCATGCAAGATGGAGGACCTCCTCATATATCCCGCGGTGCCAAACAATTTCTGAAGGATACGTTCGGTGAAAATCCTGTGATAATTCGTCACTTTATATACCAGTGGCCTCCAATATCACCACACTTGACGTCTTACAATTTCGGTTATGGGGGTACATTAAGTCGCGTTTTTATCGATGCCGGCCTACCACATTGGCCATGTTGAAGGCTTCTATCAGATGGCACGTTTTATAAATTTCAACTATTTAATTGTGACCATTCTGTCATCTATCGTCTGCAGGAGGTGTTTGAGAATGAAGGGCGCCACATTGAGCAAGGATTGTGACCTAATACAAGAGAGAAGGCAGTTACCTCATGTGTTATATTTTGCGGCTCTTTGTTTTGGGTTATGGGAATAATAAATGCTGTCCTCACATCTTGACTCTTTTTATTTCTGTGAACAGTAATACTTTTGTTTGTCATTTGCCCACATCTTATATTATGTCGTGCAGGCCAAAGTGTTATAACTTCTCGAATAACACCGGTATACACAATTTTACCCCTTATGTTTAGTTATCGCTTTTCTCTCATTAGAAGAAATAGCATAAGGAATATTCTCTGTATCCCCCCCCAAATTTAGAAATTTTGCGCAAAATATAATACAAAATGATTTTACTACCACGTTTTTCAACGCAAAAGGTCGATTTAAAAATTATTTTTTTTGGGGGAATACATTTTCAAAATTATGTACAGTATAATAAACAATGATAAAATTTGACAAACCCATAGGATATTTGGAATAAAGTACGACAAATATATTTTGTCACTCCCCTCTATATTTCTTTTGTGGATCATGACTAATATACAGTTAAATAGTAAAGTGTGGCCAATCAGTCAAGAAACTACACATTCCTTATAGCACGAAATCCTATTAGTAGTGCCATCATAATTTTTGGTACTATATTAACATTTCAAAAATCGTGTATTGAGATATCAGTATTTATTTTCAAACATTCAATCTATTTCACAAAACTCCATCTAAAATATAAATATTTTTTGCTACATGTTTTAATTTACATATACCTATTTTACATATCTCAGATTGTATTTAAAAATCGTCTACCAATTCTTCTAACTTTTGGCGAAATGGTGTTTTATTAATTTATCATTTGATATTATTAGGGTTCTTTCCTGGTATTCAAAAAGGAAAAATACGTGTCGTTCAGTTATATTTTTCAATCTATCAAACAATTTGGCCGCTGAATGTCTGATTCTGGTAGAGCGCCATCTAGCGAATAAAGTTGTAACTAAAATCAATTTCGAAATTTTCATTATTTGCCATAAATAATCCCATTGCATCCTGAACACAATGGTGTTTACCGCATTGCTCTAGCGCAAATATTCGCGGAGTTATTTATTTTTAAAGTTGTGCGGGACTTTTGGATCACCCTGTATATATACAGTAGACTCTCCTATAACGCGAGTTTTTACAACGCGATTTCGTACAACGCGATAAAAATATTGCGACAAATTTATTTATACAAGGCGAATTTTCGTATAACGCGTTATAAAATAAAATGCGGAAATTTCCATATTAACAACTGTACAATACATTTAATTTTTATGCACACGCGTTTTTAATTATTTTTTTTTGTTTTTGAACGAAGTAGTGTTGTATACTTTGTCAATTTAATTGCACATGTGTTTCTGTAAGTAATTTTTTTTAATAGTGTTAAATTGAGTTTTAAGGCTTAAAATAATATTTTTACCGCATATAAGGTATTAAATTATAATTTACATGTAAATATTTTGCAAATATAAAAAATTACGAAACTTGCTCCCCAGGGATGATGAATAAAGTTGGAAAAAAAGAAAAATTGAAAAGGAGATATACTGTATCATGTAAAATGTATTGTATAAAATGATGTATATAGGAAAAATAATTATATACTAAAACAAAACAAATGTTATATTATTTTATATGAAAATGTATATAAAATAATATAACATTTAGTTTTGTTTTAGTATATAATTATTTTTCCTATATACATCATTTTATACAATACATTTTTACATGATATTTGTCACTAACTATTTACCCTAACAACATTCGCGTTATATAAGTTTTATTTCGTACAACGCGAATTCCTATAACGCGATTTCATTCAACACGGAACACATTAATCGCGTTATAGGAGAGTCTACTGTATACTAAAAATAAAAAGGCATATCCAGACCAGGAGCACATGTGCTTTTCAGAAGGCAGAGCGCCATCTGGTGGAACAGAAATCAACTAAACATTGATTTAGCCTGTTCCCTGATATTTGGCCAACCCAATTTCTTGATATACCAAGAAAAACCATCCACCAAATGTTTAGTTGATATCTGTTCCACCAGATGGCGCTCTGCCTGCTGTAAAGCAAATGTGTTCCTGGTCAGGATATGCTTTCTTTATTTTTAATATCAACACCTGACCCACTTATATTTTTTTCTATTGTTTTTTCATATATATTTATATATATATATATCAATAGGTTTGTATATTTCAAAAATATTTCTTGGTGTGTAGGTAATAGATCACATTTTATAAAATTATATGTTTAAATTGTTTCAATTGACTATTTATATGTATTTTAAAATATGATTTTAAAAATGGTTATTAATACGTTTTAGTTTGACTATTTTTAAAATGTATTCATTTCTCCGAAAATTGTGATTGAACATTTTTTTTTCAGAGAAAAGTGGCGCCAAACTATCAAATATTGAAGCAGCCCAACTCGGGAGTTGATGGGATCAATCGATATGACGGTGTAATAAATTATTCCCATTTACTTGACTCAATTGTGTTCAAACATATAGTGTTCTAGTAAATCGTAGTGTATTTGACGTTTTAAAATAAATCCCACATATATTTAGTTATTGCAATCTCTCTATATCGTTTTAAATGAATAATATATAAATATCTGATAATTTAAAACCCCAGTCATTTTACCATGTCCCTGCATATGTCCAGCCACCTTGTACCCTGTACCAACTTACTGTATGACATGATGTACTGCTAAGAGCCAAATAAAATACGGACTGTATGTCAGACAGACAGAGAAAAACAAGGAGATAATACGATTATAGATATTAATAAACGATTGCAGTTAGGCCTAGAGTTAAGAGGAAAGATTCCCATCTCGCATCATTAGCGCTATGTCAACGACACATTTATTCCAGAAATCTCCAAGACAAAGGACCCTGGAGTTGAATTCGCTGAAAACAATTTTATTTAGGTCAATGCTCCATCCGCACATTTTCTGCCATAACTTTCAAAGATGGCTTCCCAGTCGGTTGGACCAATCAAGGCGATTCTTCATCTTCCAAGATTCCATGAATAACCAATCAGAATCTCAATAGAGGTCACGTGATACCACCCGACTGAGGAGGTCTCAGTAGCGTCTCCGAGTCGCATCGGTATTAGGAGTGTCTTCTGATTCAGCGTAAATCGCGGGGCGTAAGCTCACTCTCCTCAATGCTCTCTGTCTGTCAGCATCGGTTTCCTTGACCAACCTATCCTGTGTCCTCACTCCTGCCATCACGACTGCAAAATTCACTAATCAAATCCCAACTTCCAGTTGACAGCACCTTCGCTGTCACAATTACTACAGAGCAAACGGAGAATCGGCTAGATTCTCCACATATATATATATATATATATATATATATATATATATATATGTGGAGAATCTAGCCGATTCTCCGTTTGCTCTGTGGTATAATTATTTTAAATATTCTGTGGTATATCATCATTAATATTTGCATAGTCACTCATTACGATTCTTATATATTTTACTTGTAAATAAATTTTTAGATATAGTTTTGCATTTTCTAAATAAACTATTTTTCACTTAAACTTTTGTAGTGCTCGTTATATCTACCGTGACAACTGGTGGAGAAGCTGGAATATTCCCTCGACGCCCAAGCCATTAGAAGAAGCCGAAGACTACAAAGACTAGAACCTGAGGAAAACATCGCTATGGTCAATCAAGAGACACAGACAAAAATGAGTGAGTACCACTTTCAACCTTTTAGAAACCCTTTTATTTTTACTGGAGAACGCAACCAGAATCCAGAAAAATGGTTGAAGGAGTTCCATCGCGTCGCCCGCTATAATTGCTGGGATGATTCAATGTGCCTTGAAGGAAATTTCCTTAATGACAAAAAAACCTATAGGATTCTGTAAGAATATTATGGATATCATCAATCATTGTGGACTCACATGGCTAAACTATAGGTTAAATTATGATGACATACAGATCGAACTTCCGAATATACTAAAAATAAAAATTGAACAGCTATTGCAGCAAGATCTGGCAAAATTATCTCTTACGAAAACATACTCAAACTATAGGTTACTTTATGATTCATTTATTCCAGAAAATTACTTTTCATGCAATCTGTCTTCAGCTTTAGTGAGTTTTATTGCACAGATCAGATTAATGTCAACAATGATTAAAGAAAATCATATTTACGCAATTAAGAAAGAAGATTTGTACTGTGGGTTATGTGGAAGTCAGATAACTGATGAAATATACCATTTTATTGCTGAATGCGGGGATCTGGAAGGAGAGAGAAAAAAGATCCTGAAAAGTCTTCCTAGACCGCATTTGAACTCAATAAAGCTAATAAAAACTGTTTCAGATAAGAAAAGTTGGGCAATTGAACTGTTCAACTTTCAAAAAGCGGTTGGGAATAAAATTGCACTCATGGAAGAGAGAAGAACAGGGGCACAATAAAAAGTCACCCTGTTTGACATACCTTGACTGTAAATACTATATTTTCACCTGTTCTCTTATGGTTAATATTGTCTGTAACTCCACGGAGAATCCGTACAGGGCAAGATGCCCTAATAAAGCTGTTTTGTTGTTGTTGTTGTTGATTCAATGTGCCTCGCAAATGTTTATTTTTTCCTCCAAGGAACAGCGCACAGATGGCACGAAAATGTTGAAGAGAAAATTAATTCATGGGATATTTTTGTGAAAATGTTTTCTCAGAATTTCGGACATCATGTCACCCAAAAAGATCAGCTCGCAGAGAACCTCAAAACTCGAGCTCAGGGGAAGGAGGAGACCAGTGACTCCTACATTCAAGATGTTCTCCATCTGTGCAGAGAAGTAGATCCGGCTATGATGGAAAATGAAATAATCGCACACTTGACGAAAGGAATATCGGAGGAGATATATCGGTCAATGATCATTTTAGACATCGCAACTATCGATGAGTTCATCAAATGGTTACGAAAAATCGAGGCTTCAAATAAAAAACGTGTAAATAAACGTGTAGTATTCGACAGACTACCGAATGTTGCTGCCATCGGTTCAGCAGACTCTGAATCAATGGAAGACTTGGTCCGACGCATCGTGCGTGAAGAGGTTCATCGCGCACTAAATCCGGAGTCAACTACCCCAAAACCATCTTCTCTGAAAGAGATTATCCGAGAAGAGATTGAAAAAACGTAGCTGCAATTTCGAAGCCTATTCAAAGGCCTCCACCACGACAGTCGTACCCCAGCCAAACACGTACATTCAACCAGGTTCCACGACGTCAGTACCCTACCCAAACACCCATATATAACCAGACGCCACCACAACGAAGAACGGATGAATGGAGGACGCATGACAACATCCCAATATGTTTTAATTGCGGCCGCCCAGGCCATGTTAAGCGATATTGTAGAGAACGCCGACAATGGACGCAGATACCCGAAGGACATGCACCAAGCACCCAAGAACCTCAAATGGGTGACCACCAAGCCATAAGAAGCCAAACCTACCGCAGACAATCGCCGTATCCAAACAGAGGATGATCCCCAAGACGCCAGTCCGTTTCCCCAGGCCGCCATACAAGCCAATCCCCACGCCGCTACAATCTAGAAAAAACTAAGCGTCGCGTCTTCTTTCGAGGGGGAAGCCGCGGGTGTGAAAAACCCTCCATTGTCGACAGCCGCTAAATTACAACAAAATTATGTCGAAATCATCATTGATGACATTGCGTTTTCTGCTCTAGTCGATTCAGGTTCCTATTTTTCGGTTATCTCTGATGGATTAAGACGACAATTAAAAAAGACCATGTTCAAGGATAGCGGAATGACTCTGAAAGTTGCTGATGGCAAGAGTGTTACATCGATCGGCCGATGCACAATCAGCTTGAGCATCAATGGATTGGAACAGCCGCTTGAGTTTATCGTCCTCCCTAATAGTAACCCAAGTATTATCCTCGGATGGGATTTCCTAGAGGCATCAAATGCCGTGATTGATTGTGGACGCGCCGAAATCAGATTGGAAGAGGCCAAAGATGTACTAAATTCACCAGCTTCCATGGGAAAGTTTGTGGCTAGCAGAAGCGTCGTAATCCCAGCCGAATCTGCCAAACTAATAAATGTTATGAGTGAAGAGCTTAATGGGCAAAACCAGGTACTTTTTGAACCTTCGAAAAAGGTATCAATAGGAAAAGGGTTAACACTTCCCTGTGCATTATTCAGGCTTTCCCATAATAAAGGAAAACTTTGGATCGTAAATTCTGGCACCACAGCTCAAATAGTCCCTAAGGGAATGTGCCTGGGAAAAATTCAAAGGGTTGAAGAAAATAACTTGACGGCTATTTCGGAATGTTCTGAATTTAATAAGGAGGTGAAAGATGGGAATCATGCCAGTCATGCTGATAAAGGTGACTTTAAATTTTTACAAAATCTAATTAGTGATGATTTATCAGAGGAGCAGCAGTCTCAAATCTTATCAATTTTAAAGCGACATGATAAAATATTTGATAAAAATAATGAACCAGTAAAGCAAACTTCAGTAACCAAGCATAAAATTGAAACTGGAAACCATCAGCCTATTAAGCATAGACCATATCGAGTCTCCCCTACAGAACGCCAAGCAATCCAAACGGAAGTGGACAAAATGCTAGACGCCGGGATTATACGTCATTCAGAAAGCCCATGGTCATCGCCTTTATTTTAGTGAAGAAGAAAGATGGTAACTGGCGTTTCTGTGTGGATTACAGACGACTAAACAAGGTTACCAAAAAAGACGTTTACCCACTACCTCGAATCGATGATACACTTGACTACCTGAAAGGAGCCAAATTTTATTCATCAATGGACCTTCGTTCAGGATATTGGCAGATAGAAGTCGACGAAGCAGATAGAGAAAAAACTGCCTTTATTACCCCTGACGGACTCTATGAATTCCTGGTCATGCCCTTTGGCCTATGTAATGCCCCTGCAACATTCGAGCGCATGATGGACAAGATATTGAAAGGCCTGAAATGGACGATGGCCCTCTGTTATTTAGACGACATCGTTGTGTATTCCAAATCGTTCAACGAACATTTACACCGGCTTGAAATCATAATACAATGTCTCGACAAAGCCGAGCTACGCCTCAACCCCAAAAAGTGCCTTTTCGGAACCAAACGAATAAGAGTGTTTGGACACCTCGTCGATAGTAAAGGTATTTATCCCGATCCAGAAAAGATTGAAGCTATCGCCAGGTTTCCGACCCCAAGATCTATAACAGATGTGAGAAGCTTCATTGGCTTATGCTCCTATTATCGTAGATTTATCGAAAATTTTGCTGAGAAAGCTGCTCCTCTACACGAAGTCCTCAAAAAAGATAATAAATTCACGTGGAACTCTGACCAACAGGATGCTTTTGATTCCTTGAAAGAAGCATTGATGTCTGAACCTGTTCTTGCCTATTTCGAAGAACAACTGCCAACCGAGCTTCATACTGACGCCAGCGGTTATGGAATTGGAGCTGTCCTCGTGCAGATCAACGATGGGAAGGAGCGGCCAGTTGGTTATGCTTCAAGAACTTTATCGAAGGCGGAGAAGAATTACTCAACAACGGAAAGAGAATGCTTGGCCGCAATATGGGCCATCAACAAATTTCGACCGTACCTTTTTGGTCGTGAGTTTGTCATCGTCACTGACCACCACGCTCTTTGCTGGTTATCTAACCTGTAGGACCCGACAGGAAGACTAGCAAGATGGGCTTTAAAACTCCAAGAATACAACGTAACAGTTGTTTATAAAAGTGGACGCAAACACCAAGATGCCGACTGTCTTTCTCGAAATCCTCTCCAACTTGAATCGGAGAAGGCATACAATGATGAGGATGATGATATACCCTCAATAACTGCTCTGACGTGCTTTGAGGCTGAACAAAGAAAAGACCCTAAAATAAGTAAATTGATAGAAGAAACAGAAAGATTTGGTGCAGAATCGAAAGGATATGAAATGTTAAAAGGAACCTTATACAAAAAGAATGTCGACCCGCTGGGAAACCAACACCTTTTAGTTGTTCCCAGGCACTTACGCTTAGAACTACTGAAAAGTTTACACGACGCTCCCACAGCAGGTCATCTTGGATTTTCGAAGACATATGAGAGAGTTAAAAACAAATATTTCTGGCCAGGACTTCTCCGGGACATACGGAAGTATGTCGCTCATTGTAAAGAGTGCCAAAGAAAGAAACAATCAACTCAAAAGCCACCCGCACTACTTAAGGCAATACCTCCTGCAACCTCCCCTTTTCAGAGAGTTGGAATGGACCTCCTTGGAAGATTTCCCAAGTCTGATACTGGTAATAAATGGATCATAGTCTGCACTGACTATCTTACTCGATTTGCCGTTACTAAAGCCTTACCCACAGGGGAAGCAAAAGAAGCAGCCAAGTTCTTAATGGAAGATGTTGTTCTTAAGCACGGAGCCCCCAGAGAAATCATCACGGACCGAGGACGAGTATTCCAATCCATTTGATTGCGGAACTCACCAATCAATGCTCGTCGATACATAGGTTCACGACAGCGTATCATCCCCAGACGAATGGACTTACGGAGAGATTAAACAAAACCTTAGCCAACATGATCGTTATGTAGGTAAGTGTTGAACAGAAGGACTGGGACGTAATCCTGCCCTACGTTACGTTCGCCTACAACACGGCAAAACAAGATGCGACAGGTTTTACCCCTTTTGAACTGATTCATGGACGCGAAGCCGAGACAACTGTAGACACTCTTTTCCCAAATCCGCATGAAGATCTCCAAGAGGATTACAGTCAGAGGATTGCCTCGCGAGTCGAAGAGACTAGGCAGCTAGCAAGATTAGAAACCTTGAAAGCCCAAGAAAAGGACAAGGCCAGATATGACTCAAAGCACGAAGCAATGGATTACGACGTTGGTGACCTGGTATGGATTTTCATCCCGATAAGAAAGGTGGGACTCTCAGAAAAACTGATGAAAAGGTACTTCGGGCCATACAGGGTTACTCGGAAACTCTCTGACGTGACCTTCGAAGTTGAACCTGTGGACCAACCAACCAGGAGACGCCAAACAAGAGACCTGGTCCATGTACTGAGAATGAAACCCTACCATGACCCTGAGGACCAAGCTGATCTGTTCAAGTGATAATTACAGCGGGACGCTGTTCATCTAGGAAGGGGGCAATGTCACTGAATAATTATCTATATTAATAAAATGCTAATTTCATAAGTGTACATCACTAAAAACTTTCGTTACAATGCATCAATTTCAACCAAATTTTCAACATTTATGTAAAACGAGATGCAGCAGGTTTTGCTTAACATCAAAATATTTTTCCCTAACATTAACATGCGTAACTTCGCTGTTATCGATTAAATACAAAAAAAATCAACAGAGTTAATTTTATTTATATATAAATACAAAATTAAATTTCAACAGAGTTAATTTTTTTACATACTAGCTAATAATCTCAATCTAAAAAAATATTCAAAACAAGCAATTTTAAGATAACACCATATGTAAAACAGTCGGCCAAGAAAACAAATAACGTGTAATATATATATAATACTAGACGAATGGCCCGGGCAACGCCCGGGTTTTACCCGAGTGCGTATATATTTTTAAAATGTTTCAATTAAAATACTATTTGTTACAATTATAAATTGGCGCCGTGGATGTCTCTCTTGTGAAACGTCCCGCCCCAAACTGTGTGTGTCTTGAAAATATAAAAATAAAAATGTGAACGGAAAAATATGTCCAGGGTAGCCTATGGTCATGGCATCTGCCAGGTAAGCGGAAGGTCGTGGGTTCGATTCCCATCCCTTGACACTTTTTTTATTTTATCCATTCTGACCAAAATCTATCCGTGAACTTCACACAGTGAACTTCACACAGAGAGAATAAGGCAATTATATAAGTAGATAATCCAAATTGTGCCTTATCACACACTATTTTTTTATTTGGCCTTATTACCATGTGTTTATAATCTATGACGTAATGCTGGCGGCGCGCGCCCGTTGGCTGCCGGCGAGCACGTGACCTTCCTGTGCGCGCGCATCCGTGACAGAACCGGCCGGCCGGCCGGCCCATGACGGTCGTGACTATATATGTTGATAATAATAATAATATAATAATAATTATTATTATTATTATTATTATCATTAGATAATGATAATAATCATAATGATGATGCGCGCGCATCCGTGAACTTCACACAGTGAACTTCACACAGACAGAATAAGGCAATTATATAAGTAGATAATCCAAATTGTGCCTTATCACACACTATTTTTTTTTATTTGGCCTTATTACCTTGTGTTTATAATCTATGACGTAATGCCGGCGGCGCTCGCCCGTTGGCTGCCGGCGAGCACGTGACCTCCCTGTGCGCGCGCATCCGTGACAGCGGCCGATGAGGAATTGAGGAAAGACGGTTGTGACTATATAATAATAATAATATAATAATAATAATAATTATTATTATTATCATTAGATAATGATAATGATCATAATAATGATGCGCGCGCATCCGTGACAATACCGGCCCATGACGGTCGTGACTATATATAGGGATAATAATAATAATATAATAATAATAATAATTATTATTATTATTATCATTAGATAATGATAATGATCATAATGATGATGCGCGCGCATCCGTGACAGAACCGGCCCGGGGCCAGCCCGCCCATGACGGTCGTGACTATATATGTTGATAATATATAATATACGAGGGTGAGTAGAAAAGTAAGGTCTCCTATTTTTTTTTCATAGAAAAACACATTTAATCACAACTTTTTATACATCATTGGAAAGGTTGGACACTTTGCTATCTTTCTACATAGTCGCCTTGATGCTCAATCACTTTTTTCATCCTGTCAACCAACTTTGTAATTCCGGTGTTGTACCACTCTCCCGCCGCCTCTTTGAGCCACTTGTCGACCCACCTGGCGGACACCTTTCTGTAGCCGAGGGTCTCAGACACAATGTTGTGCACGGAGAAGTGGCTGCAATCTTCATTCAGGCCATCCTCGATCTCTTCAAGGGTTATCCGCCGGTTTGCGCGCACCATTTCGTCGATTCGAGCCACGGTTGATTCCGGCAAACTCGGCCGCCCAGACCGCTGTTCATCGTGGACGTTTATCCGCCCCTTGTTAAACTCCCGGCACCATTTCCGCACATTTTTGATGTCCATGCACTTCTCACCATACACTTCCACTAACTGACGGTGAATTTCGACCGGAGAATTATTTTTCGCATTTAAAAAGCTGCTCAACAAGTGGCTCAAAGAGGCGGCGGGAGAGTGGTACAACACCGGAATTACAAAGTTGGTTGACAGGATGAAAAAAGTGATTGAGCATCAAGGCGACTATGTAGAAAAATAGAAAAGTGTCTAACCTTTCCAATGATGTATAAAAAGTTGTGATTAAATGTGTTTTTCTATGAAAAAAAAAAATAGGAGACCTTACTTTTTTACTCACCCTCGTATATAATAAAATCTTAAATATTATTTATCAAAAGTAAGATTATCTCAGGATGACACGGCAATTTATTTGAGACAAGAATAATGATACAATTCCAAGGCGAAGATACTATTCCTTTAACTTCCAATTACCGAGGGAACCAATTAATATTGATTTTATTCAACTTATCGAGTATTTTTCAAGGGACCGGAAAAAAATGTTCACTAGATAAAACGATGATTTTGTAATGTAGAAAATTAGGAAAGACAAAATTCAGGATGACACGGCACACAGGGACCGGGAAAAAATGTTCGCTTTATCGAGAGATTCAAATTTACAAGTTTCAAATTATCAAAATATATCTTCTTTTTTAAATAAGTTTATAGAGAATTGTTTTAACAAATGTTCGTTAGACAAACCTTTACTCGGGTAAAAACCCGGGCACATCCGCTAGTGTAATATAAAAAGCCAACAATGAAGAATGAATGTAAGATAAAAAGCCAAGAATGAAGAGTAAATATAATATAAAAAGCCAACAATGAAGAGTGAATGTAATATAAAAAGCCAACAATGAAGAGTAAATGTAATATAAAAAGCCAACAGAGTGAATGTAAGATAAAAAGCCAACAATGAAGAGTGAATGTAATATAAAAAGCCAACAATGAAGAATGAATGTAAGATAAAAAGCCAACAATGAAGAGTAAATCTCTCTCTATATATATATATATAAAAAAGTCAATTTCTGTCTGTCTGTCTGTTTCGCGATAAACTCAAAAACTACTGAACCAATTGGTTCCAAATTTTGCATGTCGCTTTTTATAAACCTGAGAAAATTTTCGGCTGCATTTTGATTAGTATTTTTGGCTATTTCTTTTTTTCATTTGAAGAACTTTTTTTTTACGCGGACTAATCCGGAATGGAATGAATACCTAAATATGGCCATTTTTTAAAGCATCGGTGGTTCAGTGGTAGAATGCTCGCCTGCCACGCGGGCGGCCCGGGTTCGATTCCCGGCCGATGCATTTTTTTTTTTACAATTTTTAAAACTCATTTATATTATCTTATATATATAAAATTGAATGTCTGTCTGTACTCTATAGATTCAAAAACCATACATCCAATCGCCGTGAAATTTCGGGATATTATTAGGTATATCACCGGGAAGGTTTTTGAAAAATAATTTCATGAATATCTAGAATATCCTTAGAGTTATTTGCAGATTTGTAGATTTAACTCGCAAGCAGCGCCCCCATTGTGACGATGATAACAAGTTTTCTTATCACTAAGTTTGTTATCTTAAATATTATTTATCAAAAGTAAGATTATCTCATGATGACACGGCAATTTATTTGCGACAAGAATAATGATACAATTCCAAGGCGAAGATACTATTCCTTTAACTTCCAATTACCGAGGGAACCAATTAATATTGATTTTATTCAACTTATCGAGTATTTCTCAAGGGACCGGGAAAAAATGTTCACTAGATAGAACTATGATTTTCTAATGTAGAAAATTAGGAAAGACAAAATTCAGGATGACAAGGCACACAGGGACCGGGAAAAAATGTTCACTTTATTGAGAGATTCAAATTTACGAGTTTCAAATTATCAAAATATATATTTTTTATTTTTTAATAAGTTTTTAGAGAATTGTTTTAACAAATGTTCGCTAGACAAACCTTTACTCGGGTAAAACCCCGGGCGAAGCCGAGTACGTTTTATAAGTTTAAAGAGAATTGTTTTAACAAATGTTCGTTAGACAAACATTCACTCGGGTAAAACCCGGGCGAAGCCGGGCACATCCGCTAGTTTTAAATATTCTGTGGTATATCATCCTTTATATTTGCATAGTCACTCATTACGATTCTTATATATTTTACGTGTAAATAAATTTTTAGATATAGTTTTGCATTTTCTAAATAAACTATTTTTTACTTAAACTTTTGTAGTGCTCGTTATCTCTACCGTGACAATATATATATATGGTAATTTAAACCAACAACCTCATATTGTATATAATATAACAAGATTTCCATGTATAATAAACACTTCTGTAAATAATTATACGCATGATGGACATGTGTCATTACATCATCATATGTAATGTACTTTGTACAACCTGAAGATAGATAAATAAAACTCTGTAATAGATTAAGAGTTGAGCTAAAGCAATAATCGAGATGTAGAAGTTCAACAACTTTAAAAACTAGGCTTATACAAGATATAAGGGCGTTGCCAGAGTACAATGACATCTCTTTCTATCCACGCCCTTGTTGCATCCGCTGAAACCCTATACTTCCTCTCGGCAAAGATATATAAGCCTCCAACAAGGCCAGAAATAAGCGGTCACTTCAGCATCAGCGGGAGCCCTCGTCGGTTGTGTCCAAGGTCCACCTAATCGACCATCTATACCAATAAGAACTCTTCTATCTCCATCTTTCGCTCATAGCTCGACTTTTATCTGTTCATTACAGTTTACTAGTACAACTGTGTCCTTTCCTTTTTTTGTGTGTGTGTGAAAATTTCCAAGTCTTCCACTTTGCCTCGACCACGACTGCCTGTACTCTGTGAGAACTGCTAAAGGTCTTCCAAGGTGCAGAGAGGTATTGGAAAACTCTCCACACCCTGACTGCCCCTCTCGGTTACTACAGGTTTGACCCTCTCGGATCTCACACCAGAGCGAGCGACCCTCAGGATATCACATATATATATATTTTTTTTTTATTAAAAAGACATATACTGGATCAAAATATGATTTATTTCACCAATATTTCGGTTGGCTGAACGCCAACCCTTTTCAATGTATTATAACATATCAATGTTTGTAAACAACAAACTAAGCGCCACATAACGTCAATATAATTAACGTGTAATGTATGTAATGTGACATTACATTGTTGTGGGTCTATTAGAAGTCTGCGTCTGTTGCAGTGTGTCGGCTCATAGTTTTTAGGTTTGCTATTTTGCAACATGACGGTTTATGGTTGTTGGTTCTTTAACCGTTATTGTTTTGCGATTGAATTTTACGTAACGTTGCTTTTTGTAGATATTTATAGGTCTATAAGTGTTGTGTGTGTTGTGGGGTCGATTTTTGCATCGATACGGTAAATTATTGTGGGAAATCAACAGTTTTTTCAATGTTTTTAATGATATTTAGGTCAGCGATTGTTGCCTGCGGTCGATTGTTGTGGTTGATTTAGATATCTATGGCTGTTGAAAGTAACGGGCCATAATATTGGGATTTTTATAGTTCTGCGATAACTACAGCGACTATTATTTGTTTTCAACTTAGTACCGGTCTGATATTTTTAAAAGTAGCGATTAATTGTTGTTACCGTTATTCTGGTTATTATTGCGAATTATTTACAGGTATTTGTTTAATACTCTGTTCAAATGACAATTAAGAAAATAATATAAAATTGTGCAATTATTTTCCTAAGTTGCTAATATGGTCTGTAAATGCTTCTTCCTGATGGCCAATTGAATTTTAATATATGGTTGAAAACCAGCACGTCAGATCTTCAATAATTTATTTAAAAAAAAAGGAACTGTATAAATAATTATCAAATAAGTTCAGGAGCCATTCTAAATATCAGCATATTAGTGTGCCTACATAATTAAATCTTCGACAAGAGATAGCTATCTCTCTCTCTCTCTTTAGCTAGGTCCTCTTTATGATCTACCTTGATCATTTCATCATGCTATTTCGACATTTAACGGGTTAACATATAATGGCTTCACAAAATATGCATGATCGAAAGAAATAATATCTTTCATTTTACCTGCTGAGTGTTCGCTGAGTGTTTCACAGCGATCTTTTACACCATAAAAACTCGAATTAATTTTACATAAAATATTTTACAAATATTCAGCATGTATTTTGTTCAAGCCATATCATATTTATAGGTCGATTAATAAGCAATGAATATATAAATAAATACAATAGCCTAAATTACCTGAATCGAGAGTAACTTCTTTTATCAAGAAATTATGTATCAAAACTATATTTCCCTTTTTTCTCTCGGCCTATATTAGTAATATCACTCTGTACTATCAATTCATATGGATAACATTTATAATTCTTCTTTTATAAACCCAAAATCTCCATCCAATAATTTTTGGAAGTTTATAAAGAACTAAGAAAATATCAAAATAAGTAATAATAAACAAAGTTTTACATTATGAATTACATTATGAAAAATAAAATATTTCAAAAATGAATAATTCATTTTACATAAATATATGTTAAATTATAATTTATTTTATTTCCTTCTTTTTATAAAAAGAGAAAAATTTCAAATCATGACATTTGACACATTTATAGATGTCAAAAATAAAAATGGCATATCCTGACCAGGAGCACATGTGCTTTACAGTAGGCAGAGCGCCATCTGGTGGAACAGAAATCAACTAAACATTGATTTAGCCTGTTCCCTGAAATTTTGGCCAACCCAATTTCTTGATAAATCAAGAAAAGCCATCCACGAACGCGTTTCGCGCTTTTTAGGCGCTCGTCAGCGTGGACTAGGCTGTACCACTGCGACCAAAAATATTTTTTGCTCCCAGTAGCTTCTTGAAAACCAAGAAATGGGTATATAAGGCCAAACTTGCGTAAATACGCTTAACACATGAAAAATCGAAAGAAAAAATAAAAGATAAAAAGATCAGGTGTTGAACTCGAAAATAAAAATGGCATATCCTGACCAGGAGCACATGTGCCTTACAGAAGGCAGAGCGCCAAAAATCAATGTTTAGTTGATTTCTATTCCACCAGATGGCGCTCTGTCTTCTGTAAAGCACATGTGCTCCTGGTCAGGATATGCCATTTTTATTTTTGATTTCAACACCTGATCTTTTTATCTTTTATTTTTTCTTTCGTTTTTTCATTTATAGATTTATGAAATTATTTCTGAGATTCGAAAAAAATAAAATAAAATTTTGGATCTGCACAGCATTTAGAGCTAATATGGTCAAGGCATTTCTGTAACTATCCTGATTTTAAAAAAAGATGAAATTTCAACTAATAAAATGTTCAAATCATTTTAAAATAGGTTTTTAATATTATATTTAAATAGGAGATCGATAATAATAATAATATAATTTCAAAATAACCTGTCTCAAAAATATATTTAAGCTCATTATTATAAAATATTAAATTAAGTATTTATATAAAAAAGAAGAAAGTGAATAGTAGAAAAAGTGTATTCAATAAGCTACTTTTCTCTCATAACATCTATTGAAGCACTTTGGAAATTTAATTAAAATTAATAAAGTGACGCATTCTTTTCTTTTATTATATATATTTCTTAATGAAACTTTGAAGATCAAATTACAAAATACTAGTTTGTCTTCTGCTTTAGAAATTTCTCGCCTCTAAAACCTTACAAGTCCATCTCAATCTTTCAATGAATTATTTCAATTTTATCATATATTATATATATTATTTTTATCTAAATACATATATTATTCAAAACAAAAAGATATTCTGAGGTTTTTCTGGAATATTTTATATAATATTATTGATCATTTTCTTGATACTTAAATATTGTTATGATATTTGCTGGTTCTATTGAGTACATTGGTATTAGTATGCAGTCGTGGAAAATCTTGTAAATAAAAAATAGTTTATATCATTATTTGCCAGTCTTTTATTTAAGCTTATAAAACACAAAATACCTAATCTGAGAAATATATTGCCTGATTTAAGGAGTAAGAATAAAAAAAAAGACTTATTTACTTAATTTACAAAAGGTTTGAGCCGGCCAACGAGAAACAACAACATTGGGTTATATATTGGGAAAACGCGACCTCTGGCGTTCGATTTATCAGAGTAATTTTTTCTATAAATTATAATATCGAAATAAAATAACATTTTATATAATATTCCCTCCTGTGAAGAAAAGAATTTGAGTTCATCTAGAGAAAAGTGAGAAAAAGTATAAAGAGAGTGATGTTGATATAAAAAAATAAAGTGAGGTGATTATTCCACATCATATTGGATTTCAAATCAAACCAACAGATTGGAAATTACAACAATTATACAAATGTAAAAAATGATAACAAAAATTATAGTGTGAAGTGAAAAATAATGTATTCCATAATCGTATTGGCTTGTTGTTAACCATTAGATTGGAAGAGACATAAAACAAATAGACATTATAATGAAAATTCGAGAGAAAAGTAAAATGCATGATTGATACAGAGCGAGAAATAAAAAGGCTTTTCATTATCATATTGGCTTGTTGTGAACTAATAGATTAGAAAAGACATGATAAAATAATAAGCTTTATAATAAGAATGAGGAAGGGAAATAAAATGCATATTGAAAAAGGTATATAAATGAAAAATATAAATATGTAAGCATCGAAAAAGCAACAATATAAAAATAATTGCATTGGTAAAGGATAGGTGACAACATTAATATATTGAATGATTGAAGAAAAAAGGCATTTGTGAAAAAACAATCATTTTTAAGGAAAGGTTAATTATGTAAAAAAAGCAAAATGTGAAATTAAATGGACATGTGAAGATAGAAAAAGTAATGGTAGGAATGAAGAATGATCGTTTAAAGAAAAAAAATCAAGGTATATAAAAATAAGAGTTAAAATTTACATATGTTGGTCTCGCTAAATTTACATATTGGCAGAAACGCTTTTATATATTAACTAGCCGAATGACCCGGGCAACGCCCGTGTTTTACCCGATTGAATGTTTTGATTCAAATACTATTTGTTACAATAATAAATTGGCGCCTTAAATAAATGCATATGTTAGTTAATAACTATAGCCTATGTGCTTTATCTGTCTATGTACTGTTGGCTTCCGTAGGCGTCTCTTACTGGGAAAAAGAAAGAGAGGATTCCATTTGGTTATTAACTAATATATGCATTTATTTAAGGAGCGACCCGCTCCAACACAATAGTTACAAAAACGAAAAAGCGAGTGGGGGGAGGCATGATGGGGGGAGGGGCAAAGGTGGCGTGATCGTAGCCAACCAATAGGAGGGCGCCATTCCAAAAAAAAAAGCAAACGGTGACAGAGGTGAAAAATGATTAAGAGATGAAGAATGACGCTCGTAACTGTATATAGAATTACATAAGAAATAAGTAATGGGGGTAAAATTCAACTTTTTAAAAATAATAACATATAAAGAAATGAGATTAAATAAGAAAATATCAAAATATTAAAAGTTAGGGAATTTTAAATATATATATAGGATGAAAATGTTAAGCTATAGGGTATTGTGGTCATATGATAAGCGATAAGGAATTTGGAACATATTGAAAAAGAAAAATATGAGAAACATTTTTTGAAGTTTAGCTATTTTTAAATAAATATTAAATGATGTGCGGGAAAGATATATTAATTTGTTGTTGTTTTCTTGGCCGACTGTTTTACATATGGCATGTTATTCAAAGATTGTTATGGTGTAAATGGTTTAACAAATGCAAAGGTTTAAAATTAAAATATGGAAAGAGATATTTAGGTGAATAATTATACAAATTAATATAAGGTATAAAATTAATTTATTTGGTTTTGGTTTTACTTTCAGTTGCACGATAAGGAGATGCCTTTTTCTTAATTTATGCACCTTACCCCAGTACAATATTACATTTTACTATTTTTTCACATTGTGTAGCGTTCTCACGCAATTCTGGCCTTAACTACCCGTTTCATGATTTTTCAGGATGCCT
Organism: Cordylochernes scorpioides; assembly: GCA_030710605.1. NCBI lineage: Eukaryota > Metazoa > Arthropoda > Arachnida > Pseudoscorpiones > Chernetidae > Cordylochernes > Cordylochernes scorpioides. The sequence continues at coordinate 48,351,976 of CP092876.1, forward strand.
TAATGACCAATTTTTTGGGAGTTGAGGTACAACTTGCACCACGCTGATGAGGGCCAACAGCCCGAAACGCGTCCGTGGTTAGCTTTTCTTGATTAATCAAGAATGGGTATTTGGCCAATTCTGGAATATTTAAAAATCAACGAAAATAGTTGATATTTATTCCGATAGATGGCGCAAGCCATCAGTAACTTTCAGTTGCACGATAAGGAGATGCCTTTTTCTTAATAAATATATATAGATGATAAAAAGACATATATTGGAATGAATAAAAGATTTAAATGCCAATATTTCGGTTGGCTGAACGGCAACCTTTATCAAGGCATTACATTTTTTAACAAACAAATCAGCGCCGCATAGTGTTATAATATCATAGTTGAAAAAATAAAATAAAAAAGGAGGTGGGAAAAGGGCGAATTTGTGCATGAAAAATAAATAAATTTACAATCAGAATAAGTTAAATATCTTGTAATATTAAAAGAGAAAAAAATAATAAGGTCTATCTTATATTTTAAAATATGTGTATTAAGTACATGATGAAGTAGATGATGATGAAGTTGTTTAATTTAGTTAGAATATTTATGTTTATATAAAGGTTTAATATAATTTTTCTATGATTGTGTAAATATTCATTGAATTTATCATCATCACCTTTTTGTTTACAAAAAATGTTATATGAAAAATAAAGTAATGTAAAAGAACGAAATGGTTGCCCTCATGTTTACTGATCCAATGTTTTAATAATCTAAGGTTTATGTTGTAAGAAAATTATACATTGAGAAGAATTAAACATTGGTCAACTCGAGCCGGATTGAACGTAAGTAAAAGTCAAGTTAAAATTTATTTAAAAAAAAAGGGGCTACTTATAAGTATTTTGTAACCATATATTTCAACTAAACGTATTTGGGAAGAGAATTTAATAGCAATTATGGATGTATAAACTTTAATTAAAAAATTAAAAAGGATAAAAAAATCTATAAAAGGCATAGAGGAAAATATCGAATCCATTGTGTCTATGGTAGATATTAATGCAACGAAATGCAAACTAGATTATGCAAATAATGATTTGAAGAAAATGAGTGATGTTTTCTTGCACCAACTTGAGGATGATGATTTGAATGACGAAGTGGAAATTTGTATAGATAAGTGTATAAGATTAAAGTGTGAATTAGATTTAAAGCATAATGGGAAAGAACCATCTGAAAAAAAAAAGAAGTTAATTTACATGTTAAAATGCCTAAACTTGAGTTGCCAACTTTCAACGGCAGATTATAATCATTGCTTTCATTTGAAGATCTATTTTTTTCTGCAATTGGTTCTAACTCACAAATACCTGATGTTGAAAAGTTACAATATTTTAAAGGCCAACTGAGAGGCGAAGCCCTAAGACTGGTCAACGCATTTCCAATTACGGCCGATAATTATGTTGAGGTTTGGCAAACTTTATTAACAAGATATGATAACACAAAGGATCTAATTTTCACTCAAATAGATAATGCATTAAGATTACCAAAATTAGCCGATGACAACCATAATTCAATGTTTAAACTTCTAGATAGCTGCAACGAAATAGTAAGAACAGTGAAGGTACTGGGTTACCAAATCGATAGTTTATCTGAGGTATTTTTCGTCAAGATCATACAAGATAAGCTTGATAAAACCACAATAAAACAATGGGAATTGCAGAACAACCCAAGAGTTGTGCCTTCAATTAACGATTTAATGGAATTTTTGGAAATTCACGCAAAAAGCTTGCAGAATTTACCAAATAAAGATTAAAATGTGGAGAAACATTCAATGAAAAAGGAATTACAAAAGGTGAATGTTTATAATTCATATATGATAAAATGTCTTAAATGTGAAGGTGCACATTCTTTTTCAAGCTGTAATTTATTTTCTAAATTACCTGAGTCAGAGAGAGTAAATTTTGTTAGTTCGGCTAAATTGTGTTTCAGATGTTTAAAGCCAAACCATTTAGCAAAGAATTGTTATTGCAAAAACATTTGTCAAATTTGCAAGAAAAGACACCACACTTTGATTCACCAAGAAACCAAGGTTCAAGAAGTTGATGAAATGAAATTTGAGTGTGGAAAAGACATCAAAAATACAACTTGTCTTTAAAGTAATGAGAAATATTTTTCAAATGTCATGCTTACAACCGCTAGGATTAAAATCAAGGATAACAATGGTGTGCCTCAGACATGTAGAGCCTTGATAGACTCAGGGTCTCAGGCGAACTTTATATCAGGACAATGTAGAAAAAGACTAGGACTTGAATATGTTATTTTATACTCGCAAATATCGGGAATTTCGGGACATTTTGCGAGTCACTCTTATGGACTTGTGGAGTTTGAATTACGCCGATGAACTTTTCAAGGTGAACGCCTTGGTGTTGGATAAGTTGACAAATGATTTGCCAACTCTTACATGTCCAAAGTCAAACTTGGCGCATCTCAAAACCATGCCTCTGGCTGATCCAGATTATAATATTTCTGCTCCCATCGACATATTAATTGGTGCTGAGTTAGCTATGACCCTGTTCACTGGCGAGTCCGTTATCGGCGATGAAGAACAAATAACTGCTACTTCTTCTAAATTAGGATGGCTCCTTTCTGGAAGAGTTTCTTCTAAGGGTAGTAGGAGAGGTATTAGGAATATCATTCAGTCACATCATGCATGCCTAGAAACCCAAAATATAGTGAAAAATTTGGAAATTGGAATCCATTCCTGATGTGACTTCTATATCTAAGGATGAAAATGAAAGTGAAATCCATTTTGTGGAAATACATGGAAGGGATTCCACAGGCAGATATGTTGTACAACTGCCATTTTGGAATGACTGCCAATTAGGAGATTCAAGATCCAATGCGATCAAAAGACTTTGTTCTTTGGAAAGATCTTTGATTCCACGACCTGAAGTTTATGACCAATATAGAAGCTTCATTAAGGAATATCTTGAATTGGGACACATGAGCTTAGTACCAAAGGAAGATATCATTAAGGGAAGGTACTATCTGCCTCATCATCCTGTAATAAAGGAAAAAAGTTGCACCACCAAATTGCGAGTAGTATTTGATGCACCAGCAAAGACTGATTCAGGTTTGTCCTTGAATGATGCTTTAATTCCAGGGCCCAAAATTCAACAGGATTTGTTTCACATCATTCTGAGATTCAGAATTCATCCTGTTGCTATAAATGCTGATATCGCCAAGATGTATAGGCAAATTAGAATATCACAAGAAGACTCGGAATTCCAAAGAATTGTATGGCGGAATGATCCTCATGATAAAATAAAGGACTATCGGCTAGAAATCTCTGTATCTAAAGGTGATCCTCTCAAACACAAGCGCTAAGACATTTATCTTAGTGGCAAAAACAAGAGTCGCACCTATGAAGGTGGTTTCACTTCCAAAGTTAGAATTATGTTCTGCTCTACTTTTGGCAAGATTAGTGAAAACTGTATATGATAACTTTCCTCTTACCATCAATGAAATTTATTTATGGTCTGATTCTGCTATAGCCTTATGCTGGATCAATTCCGAGCCATGCCGTTGGAAGACATTTGTGGCAAATCGAGTTGCTGAGATACACCGGCTTGCCTCCGGGGTTTGGTGCCATGTTGATGGAAGGCAGAATCCAGCAGACTGTGCATCACGTGGAATATTTCCATCCGACTTAGTAGAACATCCACTATGGTGGAATGGGCCTCCATGGCTAATTGAACCTGCCCTTGAAATTAAGAAATTCATTAATAGCTCCAAGGAAGAATTTAAAGAAGAAGAAAAAATCAAGACGTATTTTGGTACAATTGAGTGTGAAATTCCATCCATTGTGATAAACTGCTCATCATTAACCAAACTGAAATGTATCATAGCTTGGTGCTTAAGATTTGTCAACAACAGTCAAATGCCTTCACATTCAAAGAACAGGGAGCCCTTAACATTAAGAGAGTTGAATGATGCCCTGTTGACAGTTGTTAAGTGTGTTCAATCTATTGAATTTTCCAAGGAAAAGCATTGCCTGTTAAGCAACAAGCCAATCCCGAATAAGAGTAGAATATACAATCTATGTCCCTTTTCGGATTCAAGGGGAATCATTAGAGTTGACGGACGATTAAAAAATGTAAATGTTTATGGTGATCGGATTAATCAAGTTTTACTTCCAAGATCACATCATCTTACCACTCTTATTGTAAACAATGTTCATGTCCATAATCTTAACTCATCAACTCAAGCTACGCTTGCAGCAATAAGAAATATATTCTGGATACCTTCTGAAAGAAATGTTGTACGGAAAATTTCAAGAACATGCATGAAATGTGCTAAATATCGTAAAAAAAAGAAGCTCCTTTTCAATTAATGGGAAATCTACCTTTTGCAAGGATCAACAGATCAAGGCAGTTTTTGGTAACTGGAATAGATTTTGCAGGACCTTTTCTGATAAAACGGAACATGGGACGTACAACTTCAACCATGAATGCTTACGTTGCCTTGTTCATATGTTTCAGCACTCGGGCCATTCATCTAGAATTAATCAGTAGTCTGACCACAGATGCTTCACAATAAGAAGGGTCATTGCGCGAAGAGGTAAACCAGCAACAATTCATAGTGACAACGCCACTAATTTTGTTGGTGCACATAAGATTATTGGGAAACTATGTCACAATGCCAGTAAAGTTCTTATGAATTCAGAGGGAATTCAGTGGAAATGTATTCCACCATCAGCTCCACATTTTGGTGGACTTTGGGAAGCCGGAGTTAAGTCCATGAAATATCATCTTAGAAGAACAATGGGCAGTGCTTTGCTAAATTTTGAAGAACTAACAACATTGTTAGCAAAAATTGAAGCTTGCCTGAATTCGCGACCTCTTTGTCCTCTTTCTGAGGACCCTGAAGATCTACAGGCATTGACTCCTGGTCACTTCTTAATAGGTGGTTCTTTAACAGCGCTTCCCGATGAAGATTACATCATAGCAATGAGTTTGCTAAATAGATGGCAATTAATTAAAAAATCAATGAATCATTTTTGGACAAGATGGTCCCAAGAATATGTGTCACAACTTCAACAAAGATCCAAATGGTGTAAGCTCCAACCCAACATTAAGGAAGGATCCCTGGTGTTGATAAAGAATGAACAACAACCTCCACTAGCATGGAGGATTGGAAGAATTTCAAAGGTGTTTCCAGGAGATGACGCTAGAATCAGAGTTGTAGAAGTCAAGACTGCTAATGGGACTGACAGAAGACCTATTGTAAAATTATGTTTGTTACCTATATAATGTTTTTTGATGGTCCCCCATCAAGTCGGTGGCGGGAGAATGTTTAATTTAGTTAGAATATTTAGGTTTATATAAAGGTTTTTAATATAATTTTTCTATGATTGTGTGAATATTCATTGAATTTATCATCATCACTTTTTTTGTTTACAAAAAATGTTATATGAAAAATAAAGTAATGTAAAAGAACGAAATGGTTGCCCTCATGTTTACTGATCCAATGTTTTAATAATCTAAGGTTTATGTTGTAAGAAAATTATACATTGAGAAGAATTAAACAGAAGTAATATACTCATGGTCCGCGGAAAAGTTTCAGCTGGAACACTGCCGAAATGTCAATACAGCAATCATTATAAATAATGCCTCTCTTCAGACTAAACTAATCAAAAAATACACAAACCCATTTGCAACAACAATTATTATTTATACCTCAACTAAAAAAGTCATAATCTCAAATATATATATACAACCAAACTCTATGAAAAGCGAACATACAATATTCTTAAGACAATTAAGTAATGAGTAAGAAGATTCACCAGTGGTCATATGTGGATACTTCAACGCTAGAGATCCACTACACTATGGTATGACTCGAAGAAAAACTACAATGGTCATAAACTGACACCACAAATAGACGATATAAACTTAACGATACACAATGTCGAAACTCCAACATGACGAAATGCGAGCATAATCGATTCAACGTTAACAAACAGACGGGCAATTAGAACTATTAGAAACTGGAGCTCTAAACAAATCTCTCAAATATCTGACCACAAGGCAATAATATTTGATGTCTGTATAGATGATCAATTCTCCACAATCACTTCTTATTCAAATTGGAAATTCAATGAGCAGGGAGTTGACTGGAATCAATACACTGAGAGCGTGAATGAAACTGACCATGAGAAGATTAAACACTATACAGAAAATGCTTCTACACCAGAGATGATAGATCAAACAATAAGAGAAATTACAAATATCTTAATTGAGAATCTGCCAATTCAAGATTAAGAATTAGGGTAAACAAATCTATGAGAGTTAGAGTGATCAACTGGTGGAATCCAGAACTGGAAATTAATAAAAATAACTTTAACTATATAAGAAACGTATATTACTGAAATCCTAATCCTCCACGTTATATTGCTGAATTGTTCAAAAATACACGAAACATATATATACGTGAAATTAAGAAAGGAAAAAGAATATCATGGAGAACTTTTCTGGAAGAAAACAATTCAAACAATCCTTTTGGAAATTTATATAGAATATACAAAAAAATTGAAAGGAACACCTGATAAGCAAATAAAAATATTGGAAACAAATATATGTCATGAACGGTTGCAGAGAACCGAGGGGTTGTTGGCCTGTCTCTTTCCTGATGACAGCCTCAACGATGACACGAATTTACATAAAGAAATAAGAAACTATAAACCAAAGCCTTTGAATACAGCAAATATAGTAGTCACAATGAAGAAAATAAATGATATACAGAGGGTGTTCACACTTATAGGAAACAAGTTTTATTATAAAATATTAAAAATTAACACCATATTTGAAATTTTTCAAATGTTCTATTTGAAAGCCTTTTTGTTTATTTACAGAACGGCACCTGATTTTCCACGATAGCAGACACTTTCTGATCATGGTCATACTCAAAATATCCCATTCTTCCTTTACCACTTTTCAGAGACCTTAAAATGTCCTAGGGTGTCTCTTTCCAAGTGCTCTTTTAAGGCATCCAAAAATGCAAAAATCCATCGGGGCTAAATCAGGAGATTTTACAGGGGTTCTGTTCTTAGGAATAGTGTTGATTCCTGTTCTTTGCCTTAGATCTTCCAAATAAGCTTGGGTTGAAGATGAGGTATGACTTGTGGCGTTATCATGGTGAAACCAGACTTTGTTGCTCCGGTTTCAATAGATAAAGGGAATATAATTTAAAAATATAGGTTATAAAATGTTGTTTTGATAGTACACCGAGTTTATTTAGGCATTTCTTTCAACTTTTCTTATTTTTAATTTCCCTTGATATGATATACCGCATGCCACCATAAATCCATTGGGGTAACTTTCGGCACATTCATTCAACCAAATTGGCCTAGATTTTTCCACCCTTTTTTGATAGTATATAGTTCTTTTTCTGTCGAAATCGGTTAAATATACCCATGCTTCGTCATATGTAACAATAAATTTCCATCTATCAGCAGCCAAGAAATTTTCATAAAAATATCTGCTGATAGTGTGTCGCTGACGAATATGGCTCTGAAACAATTTGTGAACCGCATGTTTTTTTGTAGCTTTTGGGCCTAAATCTTTATTTATTATTTTATTTATTGTTGACACTGATGTTCCTATTAATTTGGCTATATCTCTTTGTGGCATAGGATTATCTTTTGTAATATATTTTTTCACTTTTTTGACAGTTGCAGGAGTTCTCACAGATATAGGGTGATAATCTTTTGTCCATTTCTCCGTAGGTGCTTTAAATAAAAACTTGATATTTTTGTCGAGAATAATATTATAAATTCCTTTTTTAGAAATGTTGATATCATCTTGTTTGCATATTTTAATTATGTCCAAATAGGTAAGATTAGCTCTGGAAAGTCCTAAAATATAACCTCTTATGAAATTATTGTATTTGAAGGGCTTTTTTTTTTTTTTTAAAAATGTATTGCGTGTTAGAATTAGCTTAAACCTTTTCGAATTCCACGTTGTTGATTTTTTAAAATAAAGTAATAGTTCCTTTTTTACACACCGGGCGCTCGTTTCCTATAAGTGTGAACACCCTCTGTATTTGATAAATTAAACCCAAGGAAATATCTTGGAACTGACTATATATCTAACAATATGATGTTTCATACTAAACACTTTATCGCTCCGCTCTTGACTAAGCTGTTTCAGAAGTGTCTGGATATGAGCTACTTCCCAAATGAGTGGAAGAAAGCAGTAGTGTTGGTTATCCCAAAGCCAGGTAAAGCTGAATACTACGAGTATAAGAGCTACAGACCCTTATGTTTGAACTCAAACATTTCTAAAATCTTTGAAAAAATTATTAATAATAAAATAATCAAGCAATATGAAGAAAATAAGATGTTCAGCAATCGTCAACACGGATTTACAAAATCACGATCAACAATAACAGCGCTAACTGACATTGTCAAAACTGCTTTAGACCACAAAGCTATGGAATTTACGGCCATTATAACAATCGACATCAGTGGAGCATTTGATAATGCATGGTGGCCAATGGTGCTAAAAAGAATCGATAAAGATAATGTAAATGCATCTATTGTTAAACTTTTCCTGTCATATTCCGATAATAGAAAAATAAGATACAGAAACACATCAATCGAAGTTCAAAAAACACTAAAGCAAAGGATGCCCGCAGGGAGGACCTATTTCCCCTACAATATGTAATATAATTATTAACGATTTACTATGCAAATATACTGAGCCGAATAGTGAAATCATCGGATACGCAGATGATATAACGGTGATACGCTGGAATAAAAACCTAATAGAACTTGAAAATACATTAGAAAGCATAATGAGAAAAATAACAAATTGGTGTGAAAGCAGCAAATTAAGAATATCCTAGGAGAAAACGAAGGTATTGCCTTTTGTTCAATAATAAAAAGTTTACAATAACTTTGAATAACAATACCAATTTTCCGGTAGATAGGGTAAAGATTTTGGGAATAACCTTCAAAAACCAAAGAAATAAGAACAAACTTCATTTTATGCCGCACATTAATGATATTATCACGAAAACAGCCAGAGCAAGTGGATATTTATTAGGACTATCAAAGAAGGCCTGGGGTCTCGACAGCAAAAGGAGAATTGTATTTTACAAAACACTATTTAGAAATACAATAACATACGGATCTACGATATGGTACCAATTCATCCCAAAAAATAAGCCAAAGACAAATTAAACTCGCTACAGTATAAAATTCTCAAACATGGTATACAAGCCTACAATACGACATCGTCGAATTGTACGCATATCATTAGTAGAACACCAAAGCTCACACACTTCATTGAATCAAATATATGGAAAATAAATATAGATTACAACCGAGTTGTCCCAGCAAAAAGAATCATAATATCTAATTTTATAAACCAGAAACAACAGGAATACTACGAAGCGACCAATGAAAATTTCAAATTACTTCAGTGGCCCAAAAATTCCCTATTATATCAAACCTAACTTCTATGATGTGCAATTCTTCAATGGACATGGCGACTTCAACTCATATCTGTTTAAAATTGGCAAAGCTGAATCACCTGGATGCTCGTGTGGAGGCGAAGAACAGAACCCCAGACACTTATTAACTGACTGCCCGCTGACCGCTGACCTTAGGGAACTAAATCAACTTCCCATAACAAATATGCAACATCTGGTCTACACTAAAGACATACACCAATGATTCAACAAATTCTGCATGTTCTGTCCTTGAAGGTGGGAGGTAGCCAAGTGTGAGGTGTCGAGGCTAAGGCAAAGACGGACTCCTGTAATCTTCTTTATTACATAAAGTGACTGACCTGCCGTAGCTAAAAACGGTCTCTATTTATATACACAATTCTATAAAAACTATTATGCAAAACAGGATATTTGCATATCCATAATTCGATATGCAAATACACTACACCCTCCCCTCCTAATAATATTGGAGTCGGTCAGGCGGTCTCCTGGATCGCTGGGGTCTGGGGCTCCGGCTCGGGACTTTTCCTCCAGAAGCAGCAACAGGACTCTGGTTGTCTCCAACTGGTGCCAAGTCCTGCCTTGTTGACCGCGGCTTCTCTCGCTGGGGTCTAGGGCTCCGGCTCGGGACCTTTTCTCCAGAAACCACAACAGGACTCTGGTTGTCTTCAACTGGTGCCAAATCCGGCCCTGTCGATTTTGGCTTCTCTGCCAATTCCATTTCTAGCAGTTTCCTCTCAGGGATCTCCAGGCCAATTTGAGAGGGCTTCATCTCAGGATGGTTTTCCAGGGTTTCCGTAGATGTACTTGGAAGTACTAACTTCAGATCTTTCAGTACTGCAACCTCTGGTTTTTCCTTTACAGGGCGCAACTGGTTTATGTGCCTCTTGAAAGATTTGTCCTCATACCCTATTAGGAAGTGGCGGCAACTAAGGAGTTTTAGTATTGTGCCCTGCTTCCACTTTGGTCCAGCAGCATAATTCCGGAAATAAACATCTGAACCTATGCTGAAATCCTCTTGTTTCTTTAGGGCATCATGAAACGCCTCTCCTTTAAACTCCATTTTAGGCATTAGATTTGAAAACCTTGTTTTCAAACGCCTCTTTATCAATAGTTCCGCCGGCGATTCCTTCATCACTGTCTGTGGAAATGCTCTCTGAGCTAATAAAAATCTCTTCAAGTTTGTCTCGAGGCTATCCTTTCCACTGTTCTTCCTCAGTGAGGTCTTGAACTCTCGCACATAGCGCTCAGCTAATCCATTTGTGCTTGGATTGTATGGGCTTGTCTTCGTATGCCGAATTCCGTTCATCTTGGTGAATTCCTCCAATTCCTTGGAGACAAACTGTCGCCCATTATCCGTCACCAATAATTCCGGCAGTCCGAACCTTGCAAACACTTGCCTAAGATGGTAAATAATGGTTCTGCTGGTTATTTCTTTCAGGATGAAAATCTCCAACCATTTTGTATAGGCGTCCACTATGACCAAAAACATTCTACCCATAAAAGGGCCGGCCAAATCCATATGTAGTCGATGCCAGGGTTTTTCGGGCCAAGTCCATTCTGAAATCGTGGAGGGAGGCATATTTGCAGATTCCTGACAGATGGTACATTCCCGGGCCATATCTTCGATGTTCCCATCTATTCCAGGCCACCAAAAATATCTCCGTGCAATCATTTTCATTTTTACTATCCCAAAATGCATCTCATGGAGGTCTCTCAGAATCTGCGATCTCAACTTGGGCGGAATTACTATCCGTTCCCTCCACTGTAAGCAGCCAAAATCCGCACTTAGTTCATTCCTAATCTTGTAGGGAACAACGGATTTTCTTTCGAGATCTTTGGCACTTGCCAATTGTCTTCCTGGACATATCTCAAAACAATTGAGAGGATCTTGTCTCTTCTAGTTTCAAAAGCCACATCCCGAAATGAAAAAAGGCACTTCATTCATTTTTCTCAGAAGCAAGACTTGATCTTCATCAATAGACTCTCTCTCAACTGCTTTCAACGGCAACCTTGATAAAGCATCTGCATTTTCGTGGTCGTCAGTCTTCCGAAATTCAACTGAGTAATGGAAAGCACCCAGCTTTAACGACCAACGCTTTATCCTAGACGCTGCACATACTGGAATCGGTTTGTGAGGTGAGAACAAGTGCATAAGCGGCCTGTTATCCGTCACCAACACAAACGAGCGTCCTAGAAGGTATTGCCTAAATTTTTCACAGCCATAAACAATACTTAAGGCTTCTTTTTCAAGCTGGGAATAATTTTTTTCAGCATCTGTAAGTGTTCGCGACGCAAACGCTATTGGACTCTCCTGCTTATTTTTGTCTCTGTGACTAAGCACCACACCAAGTCCATAGCTTGAGGCATCGCATGCCAGTACCAGTTCCTTCGTTGGATCATTATGTGTCAATACTGACTCATTAGTCAATAATGATTTGCATTTATTGAACAATATCCGATGTTCTCTTGTCCATTTCCAACGAGTATTTTTCTTCAATAACTTGTAAAAAGGAGTCAATATATGAGAGATATTTCTTATAAATCTTGCGTAGTACATCAACATTCCGATAAATGATCGTAACTGACCAATGTTCTTAGGCTCAGGAGCATTAGAGACTGCTTGAATCTTGTTGATCAATGGATGCAGGCCGTTCTTATCGATTCGAAAACCCAAGTATTCAACCGAATCAACCGCGAACCTGCATTTATTTTTATTCAATTTCAAGCCTTTGTCCTCTAATCTTTTAAATACCAGCTCCAACTTGGCTTTATGCTCATTTGCATCTCTACCTGACACCAAAATGTCGTCTATATAACAAGCCACTCCTGGTATGTCAGCAAAAATGTTGTCCATCAACCTCTGGAATTTATTCGGTGCTACAGCCACACCATAAGGGAGTCTTTTATATGCAAACAATCCCTTCGTAGTATTTATATTTACTACTCCTTGGGCTTCTGCTAGCTCTACCTGCAGATAGGCCATTGAAAGATCCAGAGTTGAGAAAACTGTACTACCCGATAATTTAGAAAATATCTCATCTATCGTAGGCAATGGGTTTTTATCCAATATTATTGCCTTATTTGCCGTACTCCTAAAATCTCCACAGATTCTAATTCTGCGCGCGCGCGCCATCCTTCTTCAAAACTGGCACTATGGGTGCTGCCCAGTCGGCGTAATCAAGAGGCTCTAAAATTCCTTTATCTACCATATCCTCCAATTCATCCTCTACCTTTTTTTCATAGCAAAAGACAGACTACGAGCCTTACAAAACACTGGTGCTGCATCCCTCTTAATGCAAATATTTAATTTTACATCATTTAAGCAACACAGATTATTATTGAACAGATTTGCATAACTTTCAATTAATGAGTCTATGTAAGATTCCGAAATTTTATTTACATTTAATAATTTACTGTAATTAATATTAAAAAATTTCAGCCATTCCCTTCCTAGTAAAACCTCTGGGAAACCTTCATCAACCACTATTAATCTAAGTTTCTTTCCGGCTTCTTCGACAAAAACGTCCCTTTCTCCTACTAACTTGATAGGATTATTGCACAAGGTTTTTAGATTCTTCGAAGTAGGAAATAATTTTACTTTCCAGAATTTCTTGAAGATGGTCTTCGGCATCAAAGTTACCGGACTTCCAGTATCTACTACACACTTTAATACATTTCCGTCTAAAGTGAGCGTAACTTTAGCCTCTGTTTCACCCTTGAGGGACATTATCTGTTCTTGCCGCTTTGCATACTTTACTTAGATGCCCAATCTTTTTGCACTTATAACAAGCCTTTGACTTGTGTGGGCATTCTGGTGCTAGGTGGGAATTTTTCATACCGCACCGGTAGAAAGTCCTTTCTTTGGTCGAAGACGTGAAGGTTTTCTTCGTAGGAGAGTACTTCGATTTCTTTTCCTCTCAATATGTGAGGTTACTCTCGCTATTTCTATTTCATGCAGCTTTTTGGCATCTTTCTCTGCCAACTCGTATGAGACTGCCAGGGCAAATACCCTTTCTAATTTCACCTCATCATCCTCTTGCAAGAGCCTCTTTTGAAGGGATTCTGATGTTAAACCCGCTACAAATCTATCCCGTAGCATCATTTCTAACATCTCCCCAAAAGCACAGTTAGAGGCCAGGTGCTTCAATTCTCTCAGATACTCGGAAACAGATTAGTTTTCCCTCTGTGTTCGTTTCAAGAACAAGCACCTTTGAGGTATTATTTTTTTCTTAGGCTCTAAATGTTGCCTAATCTTCTTTACGATTAGCTCATAAGTTTGTGCTTCCATTTTTTCTGGGAAGAATAGGTCGTTACCTAGTTTCAGTAGTCCAGAGTCCAATAGAGATAGTAAAATCACAACTTTCTTGTGTTCACTAGTCTCATTTGCAGTGCACGCAGCATTGAATCTTTGTATAAAGATTTCAAAATTGTCCTCATTTGGATTGTAGACTCTGAAAGGCACAATTTGACTAATCGCCATTTTTATCTAGCCACTAAGGCGGTTTGATGCTATTGAGTCAGTCGATCGATGTCCGTCCTTTTTTCTTTTAGGCCTCTTAAGCGCTCTTTAGCTGTGCACTTCAAGCACCTCTTGCCGGAGCTTCCCCAGTTCTCTCAGCGATTCTCGTAGTCGATCCTGTAGAGTCCTGTAGTCGCTCCCGCAGACACGTACCAATAGTTGCACACCTCGTAGTCACTACCGTAGCTTCCTGTAGATTTTCACGTCGCCAGAGTTGTATTATCCTCGTCGGCAGAGTTGTTTTCCTCGTCGCCAGGTTTGTTCTATCCTTGAAGGTGGGAGGTAGCCAAGTGTGAGGTGTCGAGGCTAAGGCAAAGACGGTCTCCTGTAATCTTCTTTATTACATAAAGTGACTGACCTGCCGTAGCTAAAAACTGTCTCTATTTATATACACAATTCTATAAAAACTATTATGCAAAACAGGATATTTGCATATCCATAATTCGATATGCAAATACACTACACTGCAGAATGTACTTAAATATATAAGTGACTACTAATGTAATCAATTTGCATACTGATATGTAAATATGTATATATCCCTTTAAACTACTTTTTCTTTTTTTTTTTTCATTGAAATGTATACATTTCACACGCAAATATTCGATCTGTGGATATAGCGTTTATTCTGAAAATGTTAAATAAAAAATAAAATACATAAAATATAATTCAACAATATATATAATTAATTAAGTTATATATTAAAACATTTGAAAATAAATAATAAAAAATGATATAAACAAAATATTATAGGAAATTAAAAAAGAAAACTATAAAATCTACTCTGACTCAAGAGCAGTCATTTATTCCCTACAAAGCTGCTTCTCCAGTCAAGAACCTCTTCTCAAGAGCATTGCTAAGTCTGTAAACCGACTCCCAGCCAACAGCTCTGTCCCAGTGCAATAGCTTCAAGCTCACGTTGGAATTCCTGGAAATGAGCTAGCAGACTCTCAGGCAAAGGCTGGAGCTCCTGGCCTTACCTGAAGCCAGATAATTTACCACCCAACTAGACGAAAGAGACCTTCTCCGTACCATCAAAACCCAATGCCTGCAGGAATGGAAATCTAATGCTGCACATGACTGGTAGAGATCAGGAGGGACAAGCACCGGTTCTGTCCTCCCAAGAGAACAACAGTCTTTGATATCCAGACTAAGTCTGGTCATCTACGAACAAGGTTGTTCCAGAATGGTTTCAAGGGTTTCCCATTATGAACTAAGTGCAATTCTCAAACTGCAACTCCAAAACACATTATTGACTGTATTGACTTGTCCATTATATACTGTTATACTGTTCTCCGGCAGACATCATCAAAAGTCGCAAGCTTTACAGGCTTGATACCCTAATATGATTGAGTGGAGATAAAAAAGAAGAATATATTTGTTTTTGTTTTTAGTTTTTAAAATTTATTTTCATTTTTTTTTTCAATTTTTTTCAAAATACACACACACACACATATATATTTAAATTATATATTCATATTAAATATAAACACACAAACAAATAAATCAATTCTAATTTCATTCCATGTAAAGCAATTACGCAATAGTTTGACACATTCAATATATAATAGGAAATTTATTAAATTATTCAACTTGTTTCTACCAAACAAATCAGTAATTCTAAACAAAAGCTTAATTTCTTATTGCCGCCACAAATAAATAAAAATCCATCAATGGGCCTTCACATAAAATGAAAATGGGTTCTACTTTAGTGTCGCAAGTGTCACTCTGAGGGGCAATAATTTACGTCTCTTCATAGTTACAACGCAGAGATTAAATAAAGCTTACAGTAAATGTCCTCCACAAAATATTCATTTTTTACTGCGCGATGTAATTAAATAAAATCACTAAGGGTGAATAGCCGAATGCTCTTACACTTTAAGGAAATGAATTTAGTTTCAATACAACATATTCATGTAGACTTCCGAACGTTATATAGTTATTTTACCGGTACCATATAGAATAATAAAGTTGTAAAACTTGTTTAATAGCGATTATTTATTGAAACTTAGGTATAATATTCGTTTGAGGTGTTTATGATAATCAATTCAAAATACACGAATTTCAAAACGTCTCTAAAACGGCCTTGTTTTTTTATATGAGATAAGGTAACACGAAAGCCTCCAGCGTTTAAAAAAACATTTTATCTGGCAATTCATATCTCTATTTTAAATTAGCTTTATTAGTTTTTCACATACTTTCTATCTAATTTATTTGAATTACCAGTGAAAATATTTCTTTTGATATATAGTTTCTATCTTTGCTTATTTTTCTTAAATATAAGTATTACGTGTTTAATTTTTAAAATATTTATCTTTTAAATATATTTTTGAATCTCGGTTAATTTTGGCATGAGAAAAGGTGATACAGATATAGTTGACAAGATTTATTTTTGAATAATTTTAAGATATTCATAATATTCTTAATTATTTTATTCGAAAATAGAAAATTTATTAGAATTATCTAAAATATTCTTTAAGCTTCAAGCTTAATCCAATTTGAACTTTAAATATATACATTTATTAAATATATACATTTTTGTGAATTAAATTTTTATTCTTAATCCTTCAGATCAGAACTGAATGACTATGAAAACGAAATCAAAGTACTTTTTCCTATTAAATCCAATAGACAAGAACATGACATCGTGTTGAGAGTTTCTCCGCGAGTGTACCAAACTATCAATAAAAATAACAAAATATACACGGATATTCAACGCTGTGAAGTACGGGATAAAGTACTGGTAAATCAATGCCAGAACTGCTTTGAGTTCAACCCTAACCATCGCAAAAACAACTGCCCAAATACTAAAAAATGCACCAAATGTGGTCTGAAGGGCCAACACCAATTCTCAAGTAATATGAATTGTTGCAACTGCTCGAAACATCCGTATTTTAAAAATAGAAATTTAGAACATAAACCTAATTCAAGAGAATGCCCTATCTACAGTAAGCAAATTGATTTAATAATACAACGAACTGATTACCAAAGTCCAGAGATAGAAATTCAAAACAATTAATTTGCATAAAATCACTTTTCCTGATTTTTTTTAACTTTATGATATGCAAATTAATAAGATTAAAATAGTACAACAAAATTTAAGGAAAATTATTGTATGTATAAACGAACTTTATTCTTCCAATGAAATTTAAACAGCAGATATAATTTTAGTACAAGAACCCTATACAATTGATGGAGAAGTAATTATGCCATGGTCAGCTAAGAAATATCAAATAGAGAACGCTCAAAGTGTAAATACAGCTATAATTGTCAATAATAGTAGTCTTCAAACGAAACTAATTACACAATTTACTAATTCTTTCGCAACAACTATTATGGTTAACACTAAAACAAAAAATATAATAATTTCTAACATATATATACATCCTAACTCTATGAACACAAAGACCACGAATCATTTTAAAAAGAATTAATTACCAATTTCAGGAATACACCTCTGATTCTATGTGGAGACTTCAATGCGAGATCTCCGCTATGGTATGATTTAAAGACAAATTATAACGGCCATAGGTTATTTCCCATTATCGATCTAACTAATCTAATTATACACAATGATAAAACACCAACCTGCAGGAATGCCAGTGTAATTGATTTGACATTGACAAATAAAAAGGCTCTTACAACTATAATGAAATGGTTTACACAACAAATATCCCAAATATCTGATCACGTTGCGATAATATTTGATGTATGTATTACTGAACAATTTTCAACCACAACGCTATATACAACTTGTATATTCAATGAGAAAAAAGCAGATTGGCCAAGATTTACACAGAATGTGAATGACGCTGACAAGAAAAAGATTGAAAGATTATCGGTTAATATATCCACACCAGTAAAGGTTGATCAAATAATAAAATAACTTTCGGAAATTCTAACTGAATCTGCCTATTCCACACTGAAACTAAAATATGATGTAGCTCCAAAAAATGTGGTGCAGCTAACTGGTGGTATACAGAACTTTTTTATTAAAAAACCTACTTTCACTATGTAAGAAATCTTTATTACCGAACTCGGAATCCTTCAGGATATTTAATAGAGTTATTTAAAAGAACAAGAAAAAAATATTTACGAGAGATTAAAAAGGCCAAAAGAATATCGTGGAAGACCTTTCTAGAAGAAAATATTTCTACTAATCCTTATTGGAATTTATACAAAATATACAAAAAATCAATAGGTAACTCGAATAAACAACTACAAATATTAGAAACAAACACATATCAAGAACAACAACAGAAAAACTGAGGAATTAATAGCAACTCTATTTCCTGATGACAACCCAGGTGAAGATAAGAATACACCTACAAATATAAGGAAATATGCATTAAGACTTTTGAACACAACAGAACCAATAATCACAATCAATGAAGTAAATGCTATTATTGAAAAATTGCATCTGAAAAAATCTCCAGGAATAGATAACATTTCTAATAATATGATAATGCACGCAAAACAATTCGCGATACCACTATTAACTAAAATCTACCAGAAGTGTCTGGATATGAGTTACTTTCCTGATGAATGGAAAGAGCAGAGGCGCTGATCATTCCAAAGCCGGGTAAATCCGATTATAAAGATTGTGTCAGCTATCGACCTCTATGTCTAAATTCAAACCTTTCAAAAATTTTTGAAAGAATAATAAACAACAAAATCATCAAATTCTACGAGGAAATGAAATTATTCAGTAATCGACAACATGGCTTTACAAAATCTCGATCTACCATAACTGCATTAACTGAAATAATTCACACTGCATTAGAACACAAAGCCATGGAGTATACGGCTATAATTGCAATAGATATTAGTGGAGCTTTTGACAATACCTGGTGGCCAATGGTGATAAAAAGATTCGATGAGGAAAATATACCAGCATCAATAATAAAACTCATGAAATCCTACTTCACTAACCGGAAGATAAGATTTAGGTACTCTACGAATGAATTCACCAAAAAAACTAAGTAAAGGATGTCCGCAAGGAGGACCCTTATCTCCGACAATTTGGAACATCATAATGAATGATCTATTAACCAACTTTCAGGAATCTAATAGCGAAATTATAGGATATGCAGATGATCTAACGGTAATATATTGGAATACAGATTAAAAAATCTTAAGATTACAATTGAAAATTCAATAGGGAAAATAAATATGTGGTGTGAAAACAACAAACTTAAAATATAAAGACAGAAAACAAAGATTTTATATTTATTCAACTGAAAAAGGTATGTAATTACCCTGCATGATAGTCTTGTCAAACCAGTTGAAAACCTAAAAATACTAGGATAAACTTTCAAGAATCACCGAAACAAGAACAAATTAGATTTTATGCCTCACATCGACAGTGTTATTGCAAAAACAACTAGAGCTAGTGGATATCTTCTTGGTTTAACAAAGAAATCGTGGGGATTGGATAGTAGGCGATTATTAACATTATATAAGACCTTATTTAGAAGCACAATAACTTATGAGTCAACAATCTGGTACCCATACATAAACACGAGATCAAAAAACAAAATAGATTCACTACAGTATAAAATTATTAAACACTCTATACATGCTTATAATACAACATCTTCGAATTGTACACATGTTCTCGCAAGAATACCTAAAATTACGGATTTCATTCTGTCGAACATACTTAAAGTTGAAATAGATTATAATAGAAATGATCCAGCCAAAAGAATGATAATATCTAACTTTATAAATGAAAAAATTAAAAAATACTATGAAGATTCAAATGATAATTTCAGAGAATTTTTTGAAAACTCAAGATTACCCAAATTTATCCAGTCATATTTTTATAATATACAATTCTTTACGGGGAATGGAGACTTTAACACATATTTATATAGAATTGACAGAACTGATTCTTCAATCTGCTTATGTGACCAAGATCACAACCCTGAGCATATTTTAATCCGGTGCCCACTTGTTGCTGATTTGAGAGCACAATGTCAAATAAACAGTTCTAGTTTAAGCCAAATGGTTTCCAGTAAAGTAGAATATAAAAAATTTAACAAGTTTTGTAGACTCTATCTCAAATGCCGTGGACTTGAATTACATTAAGAATTGAAATTTCTAGTTTTAATTAGTATATTTGTGCCACTGGTTTAGTGGTTGTAATTCTAAATATATATTGGACTTTTGATGATATGTATGCAAATAATCTTTGTTTCTTGTATAATTTATTGTTCTAAAATGTAAATTTTAATAACTTTCACTCTCTCTCTAAAACTATAAATAATTTGTATATATATATATTTAAAAACTATGTACGTAAAATAGTTTAAACATTTACATGCAAATATTCACATAAGATATAGCGTGTGTTTTGTACTAAAAAAATAATAATAGAATAAAAATGCTTTAATCCTTCCATTCAACAACATTTAAAACTCAATTGTTTAATTGATATTGTACCACTCAAAACCACACCATATTTATGATTTTCAAGGGATATAATATTCCTTTATTATTCATCAACAATCGTATTATGGCGAATATTTCAAGAGAATAACTATTCATATAAAAAAGAGAATTTTATCAATTAATGAATAAAACTAATTAAACATTGTGGAATCCTACAAATTCGTTCGGTGAAATGAAAACGCTCTCTTCTTACATCTCTAAAATTTACCATTGTAGTTTGATGACATTCGCCGTTTCTGATCCTTAAAGTACAAATATTTACAATTCACTATAAATAAAAATATATAAATTTCATTAATAAAAGTTTTAAAATAATCTGTTTCGAAATAATACAAATAAAATATAATTAAAAAAAAAACTTGTATAAGATCGAGAGAAACGCATTTTAAAAATATTAATTGCGAAAAACATGCCATTTGTTTACATAAATATTTTGCATAAAATGTTCGTAAAAAATTAATACTGCCCTTAATACAATGATAAAGATATTGGAAGATTCAGTTTCTCTCGCTATGGAAAATTGCGCGAGAGTCCGACAATGTCGCCTGAATTGCGAGACATGACACGCCACTGGCTGTCATCTCTCAGGAACTGAGGTGGGCGTTCTACAGCCTGAGCAGGAGCTTCCTGTTCGCCCTAACGAAAAGACTTGAGACTATCATATGCCTTCCTACGGAGGAGTTACAGTCCTCTACGGTAAATCACACGCTTCCATCCGCGTCGGAGATGGACCAAGTCTCTGGCGGTTCATCGGTGGCGGAGTCTTTCCCGGGGTGGATGTCACCAAAAACGTCGTGTGTGTGTGTGAAAGAACAAACAAAAAATGTATATATATGTGGTGAGGTCCTGTAGCCTCTTGTAGAATCCTGTCGACTTAGATTTGTGATGAGGTATCCAGTCGACCTAAACTATGGTGTGAGTCCTTGTTGACTCTCGCTATACTGTGTTGACCGAGAGGAACAGTCAGGATGGGGAGTTTTCCAGTACCTCTGTGCACCTTGGAGGACCTTTAAAAGTTCTCACAAGTACAGGGAGTCGTGGTCGAGCAAGAGTCGAAAGCTTGGGAATGTCCGAACAAAAAACGAAGACACAGTTTCACTAAGAAAGTTCCGTGAACAGATAAAAGTTGAGCTGGAGCGAAAGATGGAGATAGAAGAGTTCTTACTGGGCTACATGGTCGATGAGATGGACCTGGGGTACAACCGACGAGGGCTCACGCAGATGGTGAAGTGACTGTATTTTTGGCTAAAGACGGGGGCTTTATATACCTTTTCGGAGAAAGGGAGCATTGCATTTCACCAGATGTGAAGAGGGTGGATCCTCTGGTAAAATTGTAAACTGGCGACGTGGCAGTTTCCATCTTTAGCCTTGTTGTTTTGGGACTGCTACATCTATCTCGATTTTAGACGTTATGACTTATATCTCTTGCTTCAGATCAACTCTTAATTTATTACAGAGTTTTATTTATTTATATCCTCAGTTTGTATAAAGTACATTACATATGATGAGGTAATGACACATGTCAATCATGCATATAATCATTTACAGATGTGTTTATATTATACAACATTAAAATCTTGTTATAAGTTATATACAATATGGGGTTGTAGGTTTAAATTACCATAGATGGGCCCCGGGAGTGAAAGCGTTTATTCGGGTTTAAGGGGGTAAAGCCTCTCTAACACAGGTAAGTAATTAAAATTTCTTTTAATTAATTCAAACTGTGAGGGTTAAAAAGGGCTATAACAAGATGAATTGTTTGGATATATAAAAGTGAAATAAAAATGACTTTTTGTTTGATTTAAAAAAAAATGATGATTAAAATAAAATGATGACATAAAATTCACATTCTAATAGAATATTGGCGGGCGTTGGAAAGGGTTAGTAGTTGAAGAATATGCAATTGTAAGCATTACACATGCAACCAAATAATCAGATCCAAGTGCAAAGCGAGGAAAAAGACTTGAGCGTCTTCCTAGGCAATGTTTCACTTGCGATCCTATACGAGGTGTGTTCAAAAGGTATCGCGACTTTTGTGTTTTTCAAAAATTATTTATTTATTCATGAATACCTACTTTGTCCCCTTCAAAGTAATCCCCATGATATATTATACACTTGTGCCAACGGTTTTTCCAATCTTCGAAGCACATCTTTTTCAGCTCCTCCTTCGATGCCGTCTTTATCTCGTCAAGCGTAGCGTAACGTCGTCCTTTCACGGGACTCTTCAGTTTAGGGAACAATAAAAAGTCACAGGGGGCCAGATCTGGGGAATACGGTGGCTGCGGCATCATTAGTGTGTTGTTTTTGGCCAAAAAGTCGCGCACAAGCAACGATGTGTGAGCAGGGGCGTTATCGTGGTGCAAAAGCCAATTTTTGTTCTTCCACAAATCCGGGCGTTTCTGGCGGATTGCTTCGCGCAAATTGCGCATACCTTGCAGGTAATATTCCTTATTGACAGTTCTACCCTGTGGCAAGAACTCATGATGCACCACCTCCCTGCAATCGAAGAAAACTGTCAGCAAAACTTTCACATTCGACCTATCTTGGCGCGCTTTTTTCGGTCTTGGTTCGTGCGGCAGCTTCCATTGAGCTTTGGTTTCCACGTCCTAACCATAAACCCACGCTTCGTCACCAGTTATGACCCTCTGGAGCAAATTTGGGTCGTCGCGGACAGAGTCCAACATCTCATTAGCAATGTTCATGCGATGCTGTTTTTGGTCGCAATTGAGCAATTTTGGTACGAATTTCGCGGCGACCCGTCTCATGCCCAAATCATTGATAAAAATCGAATGGCTCGAGCCAATCGATATGTTTAGGTCCTCAGCAACTTCTCTAACGGTGATTCGACGATTGGCCAATATCATTTTCTCCACTTCATTAATTTTTTCGTCTGTTGTTGAAGTGCTCGGGCGTCCGGCGCGCTCTTCGTCGTTCACATCTTCTCGGCCTTCTGAGAACATTTTGTACCACCGATAAACATTGCTTCGGTCCAAGGTAGCTTCTCCGTATGCCACAGTCAATATTCGGAATGCATTCGCGCACTTAATTTCGTTTTTCACACAAAATTTGATACAGGTTCTTTGATCCATTTTTTTAATAGGTAAAAATCGAAGACGATCCAAAACACCTGCAAGCAAAGCAGCTGTCAACAATTAAGTGAACATTCAAAATGGCCGAGCTTGTCGGCATAAGTGAGAGACATGAGTACCAACATAAAGCCACAAAAAGATTGAAATTCGAATATACGCAACCCGCGAAAATTCAAAAGTCGCGATACCTTTTGAACACACCTCGTATAAGGGTTACCGT
The DNA here is from genome assembly GCA_030710605.1 of Cordylochernes scorpioides. Lineage (NCBI taxonomy): Eukaryota > Metazoa > Arthropoda > Arachnida > Pseudoscorpiones > Chernetidae > Cordylochernes > Cordylochernes scorpioides. The sequence continues at coordinate 48,375,736 of CP092876.1, forward strand.
GCTTTGTCACAATTTTAGGATTATTGGGTTAAAAAGTTGTTGAAAAAAAAGTTGCTTATTAATATGATTGAAAGGGGTGGTAGAGCCATGCGATAAGTAGAATTGTAGCTACAGTGATAAGGCAGAAAAAAATTGAATATCTTTCACCCACAAAAATGTTACATCTAAAAGCATTTTAGCTATTCTGTCTTGAAATGATTTAGTGGATAGGAGCAAATCTTCGAATTTTTTCAAAATTTATGTTTTATTTTTTAAAATCACGAGACCATTTTCAGATGCACGTATGAAGCAATCTTTGACATACTCACCATCTGTGAATGGTTCGCCTTGTTTTGCAATTTCTAGTGATACCGCGAAGCTTGTCAGATTAATATTAATTGTAAATTGCGTCCAGGTACTTGACCATGGAACTTGATTTCTGTTTTTTTTTTTTTTGTAGTTCGTCGACAGCTTTTTTTGTTCATCGCCGGCTGGATATTTACTAGAAAACTGAGTATGTTTTTAAGGACGTGTCTTAAAATTTGATTTCTTATTGTATGCGAGTTTTACGTGGCAATTGAGACAATGACAAGCGTATGGAACTAATTCACACACAAATAGCCGCATGTGGCTCGCAAGCAGCAGATTTCCGACCCCTGCTCAGAGAGTTGTCCTATTGTTTTTCCTACTTTATCTTAGAAGACGAATAGAGAGAGAGAGAGAGTAAAAAAAAAAGAAAGTATTTATATAACATAAAATCATAATAAATAAATCAAAATGTCAATATATTAAATTGAATAAAATCATATTTAAATATATAATTGTAAATATGGGGAAAATATAAAATATTCGTTAAATAAGATTTGCTCATATTTGAAATAGGTTACAAAGTGTGATAAAATTTGTCTATTTCTAATGGAAGAAAATTCTGATAGAAAATAAGTTTCTCTATTCATCTCTATCATAATCCTGGCAATTGGTTCCAAACTTCTAGATAAATGGAGGAGGAGGAGAATGGCGATAAGAAATTCCGATAGCTAGGAAAATTTTGTAGCTCTGAGAATATTAAAATGGATTTAATAGAACGGAAGTTTGTTTTTATTGAAAAGAGGACTTTAAGGAAATTAGAAAAAAAAAACTAAATAATTTTATATGTTGAATAGGTTTTTCTATTAAATAAAATTTTATTTGGAATAAATACCTGTGAAAGACTTTTATATCCCTTCGAAATAAAAGGTACAACAACAACAACAACAACAAAAAACGTTAAATATAATTAATCGAGATAAAAAAAGATGTAAAGACTCAATTGAATAATGGCCATCTTTCAAATAGGGAGATAGTTTTCTGCGCATTTGCCTTTGTAGCCATATTTTGAACCAAAATATTTTTATTTGTTGTTGTCTCTTTTCAATATGAGTGAAAAACTTATTTTTACTTGCTAAAATATCTGAATAAATATTAAAATCAGCTCTTAATTTCACAAATATATAGCGCGGATATATTCTAGATGTTGACCTTCAGGATTCTTATAATTATCATTTATGCTTTTAAATATATTGATTCTGAAAATAGATATCAAACCCTTCGTAATAAGTTTTTTTAATATACCGCCGAAATTTCGTTCTTCAACGAACCGAAGAATTACCTAAGAATGAACAATGTATATGACGGAGTATGCTTTAATATATAATAGAGAGCATGCCTATATGTTGAGCCCCATTCATCTATAAACTATTCACTCTTAGTTAATTCTTTAGCTCGTTAAAGTAAGTATTTTAATATACGTACTTAATAGGCATATACTGACCTAACCGCCATCTTTTTTTGTGGAACAGAAATCAACTAAACATTAATTAAACATGCTTTCTTATATTTGGATCAAGCATTTTTAAAAATATAAATCAAAAAGGCCAACCACGAAGACATAGTGCACCTCTTAGACCAAAATTATTTGGTTCCTGAGCTTCTTGAGATATCAAAATATGAGTATTGAGTGCCAAAATTGGGCAAATACACGCAAAATGGCGCTCTGCCATCTAAAAAGCTCATGTGAGCGGTCAAGATATGCCTATTTTTGTTTTTTTATGCCAACACCTGACTTTTTTTCTATTTTTATCTATGTTTAGCATATTTGCGCAAGTATGGCCTTAAATACTCATTTCTTGATTTCTTAAGAAGCCTCTGGAACCAAAATACTTTTGGTAGTGGAAGTACAACATGCACCACGCTGACGAGGGCCAACAGTCCGAAACGCGTTCGTGGTTGCTTACTTGATTTATCAAGAAAATGGGTTGGCCAAATATCAGGGAACAAGTTGATCAAATATTTTAAAATACGGCTTAGGATTGTAGAACAATATTTGACAATTATGCCGCAAATATTTCTTTTGAACGAAAAATCGAAATTTATTTTAACGAGAAATAACAATAATTTCTAACCTTAGGAATGAAGTATGATAGGATGAATTGTGAAGGGTAATGATAAACGGAATTCCCATCCCTGGACACTTTATTTTTTGGTTAATCATTACTCTTCACAATTCATTCTATCATACTTCATCCCTAAGGTTAGAAATAATCGTTATTTCTCCTTAAAATAAATTTCGATTTTTCGTTCAAAAGAAACATTTAACATTTCGTTTTACAAGTGAATCAAAATTTAGTTGATTTCTTTTCCATTAGATGACGGTCTGCATTCTAAAAGCCTCATGTTAGAGGTCAGGATATGCCATTTTTGTGTTTAATATCAGCACATGACCTTTTTCCTATTTTGTATTTTTTTTTTCATATACACTGGTCCGCAAAATTGAAGGGACAACAAATGTTTAAGAAAAAGAAAAGGTATATTAAGGGATATATATCAAGTTTTGGTATATTCAAAAGCTTCCATGAATTAAGAGAGCATGTAAAACAGAAAAAACAAATAAAGTTGTTTCCAATATGCAAAATACCACCGTCTACGTTGACTCCGCCTCCAGCACGTGCCTGAGTCTTTCTCAAAGCGTCTTAATTTTACTCTCCACTAGATTTTTATTGAACCTTTTTGTTTTTTAAAGTTTTCATGGCTTATAGGTAACATTTATCACAAGAAAAAAATGGCAAGCTATTGGAAGGATGAAAGTAGGCCAATCACAGGCAGAAGTAGCAATATGGCTTGGAGTGACAAGAAACGTTGTCTCAAGGCTTTGGAAAAAATTTCAAACGACAGCTAATGTTGCCAGAACACCCGGACAAGGACAACCAAGGGTCACAACGTTTAATCAATACCGTTATTTGAGTCTCCTTGTGCGTAGCAATAGAAGAATGACAGCATCGCAACTACGAAGTGACCTCAATGCAGCTACAGGAGTCTTAGTATCAACTGATACAATACGCAGAAGGCTTCACAAGAAGGGCCTCTATGCTCGACGACCCATAATTTGTGTGCCATTGTTACCACCTCAAAAGAGAGCAAGGAAACTTTGGTGCAGACAACATGTCGCCTGGAATCCAGATGAATGGAGGCGTGTAATGTTCACTGATGAGTCCATATTCTCTCTAAACAGCGATTCTCGTCGTGTCTTTGTCTGGAAAGAGGTAGTAACCAGAAATAGTCCCCGGAATATGGTTGAAGCCAAGGTTTTATGGTCTGGGCTGGAATCTTCTTGGGCGGTCGCACAGCACTCCATATATTTCGGCAAGGAACCCTGACTGGACAGAGGTATCGGGACGAGATCTTGGCAGCATATGTGATGCCTCAAGCATTGGAAATGGGAGAAAACTTTCTTCTAATGGATGATAATGCCCGTCCACATAGGGCTGGTGTGGTCAACACTTTTCTCCAAAACCATGCAATTGCTCGGATGAATTGGCCAGCTCGATCCCCAGACCTAACTCCTATTGAGCATGTATGGGACAACCTAGGACGGCGGATCTCATCTCTCCAAACCCCTCCTAGAAACACTCATGAGCTAGAAACAGCCTTAACACAAGAGTGGGCATTGATTCCACAGGAGCTGATAAACTCCCTAATTCTTAGTATGGGTCACCGATGTAAAGCCTGTCCATCAGTTAAAGGCGATCACACCCCATATTAACAACAATATCCAAGATATTTATGCAATGACTGCAAGAAGATCATTGTTTGACCGGCTAATTTGCATAAAATACATGTTAGAATTATTTGATTTCGGGTATTCTAATCAATAATGGAATAATAAATTTGTGTATAAAAAATCATTGATAAATGTTCAATAAAATTTGAGATAAATGAAAAAAATATGTTGTTCCTTTAATTTTGCGGACCAGAGTATATACGAGTAAATACGTGGTATACCGGGTTAGGCCACTAGGTATTTGTTGCAGGGCCATGTTCTCTTGACAGTTCTCTGATTTGTCTTATTAGTGCACTTTACTTTGTGGTGTTCAAGCCTAACTTAAACCATTCACTCTATTCGCCAGATTCAATGTGTAGACCTATGTAGCGATTAGTCTGAAGACTTAGAACCAGTCGGCTTATTAGCAAGTAGGACCACCGTGGACTGCGATGCGCGCAGCAACACGTCTAAGTAGAGAGTCAATCAAACTACGGATGGCGTCCTGAAGGATGGCTCTCCATTCTCTTTCACCATTTTCCACAGTTCGTCTTCTGAACGCGCCTGAGGCAAGACATGCAAACGGCGTCCAATAATGTCCCAACGTGCTCCATTGGTGAGAGGTCAGGAGTATATGGTGGCCTGGAAAGCATATGTACATCTTGCAGAGCTTATTCGCTGATGCGAGCAGTGTGCGGTAGAGCGCTATTATGCTGTAAGGGCATTGGATACTCCCTGAAGGTAGGAGAGTGTTACCGGTCGCAGCACATAATCAATGTATCGTTGGCCCGTCATTGTGCCCTGAATACAAACTAAAGGTGACCTGGTATCACACCTGATTGCGCCCCAAACCACGATTCCGTGTTGTCGCGCGGTGGGGCGTTCCACAAATGCATACGCCCATCCACAAGTAATAACGTCACTCTATCTGCACCGGCATTCTTATAAATTGCTTCATTTCCTTTTTCCAACCATCTTCTACACAGTCGGTGCATCGTGGACGCACCCAGATGTGCGTAGGCAGACATTTGACGTATGGACCAACCAACCTACCCTTTTCTGTCCGATATCCCACATAAAAGCATGTTTGCTGGAACTGCCTCCGTTAACGACGGCCTGGCATCATCTGCTATTACACGTGCTTATAGAAACAAGAACAAAATTCCACGATGATTTTCTTTGAAGAAATAACGGGACGCTGTTCTTTCTGCAAGTTCTTCCTTTTATACCTTACTTCATGTGCGCACGAAAGCTGCGCATTTCACATCATTTTCATTACTCGGTGAGGCGAGTAAACCCTGAAATTTGCTTTATTTTCTGGCCACTTTTTCTTGGTGTTCCAATTTCAATTTTACGCAGTATTAATATATATATATATTAAAAATAAAGAGGGCATTTTCTGACCACGAGCACATGTGCTTTTTAGATGGCAGAGCGCCATCTAGTGGAGCAAAAGTAAACTAAACGTTTATTTAACTTGCTGCGTGAAATTTGGCCAAACCAATTTCTTGATAAATCAAGAAAAGCCATCCACGAACGCGTTTCGCGCTGTTGGCGCTCGTCAGCGTGGAGTAGGCTGTACCACTGCGACCATGTGCTCATGGTCAGGAAATGCCTTCTTTATTTTTAATATCAACACCTGACCCACTTATCTTCGATCTTTTTCTATTTTTTTTTCCATATATATATATTTAAGCACATGATAATTATTAGCGCTATATTCAAAGGTATAAGAAATATATATCAACAAAATATTCTTATTTAAGACTCGCGCCGGAGAGTCTCTATGAAGAAATAAAAAAAAAAACACCTATGTACAACACAAATTATCAAATTAAACAAAGTTTTGTTGGTGAGGCGTAATAACCTTATATTTAAACTTTTAGATATATTCTCAACCTTTCTGCTGAACTGTAGAACTGGTAGTATAAAGGTATCAGCTAATAATGAAGCTATCAATTAATGCTGCCCACGAGAGATTAGTGAAAATAATTAGGAATCTGCTTCTATAAGATGAAGCGAAAAAAAAAAAATTGAAACAATTACGGAAAAACTTGGAGATAAAAATAATTGGATCAACGGCGACCCTCGACTTCTAAGTTGTTGCTCTTCTTCTGAGGCATTACCTCCCCGGCTGTTAAAATATGGGAATATGAAAATTGAAATCTTTTGAGTATTTTTTTTTAATATAACAACTTTTCGTTTCTTACTTCGCAAAAAGGAGAGTAAAATTTGAATACTATGAAAGAAAGATAATCGCTAAATAGTTTTCAATATGTATAAAATATAACGCGCTATTTCCTCAGATGGAAGACAGTACTATTAGTTAATGTCAATCCTTTACAGAAAGGCATCAATAATTTTTTAATAAATGCATTGAAACTTCACCAGCTGCAATATTTTTGGTTGATCCAGACGATTTCTCTTTACTAGTTTGTTATGAAATCGAAACGCCCTGTACTGATGAGGAACATACCCCGAAACCATGGTATGCAGGTTGTTGGCTTTTGTTCAAATTTTAAAAATTGATTTTTTTCGGTTTAATAATCAGTATGAATCTGCGCGGTTATGGCGCATAAAATCAAATGAAGAGTAGTTTCTTATAAATAAATGTATTTAAATTAATATTATAGGTTTCTTCTGCATATTTATAAGTATTTGTTTAATTCTTCATAACATGGACTAACTGCCTAAAATGAATTTTATTATTTTTGGGGAAATAACATAGAATCAAATCATTATATACACTTCTGAAAATATTATTTTCAATCGTTATCAATGCTGTATTCGCGTTAACTACCGAGATCAAATTCTATGAGCTACGGTTTAGCGATGATCCGCTTGAATGAGTTCTCTATACTTGAATAAGGGAACTCTACGTAAATTGAACAAGGAACTTCGATTTATTGATTCTTGAATATAAAGCTACATGAATGAATTGATTAGCCTAACATGAATTGGTGGCTCGATTTAATTAGACTAACGAGTAAACTAAACAAAACACAAAATATATAGACAACACACTGTTGCCGAATCAATGAAAATATATATATTAAAATAAAATAATAAAGAATTAATTATGTAAAATAAATAATAGAATAACATCAATGAATAATATTTAACAACAATTTATACAATAATTAATAATTAACAACAAAAAGGAATAAAACACATTTTTAACCAATTGCGAAAAACTCTTTATATAAACTTTTTATATAAACCAAATTAGATTATTTTCAATATTTGCGATGATTTAGAAAATATCTTGAACAAGTTAGTTGAAACCTTCAACTACTTGTACAAGAAACCTTGCAATATTCAAACCAAGCCACAACATTTTCAGTAAACCTTTTCAAGAGCATGAATTGGACGAGGCTTTAAGTCATCTTGGCCCTACAAAACCTCCTGGTCCAGACAACATCACTGGACATATGTTGAAATATCTCAGTTCTCATGCCAAACTAGAACTCTAAAGCATTTTCAATTACAGTTGGAGCTCGTCTACCCTCCCTAAAGAGTGGAAACATGCCACAATCATCCTCATCCACAAACCAGGCAAGCTTGAGAACCACCCAACCAACTACAGACCTATCTTTCTGACCTCTATTCCCTGCAAAATCATGTAACACATAATTCTCAATAGGTTAACTTTTTATCTTAATCTCAACAACCTACTAGACCCTCATCATAGAGCTTTTAAAAAATATCAAAGCACAGAAGATTCAATCTTTTACTTTGCTCAACAAATCCAGGACAGCTTCCATCATAAACCTACAAAATCTACTATAGCAGCCTTCATCGACCTTTCCCAAGCCTTCGACAGAGTCTGGAAGGAAAAGATAATTCTCAAACTCAATAAACTTGGAATAGAGGGAAGAATGCTGAGTTGGATCACCAATTTTCTATCCAAGCGCACCATACAGGTTAACTTCAACAACATCAAATCAAAAACCACTCGTATTTACCAAGGTCTACCCCAAGGATCAATTATAAGCCCTATTCTCTTCAACATCTACCTAAATGATGTACACACTTTTATCATACCACCAGCTTAAATTTCCCTTTACGCAGATGATATAATCATCTAGGTCTCCAAAAACAACCTCTCCGATGCAGAACACTCTCTGAATAAAACCAAGAAAAATCCGCAAAAGGTAACTCAGAAACTGAAATTATCCATTAACAACTGAAATCGGCCTCTTCACCATCAACAACCACCTTCGTTATTGTCCCCAAATATTTCCTTAAATAACTCAAAACTCTAATATTCAGATTCCTCAAGATTTTTTGGTGAAACACTCGACCCTGCTCTCACTTTTAAAAAACATATTGACACCATGATAAGCAAAGCCAAAAATAGGCTAAAAATCCTGAAAAAATATCAGGCTTAAACTGGGGTGCGAATGCCAATATTTTACGCACAACGTACCATGCACTCGTAATACCTATTTTAGAATATGCTACACCAGCCTGGATCAATGCAAATAAAATTAACCTATCTAAAATAGATAGAATCCAAGCAAGCGCAGCTAAAATAATCAGCGGGCTTCGAGGATCCTGCCCAAATCGCATTGCTGAACTCGAATCCAACCTTCTTCCCCTGCATCTAATGGGAAAAAATCTGCTTTTCAAAATTTATAACCAAAAAGATTAACTTCCAAAAGAACATCTTACAGAAAAATTATTATAAATTAGTTCCCAAACCAAAGACTAAAACGCCCACTCCTCTCAACCTGGCTCACAACTCAAATCTTTTAGGCATCCCAATTAATCCCAAACACAGAACTTTCTATTCCCCATACAGAACTCGCAACAAACTCACCTGTTTCCCTCATATACCAGACAATCCCCACAAAAATGAAACTCAGCCAGAGTTACTTAAAGCTCTTGGCCTACAAATCATTGAGGAAAATAGCGCCCTCTTCGACATCACAATTTTCACTGACGGTAGCCAACTTGAAACTGGACTGTCTGGCAGTGAAATTGCTATCTACAAAGATAAGAGCTTGGAAAAATCTCCCTCTCTCACCCTAGACACCTTTCAGTTTATAAATCAGAACTCTCTGAAATAGATACAGCTCTAAAATACATCAACATAAACTCACCAAGCAAAATAATAATCTATTCCGACTAAGAGCAGCCATTTATACCCTTTAAAGCTGCTACTCCAGTCAAGAACCTCTTCTCAAGAGCATTGCTAAGTCTGTAAAAAGACTCCCAGCCAACAGCTCTGTCACAGTGCAATTGCTTCCAGCTCACGTTGGAATTCCTGGTAATGAGTTGGCAGACTCTATGGCAAAGATTGGAGCTCTTGGCCTTACCTGAAGCCAGAGAATCTACCACCCAACTAGACGAAAGAGACCTCCTCTGTACCATCAAAACCCAATGCCTACAGGAATGGAAATCTAATGCTGCACATGACTGGTACAGAGCAGGAGCAGGACAAGCACCGGTTCTGTTCTCCCAAGAGAACAACAGTCTTTAATTTCCAGACTCAAGTCTGGTCATCTACGGACAATGACTTTACAGAATGGGTGCAGGGTTTTCCCACTATGTACTAAGTGCAATTCTCAACCTGCAACCTCAAGACACATTATTGACTGTATTGACTCATCCATTGATGAGCTCAACTCTTCCCCGGCAGACACCATCAAAAGTCTCAAGCTTTACAAGCTTGATACCTTAGTGTGATTGAGTGGAGATAAGAAAGAAGAAGCAGACTACTGAAAACTACATCTGGAAGCTACAAATATTTTTGGAAACCTTACTCTGACCTTTTTACAACAAAAAAAAACTTTATTAAGACACTATTGTCTTAAAAGAGGATTCCCTTAAAAGGCTATATATGTACATGAGTGAGGAAGAAAAGCAATTTAGAGGGGAGGGGGAGCAATCAGCCGTTGTCTGTGGAGTTGAGCACCTCTTTCCTCATTTTTTCAATCGCCTTGAAAATACCATCTTTCGCCCGCATTGCATTTAGCTAGGCACCTTTCAAACTTCCTTAAGCCCCTGGTCAAAGCCCACAATATTTATTCCATTCAAGACCCCTCTGATTTTATGGCCAAACTAAAAAACCTTCTTCAGTCTGGCAGCTCCACCATGTCCACTCTCGATGTCACATCTCTTTTCCTGAGCCTTCCACATTCTTTGATTTTTGATGGACTAAGCTCATTCCTCAACTCTTCCGCTGTTTCTAACAAAGATCAAAAAGTTGTTTCCGAACTTTCAACATCTGCTTGGGCATGAACACCCTAGAGTTTAATGGGCGCTTTTTCTTACAGATAAGAGGCTCCCCCATGGGCAGTCCTCTCTCTACAATCGCAGCTGAGATTGTAATGTCACATTTCGACCGATGGTTAGTTTCCCAGATCTACCTAGGAGTGGTAATGTGGGCGAGATATGTTGACGACATTTTTTGTCTACATCAAAGCACCGACCACGCCCCTATCCTCACTGTTTTAAACTCCTACCATCCCGATTTATGTTTTACTCACAATTCTTCCCGTTTTAATTGTATCCCGTTCTTCGATGTTTTAGTGGTTAATCTCCAGGGTCGTTTCTATACAACTGTTTTTCGTAAGGCTGGTTTTACTCCTTCTTACTTGCATTTTTTATCTCATGCTCCCGTCTCCCATAAAATTACCACCGTTAAAACTCTTTCTAAGCGCGTTTTTACCCATTGCTCCCTTCCTTTATTTAGTAGAATCGAGAAACGGACCGTTTACCTACACCTTTTATCTGCGGGTTACCCACGCAACTTTATTGATCGACATTTTTATTCACCACACCATGACAGTTCCACTCCTCCCCCGTATAAAGATGTTTGCGTTCTTCCGTTTTCTATTACGAATTCCGACATTGGTTTCTATCTACGTAAATTTGGCATCCGTACGTTTTATAGAAAATCACCTTCCCTAGGCACATCTTTACGCCATCCTCTCACAAAAAGTTCCATTAAACCCAGCCCCCAATCTTTCTCCAATGCCATCTACAGAATCCCGTGTAATGACTGCTAACAATTCTATGTCGGAGAAACTGGCCGAACCATTGCCACTCGAGTCCTAGAACATGACCGTAACATCCGTTCTCATGATCGTAAGTCCATAATATACCAACACAGCAATGAATTCAACCATTCTTTTAATTAACGCAACACGATCCCGGTATATAGTGATGTTAAAACAAATATCAACGTTTAGTCCTTGAGGCTCTTGTGTCCAGCTCTGTCCCTAGTTTCAACAGAAAAATAGATCTCCCCCCCCCCCCAATATACTGTTTTTTTCTAATCTTAGCCACTGATATCCTTTTTTGCCTCTTTATTCCCTTTATTATGCCTAGATACCTACGTTTTCTTGTTTTTCTATCCTTTCTTCCCGTGCTTTACCTTTAATTCACCTTATACAGATTTTTTAGATTATTTTTTTCACAAATTTCGTACTTTTCTCTTTAGTTTCATATGTAAATTTCTTAATTATTAAATAGATCTTAGTTAGTTTTCTTTTATGCTAATTCACTGCATATACATATCGGTTCACTCTTTCTAGTCATGCATTATACCTGATGAAGGGCAGCTGATGCCCGAAAGCTTGTTGTGCGAAATAAAGAACCTTACCACGCTATTCACCTATTTCCTGTTTTAAATTTTTAAATATTTATAAACAAATATATTTTATTCAGTAGGAGAGTAGTACAAATTTTATGTTGTTCATTATAGTGATATAGCCCCGAATTTTTGCGAATTTCCAGTCTCTTTTCCTGTAGAAATGGGCAATAGGATAGATAATGGACCAAATTGTCTTTGATGACGGCACTGCAGAAGTAGCAATTTAAAGGGTCACTCTTCCAAAATCCCGTGATATCCTCGGGGAAAAATAGCCATAGAATCCTTTGACGGGCTATAGATCGTTTAATTTTCAAAGAGAGGTTTGATAGTAAGTAGTCCTCCGTCATAAAGGAGCTACTTAGAGATTGGTAGTGAATAAAATTAGTGGAGTTTTGTATCTTACCTCGGTCAAATTGGTGTAGCTGGTCCACTGTGATTCGAACTATTCTAGGCATTTCTCTTCGCACTACCATATAATCTTCACAGTTCGTAAGAAAAGAAAAACCTCTTGAGTCAATGATGTTATTCAGGTTATAAATAAAGTTGTTTCCCGCTTTCCCCACAATTGAAACTTTCCAGAGCTGGGACAAGCAAACATAAGGTAATCTTGTCTTGTCCATTTTTGAAATCCGTATCCAGAACTTTAGAATCAGTTTTGTAATGTTCAATTCAAGGGACATCTTTCTGGTTTCTTTTCGTAAGATATATCCCGGAGTAAATTTGGGAAGGTCAAGAAATCGCCGTAGGAAAATATCCTAGATCTTGTTTACAACTCCTATCTGATTCGTCGCCCACAGTGGGGCCGAGTATAACAGCGTGGATAAAACTATGAAGTCCAGTAGTTTCATTATTGCTCCGAACGATTTGGTTCTTGACCTAGATAGGATTATCCATACTGCGTTTGTAGCAACCAATGCTTTGCTTTTAAAGTGCTGCGCCACGTAAGCAGTTGAATTCTTGGTTGCTAAGAGGTAGCCAAGATACGTATATTTTGAGGATATTGTCAAGGGTTGTTGGCCCCAAAACCAAACGTCAGATCTAGCTAAGCGGCTTCCATTTCGAAACACTACGATTTTAGACTTGGATTGGTGTTTAGAGTTAAACCATTTTCCTAAATAAATATATTTTTATTAAATTAATATTTACACTCTGTCCTTTTTACTATGAATATAGATATTTTATATCAGCCGCTTGAACCTATAAGTCCCAAATAAACCGTCACTGACCTTATTAATATTTTACATGTATTTAGTGCAATTGTAAATATGTAAAATAGTTTAAAATAGAAACATGTAAATATAGTTAAGGATTTGCATTGTAATTCAGAAAAAACTTCTCTCGCTGGCGGGCGAGGGCTTTTTGTTCTAAATATTCTTAAAAAATAAACGAACGGTAAACAAAAGTCTTCGGTTGTTTTTAATTTTAAAGGGAAGTGACCCGACGCTCGCAAACCTACATAACTGGTTTCTCGAGCCGGATGGCACTTTGGTTACCGGTTAATTTGAAGTTTAAATCCTTGAAAGGTTATTCGAGTTGATCAGTTGGATAACTCTCCTTGACGGACGTCCAGGTTTACTGCTTTTGAATAGAATAACTGAACTCTGAAAAGACCAATTGTTGTCTCATTATGGAAAACAACGTAATTCCCAAGATTGGTGGTGCTAGGTGTGTTGAGAGTAAGTTACGATCTGGCAACCCAGCGGATTCATCGGGAAGGTGATCATCATCACATTAACTGTTTTGTTTACCCCAGGCTGGCGGAAGTTCCGCCATAGCTGTGATTGTTATAAGTTTAATAATTACCTTGTAAATAGTTAAATAAATAAAACTAAGATATAAATCCTTAAGGTAAGAGTATCTTCTTATTTATAACAAGGCCATACACAATACATGGTGGCAGCGAATTGGCGATAGTGCCCTAAGCCTAATCTAATTACTAGTAAAAACAAAAAGAATTATTTTGCATAAACAACGAAATAAAAAAAAGAAAAGGAATGCAAAATATAAATCCTCCAGAACAATTTAATTTTAATAATCCAAATGAATGGCCGAATTGGATTAAAAGATTTGAACGTTTTAGAAAAAAAAGTCAGAATTAAAATCTAAAAAGGAGGAAGAGCAGGTAAATGCTCTAATTTACACATTAGGTGAAAAAGCCGAAGATGCTCTAATATCATTCGATTTAACTGAAATAGAAATAAACAATTATGAAACAGTTGTTAAGAAATTTGAAGAGCACTTTATATGTAAACGAAATGTCATCTTTGAAAGAGCACAATTTAATCGTAGATATCAGCAGGATGGAGAAGCTGTCGAGGAATACATAAGAGTGCTTCACAAAATGGCCGAAAATTGTAACTATGGATCTCTGAAAGAAGAAATTATTAGAGATAGAATAGTTATAGGAGTAAAAAATCTGCAACTTTCAGAGAAGTTTTAACTAGAGCCTAACTTGACCTTGGAAAGGGCTATCCAAGCTGTTTTCCAGACAGAATGTGTGAAGCAACAACTTCGATCAACAATAACACAGGCTGCCAATGTAGACCAAGTCTATGAAAAAAAGTTACCACCAAGAAGGTTCAATTCTACATTTGGGAAAAGAGACGCTTCAAAGAAAAGTAAATTTCAGAAGGGGAGCAAGCCTGAAAAATCTGGAAGTATAAGATGTGGTGCTTCCAAATTCCATCCATATAAAGACTGCCCTGCAAAAGAAGTTAAATGCCATAAATGTGAAAAGCAGGCAAACAGCGTGGTAAGTTTCTTTTATTGGGAACTACGAGCTTTCGGACATCAGCTGCCCTTCATCAGGTACAATGGGTGGTTGGAAAAAGTGAACCAATATATACATGCAGTAAATTAGCATAAGAGAAAGCTAACTAACATCTATTTAAAATAATTAAGAAATTTACATAAGAACTAAAGATAAAAGTACGAAATTTCTAAAAAATAGACTAAAAATCTGTGTATGACGGATAAAAGGTAAAACACGAGAAAAAGGATGGGAAGAAGAGCGTAGGCATCTAGGCACAATGAAGGAAGGAAGCGAAATAAGATGTCAGTGGCCAAGTTTAGAAAAAGCAGTATATTGAGGGGGGAGATCTATTTTCCTATTAAAACTAGGGATGGAGTTAGACACGAGAGCCTCCAGGACCAAACGTTGATATTTATTCTTAACTTCACTGTATACCGGAATCGTGTTGCGTAGATTAAAAGAGTGGTTAAATTCGTGGCTGTGTTGATATAGTAGTGACTTACGATCGTGGGAACGGATGTTTCGTTCGTGTTCTAGGACACGAGTGGCAATGGTGCGGCCAGTTTCTCCGACGTATGATTGTGGACAGTCGTTGCACGGTATTCTGTAGATGGCATTGGAGAAAGATTGGAAGCTGGGCCTGACGGAGCTTTTTGTGAGGGGATGGCGTAACGATGTGCCTAGGGAAGGTGATTTTTTAAAAAACGTGCGGATGCCAAATTTACGCAGATAAAAACCGATGTCGGAATTCGTAGTAGAAACGGAAGAACGCAAACATCTTTAAACGGGGGAGGAATAGAACTGTCGTGATTTGGTGTATAAAAATGTCGATCGATAAAGTTACGTGGGTAACCCGCGGATAAAAGGTGTAGGTAAACGATCCGTTTTTCGATTCTACTGAATAAAGGAAGGGAGCAATGAGTAAAAACGCGCTTAGAAAGAGTTTTCACGGTGGTAATTTTATGGGAGACGGGAGCATGTGATGAAAAATGCAAGTAAGAAGGGGTAAAACCGGCTTTACGAAAAACAGGGCCGTTTCCATACAACTGTTTTTCGTAAAGCCGGTTTTACCCCTTCTTACTTGCATTTTTCATCACATGCTCCCGTCTCCCATAAAATTACCACCGTGAAAACTCTTTCTAAGCGCGTTTTTACTCATTGCTCCCTTCCTTTATTCAGTAGAATCGAAAAACGGATCGTTTACCTACACCTTTTATCCGCGGGTTACCCACGTAACTTTATCGATCGACATTTTTATACCCCTGTCAGAGGAATCATCTAGCCTTACAACCTTCCTGACCCCATTTGGCAGATACAGATTCAAACGGCTACCCTTCGGAATTTCTTCTGCACCTGAGGTATTCCAGAGAAAGATGAGCAATCTTCTGGAGAGCCAATCTGGAGTAAAATGTCACATGGACGACATTGTGATTTGGGGAGCTACACAAGAAGAACATGATGAAAGGTTAAGATGCGTCCTTAAGAAGCTTCAAGATTCAGGACTGACCCTGAATAAAGAGAAATGCATCTTCTCAGTGAAGGAAATCAAATTTCTTGGTCACCTGATTACAGAAAGAGGAGTGCTACCTGATCCAAACAAAGTCCAGGCCATTAGAGAGTTTCCATCACCTTCAAGCATTTCTGAAGTGCGCAGATTCCTGGGAATGGTGAATTTCACAGGTAAATTTATACCGGACCTTTTAACTATCTTCTACCCACTTAATCAACTCCTAGTAAAGAGAAATGATTGGAGATGGGATAGTGCTCAGGAGGAAGCATTTGAAAAAGTGAAGAAACTTCTTTCAACTTCTCCAACACTAACACTTTTTGACCCCAATCTACCAACTACAGTGTCTGCAGATGCCTCTTCATATGAACTAGGAGCAGTGCTTTTACAAAAATCTGAAGATGGATACCAAAAAGCAGTTGCCTATGCCTCCAGGACTATGTCCGAAACTGAAAAGAGATGGGCTCAAATTGAGAAAGAATCTCAAGCAATAGTTTGGGCCTGTGAAAGATTTCAGGACTATCTGATGGGAAATACATTTTCCATCGAAACTGACCATAAACCTCTCATTCCAATATTTTCAACCAAAAATCTAGATGAAATGACACCACGCATACAGCGACTACGACTTCGGATGATGCGCTATTCATATAGCATTCATCACACACCAGGCAAGGACATTGTTGTTGCTGATGCTTTGTCCAGAAGCCCAATTAAGATATCGCATGAGAAAGATCTGGAGAATGGAATCTGTAGTTTTGTTCAACAGATCACTTCATGTCCTCCATTCAAGGATAAAAATATGAAAGAAATCTGGCAATATCAAAATGAAGAGAGAGTGTGTAGAGAAATAAAAGATTATTGTGAAAAGGGCTGGCCTACAAAGAATGAGCTTTCTGCAGAAGCAAAAGCCTTTTGGGTTCTCAGATATGAAATGTCTTTCATAGAAGGTCTTCTAATGAGAAATTCCAGGATATATATTCCTAAGTCCCTCAGATTAAAGGTTCTAAACAGCCTCCATGAAGGTCATCTTGGCATCGAAAAATGTAGAGGCAGTGCCAGATCATCTGTGTGGTGGCCCAGAATCAGTCAAGAAATTGGAGAACTTGTGAGGAACTGCCCAAATTGTATTGAAGAAAGATCTAATCCCCAGCAGCCATTAATTGTTTCTGATTTTCCAAACAGGCCATGGGAGAAAGTGGGAATCGACCATTTTTACTTAAAGGGCAAATACTATCTTCTAATTGCATACTATTACTCTAGATTCCCAGAGTTGGCATTGCTGGAGGATCAAACAAGCTCAACGAGGGTTCTGGGAGAGGGGTGACGAGCTCCAATACGCCTCCCTAGAGCATCCCACACATGCTCTATTGAATAGAGGTCCGGAGATCTGGCTAGCCAATCCATCCTTCGAATATTCTCACTCTGGATATATTCATTGACTAGCCTAGCCCTATGGGGACGAGCATTATCGTCCATAAAAATTAAATTGTGACCAATTTAATCTCTATAAGGTCTTAGATAGGGCTCGAGGATCTCGTCCCTGTACCTTTGGGCAGTTAAAGTGCCCCCAGAAAAAAATGTGGAGGGGTGTGCGTCTGCTAGAACTGATGCGAGCCCAGACTAAGAGACTGACCCCTCTAAAACTGTCTTTTTCCCTGATGTTACTGGGATGATAGCGGATTCCAGGCTCTCTCCAGATGAAAACTCGTCGAGAATCTGTGTTTAAACTAAATCTTGACTCGTCACTGAAAAAAACATTGGCCCACTGATCATGAGTCCAGGCGTGATGTTCCAAGCACCAATTCAAGCGGGCTCTCCTGTGAGTAGAGGTTAAAGGGATACAGACCATTGGTCGTCTTGCATAAAGAGCACCTTCGTGAAGCCTTCGGTAAACAGTTTGTCTTGAAATTCTCGTTCCAGTAGCACTTGAGAGTTCATTAGAGAGTTGAATAGCTGTCATCTCCCTATGGCGCTTGGCAGTTACGACCAGATAACGGGCTTCAGAGGTAGCTGTTTTACTTTTTCTACCAGAACCTTATTTTCTTTTGATGCTTCCTGTCTCAATGAACTGTTTCCATATTTTGCTGACCACAGATTTATTCACATTTAGCCATTTTGCTACTTCAACTTTTGATTGCCCTGCCTCCATTCTTCCAACAGCTCTCCATTTTAAATCATCTGTTAAAATTTTTCGTAAACTCATAATTAACTAAGGATTAAATAAAATTATAATTGGGCAATATTCTTAGATGGCGTAAACGACACGCCAAATAGCACACTTATAAAGACAAGCAAAAATTTGCATATTTTCAATTTTACCGAATCGAATGGTTGCGATAAATAAATTCTACGACTTAAAATACCTAATTAAATTACTTTTTAGCTTTCAGCGTTGTAAATTTTAAAACATGTCATTAAAAAACAACGGTTTCCTATTTTTTGGACACCACTGTATTTTATCGACTCGGATGCTAAAGTCAGCCCGTCTTCAGACGTAGAGTGCGGTCGGAAATCAGGCAAGTTGATTAGGAAAATTAGTCAACGCCTGTTACCTGAGAAGAAGTTTGAAATATTTGCGGATAACAAACGTTGTGTCATGGTGGTTTAGAAAGCAGCCAAACTCTGGAGAGACAAGACATAAAGGAAGAGGCCAAGACTCCACCGTCCTTTGACACGACTCTTGAATCTTGAAGATTTCAGCTCTCTCAACCGATTAGTCTGTCGAGCCGCGGCAGTTTGAAAGGCCGCCCTATTCTTGTACAAGAAGACCTTCCACAAAAGCGGTGAGTTGAATTCACCATGAAAATCTGCAATGGAAAATATTAAAGTACGGCAGCACAGCTTCACTGTTAGCCCCGAAGAATACAGGTCAGCAGTAACGACACTTGTGCAGTGGGTGCAGACTGAGTCATTTCCAAAAGAAATTTCAGAGCTTGCAAAGGGTAGAATCGTGAAGAAAGCGAAAATACCACGACTTTCTCATTAGACACTACTAATAATTTAGTTGATATTAGCATCACAAATAGTTTTGCATGTATTATCATACTAGCCGAATGACCCGGGCAACGCCCGGGGTTTACCCGATTAAATGCTTTTATTAAAATACTATTCGTTACAATTATAGATTGGCGCCGTGGATGTCATTCTTGTATAATATATAAATGAGTTTTAAAAATTGTAAAAAAAATGCATCGGCCGGGAATCGAACCGTGGCATATTTATTTGTCAATGACAAATCAATTACACTGGCATTCCTGCATGTTGAGGTTTTATCATTGTATATAATTAGATCAGAGTAATATCGATGATAGGAAATAATCTATGGCCGTTGTAATTTGGTATTAAATCATACCATAACGGATATTTCGCATTTAAGTCTCCACAAAGAATCCATGGTGTAATACTATAATTTGTTGCTAATATAATCCCTTCTGTATAATTATTAATAAAAGGCAATATTAAAAATACTATAATTGGTAATTATTTTTTTAAATAATGAATCGTGGTCTTTGTTCATGGAGTTTGAATGTATGTATATATTAGAACTTATTGAAATTTTGTTTTAGTGTAAACTATAATAGCTATTGCGAAAGAATTTGTGAATCGAGTAATTTCGCTTAAAGACTACTATTATTAACAATTATAGCTATTGTTAGCACGTTTTCTTTGATGTTTCTTCTAGAAAAAACGAGCTGACTCAATTCGATTCAATTCGATTTATTTCAAACAACAAAAGAGAATTACACTACGATTTAGTGCGA
Source organism: Cordylochernes scorpioides (assembly GCA_030710605.1). Taxonomy (NCBI): domain Eukaryota; kingdom Metazoa; phylum Arthropoda; class Arachnida; order Pseudoscorpiones; family Chernetidae; genus Cordylochernes; species Cordylochernes scorpioides. The sequence continues at coordinate 48,395,416 of CP092876.1, forward strand.
TTTAGTTGTATTTATAACACAGAAGAAAACAGAAGAAGAAAAAACAAAAAAAAACAAAAAGAATGATGATAAGTTACAATAAAATTCTACGAATATGAATTATAATTAATTAATAAAATACAATAATATTAATAATAAAAACCTAACATACTCCACCCCGGTGGACTAACTTAGTCCTCAGCAAAATGTAATGGTACTATTTTAAATACAGTTCTGGTAAGGCGTTCTTGGTGCTTGGTCTTCACCTCGACGACTCGAACTTTCCCGTCCGCTCCCGGAAAGACTTTGGTGATGCGACCAAGGCTCCAATACATTGCTGGTGGTGATATGGTATCCTTGAGCAAGATAAGGTCACCTTCTTTAATGTTGGGTGAGGAATTTTGCCATTTTAGGCGTTGTTGCAAATTGTTGAGGTATTCTCGATTCCAACGTTTCCAAAATACATTTTTAATTTTTTTATTTAGGCTCCAGCGATCGAGGTAGTTTATCGGAACATCATCATCATCATTAGATTCTGGAGGGGCAGTTAAGGGTCTCCCGATTAAGAAGTGTCCTGGTGTAAGAGGATTAAAATCGTCTGAATCTGAACTTAGAGGACAAATAGGTCGCGAATTTAAACAAGCTTCTATTTGAGTTGTCAGAGTACTCATATCTTCAAATGTGAGTATCTGAGACTTTAAGCATCTGAGAAGATGAAATTTGAAGGATTTTATTCCAGCCTCCCAGATACCTCCGAAATTTGGGGCGGAAGGAGGTATAAAATGCCAGTTGATTCGTTCATTAGATAGGAATTTTTGAATTGTTGAAGCTTTCAATATACCAAACTGCTCTCGGAGAATGTTGTTAGCTCCCCTAAAGTTGGTCCTGTTATCACTAATAATATCAGAAGGTTTTCCTTGACGAGAAATAAACCGCTTGAGTGCTGCGAGGAAAGCCGCTTAAGATAGGTCTGATACAATTTATATATGAATTGCTTTTGTGCAGAAACATACAAATAAAGCAACATATAATTTTAATTTTACTTTTGATCTTTTGATGTTTGGTTTCACCAAAAACGGTCCTGCAAAGTCGATTCCAATTTTAGTGAACGGATTTGATTTCACAATTCGGTGCATAGGCAGATCTCCCATGATTTGCTTGGTAACTTGGCGTTTAGCCCTGACAACACCATGCATTGGTGGATTATTTTCTTGACCAAACTTCTGCCTGCAGGAATCCAATATCGTAATCGTAGTGCTGACATGGTCAGTTGAAGACCAGAATGTAAATGATCTAGATGACACTGCCGCACTATTAATTCCGTGATAAAATGATCTCTTGGCAATATTATTGGATGCTTTTCATCTTCTTCTTCTTCTTCTTTCTTATCTCCACTCAATCACACTAAGGTATCAAATTGCAGATTTGAATGACGTAATCTTCCTCCAACCCGTAATAGTCCAGATTCATCAATGAAAGGATTCAAAGATAAAAGCCTTGAGTTAGTTTGTAAAGATTTCTTTTGTTTGCAACAGGTAATTTCTGAATGAAACGAATGATATTGTGAATTTAACTTGTTAATTTGCTTGAAGATAGATGCCCTTTCTTTCATTGAAAGAACATTGGAAATTGAATACAAATATATATATCCCTGCTGTAATTCTAACAAGTCCGTTGATATTTGAGTATTTGAAAATGAAGTCTGGGAAAAGAAGATTAGTTGAATGAAAAACAGAGAATGTTTTTCGTCTTCACCTGAAATTTATTTCGGAAAATCCTATTGAGTTTGAATTGGATCTTCAAAGTTCACATCCGAGAGCCAAGTTCGTCCTCGCCACCAAAAAGAGTGATCCACCAGCTCTGAAGGAGTTATACCTCTGGAAGCGCAGTCTGCAGGATTATCTTTCGAAATGAGATAATGCCAGGAAGAATGTAAAGTCAATCTTTGAACTTCAGCAATCCTTTTTCCGTCAAATGGTTTCCAATGTCTAGATTCGGATTTAATCCAGCTGAGAACAATTTTGGAATCAGTCCATAAAAATACTCTATCAATTTGTAAGCATAAATAATTGCGAATAGTATCATATAAAATTGCGAGAAGAAGAGCAGCGCACAGCTCCAGCCGTGGTATGGAAATCATTTTTAGAGGAGCTACCCTCGTCTTGGAAGCAATCAGAGAAACTTTCACTAGGCCCGATTTGATATGAGATCTTATATGAAATACTGCCGCATATGCAACTTCTGAAGAGTCACAAAAACCATGATGTTCAACAGAAAGTAAAGCTCCCCTGCACGAGAAGTATCTAGGAATTTGAATTTTATTTAATACGGATAATTAATTTTCGATTTTCTTTCATTGAGAGCACAAAGTATCAGGCAAGGAATCATCCCAATTCAACTTCTGTTTCCAAAGTGATTGAAGCGAAATTTTAAGACGAACAATAACCGGGGACAGCCAGCCAGCCTTTAGGATAAAATATTCTGGAGATGTGGGACAACAAATGTCTTTTAGAATTCGTTTGTACTGGAATGTCTTTAACAAGAATCTGAAAAATATCCAAGGAAGGATTCCAACAAATACCAAGTATTTTGACACATGAATCACTCTCAAAATCCCGAAGATTATGCCTATCTTCAACCTGTTCTGAAAATCCAGAAAGGACCTCCGGAACGTTTGATATCCATTTCCTTAGAGAAAATCCGGCTGATGAAAGAAGATTATTGACTTCACGAATATGACATGTAGCTTCTTCAATTGTGTCTGCCCCAGAAAGAAAGTCATCAACATAAAAATCGGTTTGTACTATTTTTGAGGCCACTGGGAAAGTTGACACCTTGTCCCTTGCAAGTTGATGTAGGGTACGCATGGCGAGATATGGCGCACAAGATATGTCACAGTCAGCAGTCTATAATCCAATAAAGGTTCTGATTGTTTTTTTCTCCATAAAATTCTCTGGAAATCACAATACCTAGAATCGATTCTTACTTGGCTATATATTTTCTCTATATCTCCTGAAAATGCTATTGGGCGTGTTCGAAATCTTATCAGAATGTTGAAGATATCCTGTTGTAGTTTTGGTCCTACATGAAGAAAGTCAATTAGAGATTTGCCATTGCTAGTTTTTGAAAGATGCACCAAAACAACTCTCAATTTAGTGGTAGTGCTTTGCTCCTTAAAAACACAATGATGAAGTATATAATAACATTGTCCTGAAGGTGTATCCAGCTCATCACTGGCAATAAGCTCCATATGATTGATTAAAAGATATTCGTCCATGAAATCACAATATTGTTTTAGGATACTTGGAGATTTTTGTAATTTTCTTTCAAGTGATAGAAATCGTTTCAGAGCATTGATCCTAGATTCGCCAAGAGTTGGCAATGTTCTAAATGGCAGCCCAACAGAGTACCTTCCATTTTCCAGAATTTTGAGGTTATTAATATATATTTCTTCACACGAAATTTCTTCTCTGGTTAAAGATTTGGCAGCGGGTACTGACTCCAGCTCCCAGAATATTTTTAGAAAATCATCTTGTTCCTGCGATGCGAACATAGTTATATCTTGATTAGAATTTTCACCTGACAGTAATATTTTACCTGTAAGTAACCATCCCAATTTGGATCCGCACGCAGTGGGTCCAGAAAAATTTTGGAATCTAAGCTTCCCGTTAAATAAGCATGGAGCAAGCTCTGCTCCTATCACTAAATCAATCTGGCTAGATTTGTCAAATTTGGGGTTAGCCAACAGAAGATTTTTCAAATAAGGCCAATTATCCTTTTCTATAAAGAAATTGGGCAATTCTGATGTGATATTTTCAATGACTATAGGATTGGCGTTGAATATTAGATTTGAGAAATGTGGGCTAAATTGGAGAGAGACCTCACCCATTGATTGTTCTACAAGTTTGTTTCCCAAACCGAAAACTGTAGTTTTACAGCAAGAGGAAGATTTAATTTCTTTCGACAACTATTTGTTATAAGAAACCTTTGAGAGCCTGTATCTATGAGGGCTTCAAGTATAATAATATGAAAGTTTCAAAGATATTAACAAAGGGCTGTCCTCAGGGTGGACCATTGTCTCCGTTGTTTTGGCTGATATATTTAAATGATCTGCTAACTAATTTGCAATCACTAAACTCTGAAATCATTTGCTATGCTGATGATGTAACAATTATATGTTGGAATTATGTGTTAACAAATCTAAAAAAGTATATTGAGTTTAATTTGGAAAAGATAGATCAATGGTGTAATGATATTAAGCTAAATATCAATCTTGATAAAACTAGTATTTTACACTTGCACAATAAAGAAAAAATTGCAATTAATTTTAGAGACAATATTATTGTGCCCGTAGAAGAAATTAAAATTCTTGGAATTACGATTGCGAATCATAGATGAAAAAACAAATTGAATTTTGGCCCTCACCTTAACATTATACTAAACAAAACCCAAAGATTGAAAACCTTCTTTTTTTCAATATGTGGAAAATCTTGGGGTCTTAGCACCCAAAAAAGGCTTAAACTTTATAAATCTATAATAAGACCAACGTTAACTTACGGAACAGAAAAATGGTTTCAATTTATTAGCAAAAAATATATGTACAAACTGAACTCAATGCAATATCAAATTCTGCTATGGTGTACCCAAACATATAAAACAACCAGTTATAACTGTGTTCACACCTTAGCCAATATTCCTTTGATCACTGATTATATGGAATCTAGAATTATAGGTTATGAGTTGAATAATTTATCAACAGAAGATAAACAATTTTATGATTTGTATATTCAAGGTATACTCATAGATTTCATTATATCAAGGATTAATTTACTGAAAAATAATACTAATCAAACATTTCAAAGTTTCTTTCCTTATGAAATTCCGAAATATTTTCGACCAAACTATTATAATTCACAATTTATCACAGATCATGGAAATTTCAGGTTTTTTCTTAATTCAGGCTGTGCAAGATTCGACATGTTTCTATGGATTGGGGGAACAAACTTCAATACATCTCTTGCTAGAGTGCCCTGTCTTTCAAGATTACAGAGTCAACAACGATTTAATAGCTTTAGGCCCTAGTGATTTAATTTCAAGTAAGGACACATATATAAAATTTAATTTCCTTCGTAAATATATTTTGGATTTCATTAAGAAAAATGGTCTTTGATGTAACGATCTCAAGGAAATATTGGACATATTATATGGTTGTAAACAATATATAGGTGTATGCGTGTATATGTGTGTATATGTGTATATATTTTAAATTTAATGATGTAACTGTGAATAAAATTCAAAGAATATCTCTATATGTAAATAATATTTATGAGTTACTTTCTGTGTATCTTTACATGTTGAATATTTTCTTGGTTATATTTGTATGTACATTTAGCGCAAGTGTCCCTAGGGGGACATAGCGTTTTGAATTGAAATAAATAAATAAATAAAAATCATACCATTAAACTTAGGACATTTTAACAAAAAATGTTAACATTTACATAAGACGCATGACTTGACTCTGCTATCTATACTAGAGTCATAGGCAAATGTTGCTGAATGAGAATGAGTGGATTTATTCATTTTGTAGAATTGTTTTGAATTTTTTTTTTATTCTGAAAACTCCCGAGACTTCCAGCAAATCTACAACAAAACAAACAAAAAAACCTTTATTAAGACACTATTGTCTTACAAGGGGATTCTCCATAACGGTTATATATATACATGAGTGAGGAGGAAAAGCAATTTAGAGGGGAGGGGGAGCAATCAGCCATTGTCTGTGGAGTTGAGCACTTCTTCTCTCATTTTATCAATTGCCTTGGAAAATTTAAAATATTTATAAACAAATGTTTTATCCAGCAGGAGAGAAGTAAAGATTTTATATACATGTTGTTCATTGTAGTGAGTTAGCTCCGAAATTTCGCGAATTTCCATTCTCTTTTCATGTAGGAATGGGCAATGGAATAGATAGTGGACCAAATTATCTTGGATGCCAACATTGCAGAAGTAGCAATTTAAAGGGTCGCTGTTCCAAAATCCCGTGATATCCTCGCGGAAAAGTAACCATAGAATCCTTTGACGGGCTATAAATCGTTTAATTTTCAAAGGGAGATTTGATAGTAAGTAGTCCTCCGTCATAAAGGAGCTACTTAGAAATTGGTAGTGAATAAAATGAGTTGAGTTTTGTATCTTAGCTCGGTCAAATTGGAGTATCTGGTCCACTGTGGTTTGAATAATTCTAGACATTTCTCCTCGCACAACCATATAATCTTCACAGTTCTTAAGAAAAGAAAAACCCCTAGAGTCAATGATGCTATTCAAGTTATGAATAAAATTGTTTCCCGTTTTTCCCACAATTGAAACTTTCCAGAGCTGGGACAAGCAAACATAGGGTAATCTTGTCCTGTCCATTTTTAAGATCCGTATCCAGAACTTTAGAATCAATTTCGTAATGTTTAATTCAAGGGACATCCTTCCGGTTTCTGTTCGTAAGATGTAGCCCGGAGTATATCTGGGAAGGTCAAGAAATCGCCGTAGGAAAATATCCTGGATCTGGTTTACAACTCCTATCTGATTTGTCGCCCACAGGGGGGCCGAGTATAACAACGTGGATAAAACTATGGAGTCAAGTAGTTTCATCACTGCTCCGAACGATTTGGTTCTTGACTTAGATAGTATTCTCCATACTGCGTTTGTAGCAACCAATGCTTTTCTTTTAAAGTGCTGCGCCACGTAAGCAGTTGGATTCTTGGTAGTTAAGGGGTAGCCAAGATATGTATATTTTGAAGATACTGTCATGGGTTGTTGGCCCCAAAACCAAACGTCAGATCTGGCCAAGCGGCCTCCATTTCGAAACACTACGATTTTAGACTTGGATTGGTTCAGAGTTAAACCATTTTCCTCAAAATATATTTTTATTAGATTAATCTTTATTTGGAGATTTATCTTGGATTCACCAAAGAGGACTATATCATCCGCGAACAGGAGGAGGTGTATAGTTCCATGGCCCGGTAAGTATATACCTGGCAGGTCAGAATCATCCAGTGTAGCAACCAGATCGTTAATAAAAATAACAAATAAATACGGTGAAAGAGGTTCACCCTGAAGAACACCTGATTGTATTTTGATGAATTCTGTAAAAGAGCCGTTCCATCTGACCGCTGCCATCATTTGAGCATAGTAGTTCTGTATGAGTTTGATAAATCGCCCACTTAAACCAACAAGCGCAAGCTTTCTCCATAATAGTAGATGTGGAACTGTATCAAACGCTTTTTTGAGATCAATAAAAATGCGTAAAGTTTCCTTCTTTTGCGGCTTAATGTCATTTGGATTAGTGATGTAAGCGTGAAGATATGGTCTTGGCACGAGTAACCCCTTCTGAATCCTGCCTGGTTTTCCGCTATGAGTTTTCTATTCTCAATCCAATTACTTAGTCTATTTTTTAATATGGTTGTAAAAAGTTTTGACAAGTTGCTTATAAGGGCAATGCCCCTATAATTTGATGGTGCATTCGGATCACCATTTTTGAATATTGGTTGGATTATGGTTTTTGACCACTGTGAAGGAACTTGGGATTTAGTTAATATTTTATTGAATATGTTAGATAAAAGGATTAAACTATTCTCAGGTAAGGCCTTGATAGCTTCATTTGGTATACTATCGTAACCTGCTGCTTTATTGTTTTTTAAGCTAGCGATTTCCCTCGCAATTTCCAAAAATGAAATTTCGGCGTCCAGCTCGGGGTCAGTAGGAATTAGTAGAGTAGGTATATCAGCCACAATTCTTTGAGGAGGCGACAATAAACCCTGATAGAAGGATTCCCACTCTGAGATGTCAATGTTTCCTTTTGTGCTAGTCCGTTTCTTAAAGGACGCAATTATTTTCCAAAATTCGGCAGAGTCCTTAACATTGCTAAGGGCAGCTTGAACAGAATCAGAGTATTTGTTCTTTTTGTATTTGAGCAATGATAAGTATTTGCGTTTACTCGTAATAAACAAATCTTTATAAATAGGAGTATTGAGAGTCAAATATAACTTAAGATTTTTTTTCATATATGTTTTTGCTGTATAGCATTCTCCGTCAAACCATGGCTTAGACCGCGAACTATCCGCTCTTCCCTTTGTTAGCATTCCTGCTCTCACCATTGATGTTTGAATCCTGCTAGTAAGAGTGTCAGCACATAGATCTATTGAGGCGTCTTCCGGTAGTTGAAGAGCATTTAGGTCTTCGAGACAAAGTTCATATGTCGGAGCTTTATTTATTGACCAGGTAAATTTTCTTACAGGAATATACTCTAAAGGTAGGATTTTCGCTTTTGTATTGTCTGATCCGTTTAGTTTTAGAAGAAGTGGCAAATGATCGGAGTAAGGCAAACTTTCTATACTTAGGTCAAGAACAAGTTCCAGTAGTGCAGGAGAAACCATGAATAAGTCCAAAACTGAAGACCCCTGATGTGAGATAAAAGTATAGCATCCGTTTTTATCACTAATAGATCTTCCGTTTAGTATAGTGAGGGAGTTATCATCAAGGAAATCGACAAGAGTCTCAGCCAGGGGGGACACGGTTGGATCTCTGGAGGTACGGTAGCCGGAAAGCAGAACTGGGATCTGGAACAAGTTGTGGAAAGCACCCAAGTAGCCAATGCGAATATTTAAATCACCGCCTAAAACTATTTCGAATCCTTGTTGCATTTTATTTTCAACATAGCAAAACATTTTTTTTAAATTTTCTAGCTGTAATTCGCTTGGGGGTAAGTAAACAAAAATTGCACACACTAGGGGTGAGTCTGCTATTGAAGTCAGTTTAAATATAACAGAGATCCATTTAGGCTCAATTTCAACTTTGTAGATTAAGCCTTGGATTTCATTTCTAATTCCTACAAGGATTCCTCCAGAGCTTCTCCCTCGGTTCGAAGGTTTAACAGCTGGTGATTGGTAAAACTCAAAATCGTCTAGAGCTAGGTCAAGTAAATAGTGGCACCAGGTTTCAGTTACAGCAAAAATATCAAACAATTTCAAGTAATCGAAGAGAGAGAAGACCGAAGTAATTCTAAAAAATCCATTTATGTTCCAGTATATGATCCTTAAGGGATTACCTTTTGCTTTTAAAGGTTTATTTGTAGGGTAATTTGGGTGGCAATGATTAACTGAGCATGTATTTCGGGTTTTCCTATTTGGCGGGATTGGATGATCTATTGATAGTCTCTATGTATTTCTATCCAATTGCTATAGTTCGGCACCCTCCTTGGTAGTAATTTTACCATTAGAAGCTTGGTAAACCGTGCCATTAACAATCAGTTTGTTATCTCTTAGTTTTGCATTGATTCCTTTATTCAAGAGTTCTTTCCGTTTAGAAATCAATATTCTGCGTTGTTCTCTGATGCTAGGGGAGTAATCCTTATTCACGAAGACATTTATATCTTTAAGTTTGAATGAATTTTTCAATATCTTCATTCTCTCACTGTGTTCGGAAACCTCGACCAAAATTGGGGCTTTATCTCTTTTGGATAGCCTCCAGCACTTGGAAACATCGATCTCGCCGGAAATTTGCATATTGTCCTTTATTAGTCTTTTTATTTTAACGCATGATTCATTCGACGTTTCTGTACCACTACCTTCAATGCCATAAAAAACTAAGTTTTTCTCTCTGTTTTTCATCTCCAGAAACTCAATTCGCCTCTCGAATTCGCTAATCTTTTTAGCATTCGATGCAACAGCACACGTGGTATCTTCTAGTGAAGACTCGAGCTGCTGTACACGGGAGTCGAATTTCTGCATACCTAGTTCAATTGAAGATAGCCTAGATTCTATTTTTGATCCCCAGTCGTCAATTTTAACAGTAAGTGCCGCAATTAGTTCTCTTAGATCTTTCTCCATAGAAGTTTCTATCGTTGTTTGTCTAGTAGCTTTAGGGCCTGGATTACTTTCGATACCCGAAATTAACAGCAATGCAAGTATGATTATTCTCAGATTTGATTTACCATAACGAACGTATCGAGTAAGATGAATGTTTTTAACTTGATCTAGGTCAGCCACTTTATCGAAATTTGCATCATTATCGTCAATATAGTCCAAATTTACGTAATCAAGAAATAAGCAAGCTCGTAGCTTTACCTGACACGTAATGAATAAAAGTAAAATCATGGTTAAATTCATTTTCAAAATCTAATTTAAGCTCTATTGCTGAACTAGCACAATTTTTTTAAATAATAGGGATAAAATGCAAAAGATATAAAGAAATAATAGTACTTGGCGAGAGCCGTAGTTACCTGCTGCCTCTTCGGTTGGCCACCTAGCGGGGAATCCACGACTTCCAGCAAATCTTTCCAGGAAAGAAATAATATTTTCATACGATGGATATTCTTTCTCAAGCAAACTCATCTCCCAGTCCGTTCTTATTGAACGATCAAGTTTTGATTGAATTATATGAATTAAAATCATATCCGATAAATTATTACGTTCCAATCCGAGGATAGAGAGATTCTGAATGCTTTCGTTACAAGTGTCCAGGAGATCAAGTAAATCTTTAGTCGATTCTTGTTTTACATTTTTTAGATCATACAAATTTCGAATTTGTTTAAAAACCAATTCACTTTTTTGTCGAATCTTTTGACCAATGTTTACCAGGCAATAGGATAATTTTCATCAGAAATATTGAACGCCCTAATAAGTCTAGCGGCATTTCCTTTTAGTGCAGAATTTAAATATTGAAGTTTTTGATAATTTCCCAGTGTTTGATTTTGATCAATAGATCTAATAAAATTTTCCTTAAAACTCAGCCAATCTTAAATATCACCACTAAAGGTGGGCAATTGAAATTTGGGAAGTTCTAAATGCGTTTCACCAGAAAATGTATTTTTATTTAAATTTCCCAGCGATCTATTTATTTTCATCAAAAAAAGAATTGATTTTAGACTTTTCCACAAAAGACACCTTATATTTTTCTTCAGCATTAATGCCTTTATATTTTACTAATTTCACATATTGATTATCAAAGCTAGCTTTTAAATTTAACAAGTCTTCTTTATTTTGCATAAGTGCGTATTTAGCATTGCCTTCTAAATTATATTCTACATCTGCTTTTATCAATTCTAAACTTTTAATCAGAGATTCAAAAATTAAGATTTCTGTTTCCATATTTTAAAGATTAGTATTCAAAACCTTACCTTTCTTTATTTCTATGGCTTCTAAGAACTTTATATTTCTTCTACTTCTTTCCCAGGTTTCGGCACCAAAAAAGTTAGCACGTTTTCTTTGAAGTTTCTTCTAGAAAGAACGAGCTGACTCAATTCGATTCAATTCGATTTATTTCAAACAACAAAAGAGAATTATACTACGATTTAATGCGATTTAGTTGTATTTATAACCCAAAAGAAAACAGAAGAAGAAAACAACAAAAATAATGATGATAAGTAACAATAAAATTCTATGAATATGAATTATAATAAATTAATAAAATACAATAATATATATATATATATATATATATATATATATAATAATAAAAAAACCTAACAACTATTATTTATACTTGGAGTTGAATACATTTGATATATTTTTACATATTTAGACAATTGTTTTTGCGATGAGTAGAATTGAACTCAAAGCAATTCTGGTATTGATTCATTAGTACTTTATTCCGTACTTCACAGCGTTGAATATCCGTAATTTATTTTGCTATTTTTATTTATAATTTGATACACTCGCGGATAAACTCTCAACACGATGTCATGTTCTTGCGTATTGAATTTAATAGGAAAAATACTTCAATTTCATTTTCATAATCATTCAGTTCTGATTTCATCTTGCATATGACTATTCTATTTACGGCCTAAAATTATTGTAAATAAATATGTATAGACAAATGTAAAGGCATACATGTATGGCAGTGCAAGAGTCCCTAAGGGGACATAGCGCTTTAAATTGGAATAAATAAATATTAAATAACTCTCGCATATGATAGTTAGCAAATTTACTATGCCACTAATTTTATTGACCTGTTGATAACTACTATTGGGTCTCGCGCGCATCTTAGGTTTGTATATTTTACTCAAAGAATTGATATCATATAATTTCTTAAAACTCTCAATAAACAGATCAAAAAATTTTTTTTTTGATCAGGTGATTTTATGATCGTGCCTTTCTTTGTATTGATAATTTTGGCGATTTTTGTTTTATTCCCTTCCTGGCGTAGATGTTTTACATAATCAGTTACTTTTGGTGAACGGAACATATATTTTAACTATCATTAGCTGTAATTATCAAAGTTTGTTCTTTTATTGCATATCTTTCCTTCTGCTGAATAGATTTATCTATTCTTCTTTTGACTATTTCTGCATATGTATCTTTATCCTTATTAAATTTAGCTATTTTCGTCAAATCTCATTTGATATAATTAAAGTTAATCTCTAATTATTCCTGTATTTTATTTTTACATTTTGGTCTAATTTTATCAGCTCAGATACACTATCCTTAATCTGCTTTATTGTTTCTTTCAAGTATCCTATGTCATATTTAGATTTTTCTTATTGCTTTCGTTTTTATCGGAAAAATATCTAAATATTTCATTTAATCGGGTATTTATCAGCTCATCCATGACATGTTAACATACAGGTCATTTTTACTTGGGGTAATGAATGTTTGTTGCTACAAACGCAAATATGCAAATTAGTATAAACAAAAATATTTTTTTTTCTTCAAATGCTCAATAATAAATATAATACAATTTGAGTATTTTAAAGCAGCAAATTAATATGTTTAAAGAATAAAAGAACAATTAAATAAAGTAATAATTATACTTATCTTTAAAAGCGACGAGCGATGCAACGTGCTTCCTTTCGCTTTGGCCGCCTAGCGGGAAAGAAAAATGCCTTTCTCTTAATTTATTCCCCTATCACAGTACAATTCCACTTTTGTACTATTTTTTTTTTTTTCACTGTAGAAGTATGTTCTAGGCGGTGAATAGAGTAGCTACGGTATTACGACACCATTCATATAATGTGTAAACAGATGAATATTTCAAGATAAATTGTGAAAGGCGTTTAAACTACAAAGATTTCTCACAATAAGTTTTCTTTTTAAAATATAATTTTAAATATATTTTTGAATGGATTTAACAACTTTTAAAATAATGTTTAGGCCAAAATAGAGCGGTTACGGTATTGAAAGACCATTCACAGAATGTGTAAATAGATGGATACTTATAAACCTGTAAATATTTTGTTTCGGGCAGAATGGAGTAGCTACGACACCATTCGCATAATATGTAAGTAGAAGGATGCTTACCGAAAAGTAAAAGTATGTTCCAGGCGGAATGAAGTAACTACGGTATATTGAGACACCATTCACATATTGTGTGAGTAGATGGATATTTACCAACCTGTAGAATTATGTTCCAAGTGGTAGGAGTAACTACGGTAGTGCGACATCATTCGCATAATGAGTAAGTAGATAGATACTTACCAACCTATTGTAGAATGTTCCAGGCAGAATGGAGTAGCTACGGTAGTGCGACACCATTAACAGAATGGTGGCAGGAAATCTTGCCTCACTTCTTCCTCTAAATGATAAGCCTATCCCTTTTACACGTGGTCTTCAACTATATGTGGCATTTTGACCTTATTCTCTATTGTATACGGTATAAATAACCATATCCTAACCATTATAGGATAATAGGTTAATACAACGTTCCTTTATTACATAGTAGAAACCAGATTTCGGACACGTGTTGTTTTCCACAAGCCTCCGAGTTAGGGTTTTTGTAATATACAGGGTGTACCAGGTAAATTGGGAATTTCAACAATGGTATTTTAACTGAAATATTTTGCAAGTAAAAATTAAAATATCCGAATGAAATTTGACACAGTAGTAGATAAAAGGATATAGTTTTTATTTATTCAATGTAGTTTCCATTATTAGCTACAACAGTCTCGAGGCGAGTGCGGAATGAAGCACAGGCCTTGGCGACGATGACCTTGTCCATTTGGGTCATCACCGTGTGAACTGCTTTCTTGACAGACTGGATGGTGGTATGAGGAGCTTTGTTGACATCTCTCTCAACAACGCCCCATACATAGTAGTCGAGGGGATTGCAATCTGGAGAATTAGGGGGCCAAATATCAGGACCCCAGTGACTAGGGACGTTAAGTGTCAGCCACGATTGTGTCTTTTTTGCCTTATGAGCTGGAGCTGAGTCCTGTTGGAAGACATACTTCCTTCCTGCGGCCACCATGTCCATCCAAGGCTTCACAACGGTCTCCAGAACATTGATGTAGGTGTCAGCGTTCATCCTTAGGCCCTTCTCAAAGAAATGGGGAGGCATGACATCACCTTCACTGCTGATAACGCCAAGGACCATTACGGAGGCAGGAAATTTCGTGTGCATCACGACAGGTATCTCTGAGGGGTCTTTACAGATCCAGCGATCATTCCTGGGATTTACCTTTTGGTCCACGTCAAAGTTCTTTTCGTCAGAGAAGAACCTTAGCATGCCAAAAGAGTCGTGTTTCAGGTTGTTGAGGAGGGCAGCAGCCTTTCCTTTTCTGTTATTCTTCATATTCTCAGTCAGCAACTGACCTTTCCGAAGGGCATAAGACTTGAGACCAAGGTCCTCATGGATAGTTCTGACAATTGTCATAGAGCCAACGTCCATTTCCTTGGCTATGGCCCCCATGCTCTACCCAGGGTTTCCATCAATCTTCTCCTTGACATTTTTGACAAATTCTTCGCCTCTTACCCTGTCCGATCGACGCGAGTGCTTTTTCCTTGTAGCTATCCCCTCTTTGTTACTGTCGGCCTCATCAAACTGCTTCTTGACACGATAAATAGTGGTTTTGGGCAACTTAAGAAAATCCACTATCTCTTTGGGGCTCCTTCCGGCGCGCAGAGCAACGATGATGGCAGCTCGATTTTCAAATTCTCGGTTACTCTTCATCACTACACTGCGCACACATGTACTGTTGCATTTTACATGAATATGGCTACGTAATGAAAAAAAAACAAGTTTTTAATCTCAAGTAGTTTTTGTTTTATGGACTGTCAAAGTTAGTCCCAATTTACCTGGTACACCCTGTAGATACATATTACTATTCGCTCGATTACTAATCGCTGCTCAATTTTGATTCCAGAATCTTGGTCAAAACATATACATTTACATGTGCATGTTTTCCAACTTTACCTTAGAGACCTGCTAATGTGGTCATAGGGGTGAGGAATAAATGCATAAAAAAGATTACTAAACAAAAGTTTACGATTATGCTAAAATATTAGGAAATTAGAATAAAATATAATATACAAGGTATGTCCCATAAGTTCCCGGACTGGGTCCATAAAAAATAAATAAATGGAAAATGTAAATAAATTTGACTACTTATTATATAAAAATTATCTGGCAACACGGTGGTACCAATATCGAGGCGGTACGTGCGCGTGCGCCAAGGCCATTCTAATTTATTTAAAGGTTACACCTAGCGCTGCAGCGATTTTACGATTAAACAAAAATTGAAGCAGAGGATTGGCATAGAATTTTGTGTGGAACTTCAAATATCAATAACCGACACCTCTTAAATGTTTAATAAAGCATTCCCCAATAACGCCACAAAGAGAACAACTGTTTTTGAATGGCATTCTAGATTTAAAGCTGGAAGAATTTCTATTGAAGATGATCCTCGTCAAGTATGTCCAAAATTTCAAAGGACTGATAAAAATGTGCAAAAAATAACCGATTTGATAAAAGAAAATCATCGAATCATTTTGCTGGAGCTAGAGCAAGACACGGGCATCTCTAAAATAACGATTGGAAGGATCGTAACCGAAGATTTGAAGCCCAAAAGACTCCTGAAAAATGCATTCCAAGATTCCTCACTAATGAGCAAAAACTGTGTCGGCTTGCAACCTGTGAGGACATGTTGGAAATGACAAGAACGGATCCGGAATGCAAAGACAAGATTATCACAGGGGACGAGACAAGGGCCAATGGGCATGACCCTGAAACCAAGCGTCAATCAGTGGAAAGGTCAGAGTGAGCCTAGACCCTAAAAATCCAGGATATTGAAATCCATAAACAAGAGGTTGCTGGTCGCTTTTTTGGATAACAAGGGCATTGTTCATCACGAGTAGCTTCCTGCAGGCCAAACAGTTATTAAGGAAATGTATTTGGACATTATTCGCCGTCTAAGGGAAGCGATTCGAAAAAAAAAGGCCAGAAAAATGGACTAATAGTGACTGGATCCTACACCATGACAATGCCCGCCCTCACACAGCGCACTTGGTGACGAGTTCTTTTGGCGAAAAACGGGACACAAAAAAAATCCAGGATATTGAAATCCATAAACAAGAGGTTGCTGGTCGCTTTTTTGGATAACAAGGGCATTGTTCATCACGAGTATCTTCCTGCAGGCCAAACAGTTATTAAGGAAATGTATTTGGACATTATTCGCCGTCTAAGGGAAGCGATTCGAAAAAAAAAGGCCAGAAAAATGGACTAATAGTGACTGGATCCTACACCATGACAATGCCCGCCCTCACACAGCGCACTTGGTGACGAGTTTTTTTGGCGAAAAACGGGACACAAATTCTACCTCAACCACCCTATTCCCCCAGACATCGCACCAAATGACTTTTTCCTGTTCCCCAAACTTAAAGCAGTTCTAAAAGAAAGACATTTTAAGACCAGGGATGACATAATAGAAAATTCGCTGTTGGCATTGAAGAGCATTCCAAAAGAGACCTATAAAAACTGTTTCGACAATTGGGAAAACGACGGAGCTGGTGCGTTGAAGCAAGGGGGGATTACTCTGAAAAGTTTTAATATATATTTTTTAAATATCTCACCTTTTTTTTTTTTTACGGACCCAGTCCGGGAACTTATGGGACATACCTTGTATTATTTATCCCTAGCTATTTCTCTCTTTAAAAAAATATCTCTTTTTCATATTATATTTACTATAATTATATATAGAGTAAAAGCGCGCCATCTCTATTTAAAATCAGACACTACATACAGTATAACCTCGTTGATTCGACACACGCCAATTTGACCATATTTTGATGTACCGACCTCCGGCCTATCAAATAACAAACAGTAATTCGACAATATGGATGATACGACACTTCCGATAGTTCAACCATTTCAAAATTAGAATTTCGACAGTTGAATGTTTTTTTACTTATAACTTAACCGCTAAAAAGTATTACGGGGGTGGCAAGCGGCGACGTTCGGCGGGCGCCGATAGGATCGCGCCTGAGAACTTTTGGTTAGTTTAAGTTTCACTTTGCAGTGTCGTTGCGCAATGTCGCGAGTGTTTTTGTTTTTTCACGCGGAAATTTAGGCATCGTGCGGTAATTAATAATATTATTTTCTTTTTAAATTTCAGCATTGAAATATTTTAGTTATTTTAAAATTTACAAATATTTTGCTTTAAAATAAAAAATTCTTATAAAATGTAGCCACAATGATTATGGTAACATTTATTTTCAAAATTCCATTCCTTGTTATTATAAAAGATTCAAACACAAAATCAATCTTCATGAATCTTTTCAAATAATATTTTTAAATTTTCTTTTATTTTCCATATTTATTTACTTTCAACTTCTATATTCTTCAATTAGAATAAAATATTATTTGTAACTATTTATGTTTCAAAAATATCTATTAATGCCATTTTGTCACTGATACTAAAAGTTATTCATTAATATGAATTATTGATAATATCAATATAATATCAATTGATATCATTAATTTATATTATAAAGCTATTTTAAAAAAATATTATTTTAGAAAGTTAGATGAGTAGTTATTCATCTGAATAACTTTAATATTCAACCGAAAGCTTTGATCCCTTAGGGTTTTGATTTAAAGAGGATCGACTGTACTTCCATTGTGTGTTTCATTTTTCAAATATAGCGAATTCTTACTACCATTACTGCGAAGAGAAGACACCCGTTGGGAAGGAGGGTTCGTCACAGATGAAACATAACCTCCGAATATTTTTCACAAAGCAGTGTGAAATATGTTTTATTTGAATATTTCAAAAATTGCTATATGTAAATGATTAATTGAAAAAAAAAATCAATTATCTGGTTGAAGAATAATTTTGATCTCGAACTACTAATTGTTTTTTTTTTCTCATTTGTCAATATGTATTTACCAATAATTAAAGGTCAAAGGCAATAGAAGAACTATTTCAAAGATCACTAGGTGTCGCGATAGTGTAATAATATCAATTTCTAAAATAAGTGCTATTTTTAGCGCGTTACATCTCTATTAATATATATACAGTCTACTCTCGTTATAGCGCCACTCGATATACCGCCACCCTCGCCTTACGCCGCTTTTTCGTATTGTCCCAATCGACATCAATGTATTTTTCTCGATATAACGCCACTCCCTCGCTGTTCGCCTTCCGCCGCTGATTTTTTGTATCCCAAGTAGCAAAAACCACTCGTTATAGCGCCGCTCACAACGTCCCTCACCCCCCGCCCCAAATTTCTTGTCTGCATTTTTTTACGCCAACGGCGCCGGACTTTGTTTGCTGTTGACACAACAGATAACAGATTGTGTGAACAGCCAGCAGACCCTTTTCCTGCTTGTTCCTGGGACATACACAGTCGCTTCATCCTTTGCTAACGTCAACACAACAACTTTATTGTCGTATCATGAGTTCCCAAAAGCGTAAACGTGAGTCGATCACCATTGAAAAGAAGAAAGAGATATGCCAGTTGGCAAGAAATAACCCTACGATGTCGAAGAATGAGATTGGAAAACGTTTCTCAGTTTCTCACTTCCACGAACAACTGTACAACTGTCCGTGATATTCTCACTCAGGCTGAGAAGTGGGAAAATTATTCTGTTGGTTCTTCAAAGAGACAAAGAGTCGGAAAATTTAGTGACTTGGAAGACGCTCTCTTCAACTGGTTTACCCAAAAGCGTGCCAATAATATTATTATTACTGATGATCTCTTAAGAGAAAAGGCAAAAAAACTTGGCGAGCAGTTGGACGTACCAGAAAATTTCGCGTACAGCAGTGGGTGGCTGCAGCGATTTAAAGGGAGATTCCATATTTCGCAACGACGGCTCTGTGGGGAAGGCGCATCGATTTCTCCAGCTATCATTGATGAACATCTTACAAATTTGAACAGTATTCTGGCGAACTCCGGATATGATCCAGCTAACATATACAATGCAGACGAAACAGGATTATTTTTTCAGCTCATTCCTGACCGAACACTTGCTCACAAAGATGAAAACTGCCGTGGTGTCAAAAGGATGAAGCAACGAATCACTGTTCTACTGTGCTGCAACTCTACTGGAACAGACAAGCGGCGATTGCTGATTATTGGAAAATCGGCAAAGCCTCGATGCTTCAGAAACTTTAGTCCACACTTCTACTGCACTTACATATCTAACAGTAAAGCATGGATGACCTCTAGCATCTTTCAAGAATGGCTACTGCAGTTGAACAAGCAGCTTGTCGCTGAAGGACGTCGTATCCTACTGTTGTTAGATAACGCTATGTCTCACTGCGTCCCTAATGATGGTCTCAGCAACATAAAGATACACTTCCTTCCACCAAATATGACTGCCAGTCTGCAACCACTGGATAGTGGCATCATCAAAAGTTTCAAGGCTCAATATCGCAAGTTTCAACTCCAGAAAATGGTGGAATTGGCGGATGCCCATCTACCCACAGAATTACGTCTGGATTACGCTGTGCGCTATTGTAAAATGGCTTGGGATTCTGTGAGCCCTGATTCCATCAGCAACTGCTGGAATCACACAGGCATTATTCGCTTCACTTCTACTGCTGCAGTTGAGCCTCTTAATTATGGAAATCTGCTCGATCGCATTCGCGACATCTTCGCTATTACACCAGAGAATTTGATGACTGAAAGGGAGTTTCAACTGGTTGATGATTCCCAGGAGGCGGAAATGAAGCTAACAGATGACAATTTTCTGGTGTCCACTGTTACAGCGAATGAAGAACTTGGCGAGGATGATGATGCAACAGTGACCCAGCGCCTACCATCGTTAAGGGAAGCCAGAACAGCTGCTGAGGCAGTTTTGTTGTTTCTTGAGCACTCCAAGAGAGCAACATCTGACGACGTCAATCAATCTGCGGATTAGTTACGCCGTGTCTATGCCATAAGTGAGGGAGAGAAAACACAAGTTGTGATCACAGACTTCTTCAAGAAAATGTAATTACTTTTTAATGAATAAAAATAAATTAATTATTACAATTTGTCATATTAATTAATTAATGCCGGCATTCTATATATTGACTTAGGGTATAAGTTGTTTTTAGTAATTGTTATAAATAATTTATTGTATCTTTAAATTTCACATTTTAAACGTGTTCGATACAACGCCACCCTCGCCTTACGCCGCTTTTTTGCAAAATCCGGATGGTGGCGTTATAATGAGAGTAGACTGTAATTATAAACCATTTATAAAAAATCATAATGAATGAGTAAAAAAATGAAAGTTAAATCAATTGCTGTATTAGGTCTTTAGAAATAGGTTTTAATTATATATGTGAAAGCCGAGAGGGACAGTCAGGGTGGGGAGAGTTTTCCAATACTTCTCTGCACCTTGGAGTACCTTTCACAGCTCTCACAGAGTACAGGCAGTCGTGGTCGAGGCAGAATGGAAAACTAGGGATTTTCACACAATGAAACGAAGGGACACAGTTGTACTAAGAAAGTTCCATGAACAGAAAGAGTTGAGCTAGGAGAAAGATATGGAGAGGGTTAATAAGATTTCTTACTCTACTATGGTAGCATGGTGGAGCACAAAGGATGAAGTGATGAGGGCTCCCGCTGACTTGGAAGTGGCTCTGCATTTCCGGCTTATCAGAGGTTTTTATTGCTTCAAAATGCGGAAGTACTGGGAATTCGTCTGACGTAATATTGAATTGAATCATGTAAGAGAGGTCATTGTACTCTCTTAACGACTTTCTGGAAACTTCGGCATCTTTAAGCCTCGTTCTTAAACGTTCTTGGACTTCTATATCTCACTCTCTGCCATTTAACTTATTTATTCTTCTATTACATAGTTTTATTTTATTATCCTCAGTTTGTACAGAGTATATTACATATTGTGATGAAATAATACCTGTATAACATGCGTATAATTATAGTTACAGAGGTGTTTCTATTATACAGCACACTTTACATCATACAATCTTGTTATATTACACCAGAAAAGGGTTGTTGGGGTTCAAATTACCACATATATATATTGTCAAGTAGCTCTGCAACCCCAGCTACAGGAAGCTCCATGGGATACCTGTCAATCTTCACTGGACTCCGGGGAGGCCACCACAAGTCTGAGGTGTTCTCGGAATCTTATCGGCAAATAAGGAAAACGAGACGCCTCGGTGGCTGAACACTCTTGTTATTATTATTTTCACCTTGGTATAAGTTGATATATTACCTATCTCTCTCTATATATAAATAATTCTTGTATATAATTTTATTGGAGAACTAAATACCCTTTATAATAAATTAATTATTCCCAAATTTGCCCTTGCTTTATTTATCTCAGCGACAATATTTTTAAACATATATATGTATTAAGAAAAAGGCATCTCCTTATCGTGCTACTGAAAGTTGCTAATGGCAATATAATGCAGTACAATACTACATTTGTACTATTTTTACATATACAGGGTGATCCAAAAGTCCCGCACAACTTTAAAAATTAATAACTCCGCGAATATTTGCGCTTGAGCAATGCGGTAAACACCATTGTGTTCAGGATACAATAGAATTTTTTATGGCAAATAATGAGAAATTTTAAATAGATTTTACTCACAACTTTATTCGCCAGATGGCGCTCTACCAGAATCAGAGATTCAGCGGCCAAATTGTTTGATAAATTGAAAAATATAACTGAACGACACGTATTTTTCTTTTTTTTTTTAATACCAGGAAAAACCCTAATAATATCAAATGATAAATTAATAAAACACCATTTCGCCAAAAGTTAGAATAATTGGTTGACGATTTTTAAATACAATCTGAGATATGTAAAATAGGTATATGCGAATTAAAACATGCATCAAAAAAATATTTATATTTTAGATGGAGTTTTGTGAAATAGATTGAATGTTTGAAAATAACTACTGATATCAATAAACGATTTTTGAAATGTTAATATAGTACCAAAAATTATGATGGCACTACTAATAGGATTTCGTGCTATAAGGAATGTATAGTTTCTTGACTAATTATCGACACTTGACTATTTAACTGGATATTTGTCATGATCCAAAAATGAAATATAGAGGGGAGTGACAAAATATATTTGTCGTACTTTTTTCCAAATATCCTATGGGTTTGTCAAATGTTATCATTGTTTATTATACTGTACATAATTTTGAAAATGTATCCCCTAAAAAAATAATTTTTAAATCGACACTTTGCGTTGAAAAACGTGGTAGTAAAATCATTCTGTATTATTTTTTGCGAAAATATCTAAAGTTGGGGGGGGGGGGATACAGAGAATATTCCTTATGCTATTTCTTCTAATGAACGAAAAGCGATAAACTAAAGATAAGGGGTAAAATTGTGTATACCAGTGTTATTCGAGAAGTTATAACACTTTGGCCTGCACGACATAATATAAGATGTGGGCAAATGACAAACAAAATATTTACTGTTCACAGGAAAAAAAAAGAGTCAAGATGTGAGGACAGCATTTATTATTCCCATAACCCAAAACAAAGAGCTGCAAAATATAACACATGAGGTAACTGCCTTCTCTCTTGTATTATGTCACAATCCTTGCTCAATGTGGCGCCCTTCATTCTCAAACACCGCCTTCAGGCGATAGATGACAGAATGGTCACAATTAAATAGTTGAAATTTATAAAACGTGCCATCTGATAGAAGCCTTCAACATGGCCAATGTGATAGGCCGGCATCGATAAAAACGCGACTTAATGTACCCCCATAACCGAAATTTTTAAGGCGTCAAGTCTGGTGATATTGGAGGCCACTGGTATATAAAGTGGCGACTTATCAACGAATTTCACCGAACGTATCCTTCAGCAATTGTTTGGCACCGCGGGAGATATGAGGAGGTCCTCCAACTTGCGTGAATGTTATTTCGCTTAGTGCTTGTCTGTCCTGCAATATGGGAATAACCTTTCCTCTCAAAAATCGAACATAACGTTCACCAGTTACAAAAACGATTTTAAAAGTTCTTCCATTGATTTTTTTAAAGAAAAATGGCCTAATAATAAAAGAAGAAGTGAACCCACACAAAATGTAACTCTGTGCTGATGAAGTGGTATTTCTGTAAAAATCCTAAGGTTTTCTGTTGCCAAAATGAGGCAGTTTTGAATGTTAAATTCTCCCTTTATATAAAAGTGAGCATCATCTGTTCTTAGAATATTTGACAGCCAGTTTTCATCAATAACAATTTGCCGGAAAACCCATGCAGCGAATTATTGACGCTTCTTAAAATCGCTGACTTTCAACTCGTGAAAACTTTGAATTTTGTTAGGGTATTTTTATAGAAAAATTCTAAATGTGTGTTCTCTCCAAACTGTTCCATACGAAATCCCCGTTTGTTGAGAAACTTGTCTAGCACTTACTTCTCCATACGTGGATAACGTTTCAATAGCTTCAGCATTCTGCAAAACCGTAACAGCCACTGACTTGCATGTCGATGGTCTTCCACTCCGAGGTTTTGCTTCCAGAGATCCAGTTTCCTCAAAACATTTAATCAATCGCTTTAGAGAGTAGCAACTCATTGGTCCTCTTTACCGCTTCGAATATCTTTGAAGGAACGAAACGCTAGTAAAGCTTCAGTGGCAGATTCTGAATCACAATTTAAAAAATTCATCAAGAGTGCTTTATCCTGTAGTGATGGCATTCCAGGGGGAAGGGGAGAAGTCCGACCACACCTCCTTGCGGTCCGCCCTGGACCCTTGGAATATTTGACCAAATTTTTGTTCGTTTCCAAGATGACTAACGTTGCAACGGCACCCATTTTCAAATGAAGAGCAAAACTGATATCTCCAGTAATGCTACCGCGTCCGGGGTAACCGCCGCGTCAGGAGCTGCAGCTCGATCTCATGATGAGAAATCTACTACGAGGACACAATTGAATCTACTACAACTCAATATAAATGGTACCCAGAGGAAAATAAAGAGCTGACTTGTCTTCTCTGTGATAACAATGTACATATTACTTGTCCTCAGGAGACAAAATTGAATCAGAATCTGAAATTCAATATCAAAGATTATACAACACTACGAAAGGACAGACCGGGAAAATTCGGAGGAGGACTTGCCGTTTTGATTAAAACTCTAGAAATCAAATTTTAAAAAATCACCTATAATCAGAGTAAGCCTAAAGAAAGCACGACAGAAGCTCAGGCAATAGAAATCTATCTTACAGATAAAACAATTCCAATCATAAATGTTTATCACCACGATAATACTAGCATGAATACAGGCCTGATAGAGACATTAAGTGAAGCGTATTCGGATATCGCAATCATTCATTGAAAGACCAACTTGGGGATCACCTGTCCAGGATAACAAAGGTCAGCAGGTTGAGGACATGCTAACCGACTTCGACCTTACACCATTAAATAACGAAAAGAACACCTATCTATCCAAGTCCACAGGCAGAGAATCCGCAATAGACATAACAGCGATAAATTACAACATCGCACCCACAACACAATGGAAAATTCTGAAAAGTGCAATGAGTGACCACAGACCAATTTTAACAACCCTAAAATTCAAAATTGAGAATTTCCAACAGAATAAAAGAACATTGGAAAAAATTCCACAGAAAAGCTTGAATAACTGCAACGAAGAATTAAATCACAGAACGATTGACAAAAAATTGGAAAAATTCTCTTAGAACATATCCAAATCTGCAAAAGTATCGATACCAAGAGGTAGACGTTAAGACCTATGAATACCTTACTGGAAGGACCACAATATCGAGGCAATGATTGCAGAGAGAGACAATATTGTAGCGTAGCAAAAAGGTAGAGTCGGTAATCCGTAAACAAAGAACGTTATTTTAATAACCAAACAAAACGAGGTCAAAAGAAGAACAACCGAAAAGTATGCACAACTAAATGAATACACGCAAAAGTATACATAGGAATCAAAATAGAACAAAAACCTATGCAAAAATCAGGCATTAAAAATAAATTAAAATATTTACATAAAAACCAATTACTCGCTACATAGCCCCCCTCTCAAAGGACATCGACCCGATGTTCAGCAGGAGACCTGCGCCTCCAGTCTACGAGCCCGCGACCGCGTAACAGGGCCAGGGATATCCAGGTCTCCCGGTCTGGGGACCTCCTCCTGGGCCAAGGGTGGTCGCCTCCCTTCCGCTGGAACTTCTTCCCCTTGAGGACTTGATAAGTTGTCCTCCATGTCCTCCTCCAGGTGGTCCTCCCGCTCCTCTGGATCTAAATAGGGCTTCATCCTGCAGATGTGAACTATGTCCTTTGTTTTACGACGACCATGCTGGTCTCCAAATGTCTCTACTTCATATGTCACATCGGATATTTTTCTTGTCACCCTATACGGGCCGAAATAACGTCGCATTAGTTTTTCAGACAAACCCACCTTGCGCACAGGGATATAGATCCAAACGAGATCTCCGGGCTGATAGACTATGTTTCTGTGATGGGCGTCGTAACGGAGTTTATTTTCTCCCTGGGACCTCATAGTGTGAATGCGTGCCAGCTGTCGCGCTTCCTCGGCCCTTGATCCTAGAGTCTGGATGAAGTCATCTTCATCCTCTGAAGGAAATTTGGGGAATAGCAAGTCCAGTGGGGTCTCCGCCTCACGCCCGTGCACAAGGTAGAATGGACTAAACCCCGTGGACTCTTGCTTCGCCGTGTTGTATGCGAACGTCACGAATGGGAGAATCTCATCCCAATCTTTCTGGTTGACGTCCACATACATGGACAGCATATCTGCTATTGTCTTATTCAACCTTTCAGTGAGTCCATTGGTCTGAGGATGGTAGGCGGTTGTTGTCCGATGAATTATTCTGCAGTGTTTATTCAGATCACGAATCATTGAAGATGTAAAATTTCGTCCTCGATCTGTGATAACCTCCCTCGGCGCACCGTGCTTCAGAATTACATCTTTAATGAAGAATTTCGCTACTTCCACTGATTCACTTGTCGGTAGAGCTTTCGTGATCGCAAATTTGGTGAGGTAATCCGTACAGACAATGATCCAGCGGTTCCCACACATAGATGTTGGAAACCTTCCAAGGAGATCCATTCCCACTTTTTCGAAGGCGGCTATAGGCACAGGTATCGGCTGCAAAAGTCCTGGAGGGAGTTGGGGCTGGCGTTTGCGTCGCTGACAATCTGGACAGTGAGCCACATACTTCCTAACATTCCTATACATTCCGGGCCAGTAGAATTTTTTTCTTATTCGATCATATGTCTTAGTAAATCCAAGATGTCCTGAAGTGGGAGAATCATGTAAGTTTCTCAGTATTTCAGGCCTCAAGTGGCGGGGGACCACCAGAAGCCATTCCCTTCCCATTGGATCGTAATTTTTTTTATGGAGAGTATCGTTTATTTTTATAAAGGACTTGTTAGATGTTTCCTGTTGGATTTTGTCGGCTATCTTCGTGAGGTCCGGGTCTTTCATTTGTTCCCGTCCAAAATTTTGTAAGGCAACTATGCAAGGAATATCTTCTTCTATATCTTCACTACAATTTAGGGGACTTCTTGATAAACAGTCAGCGTCCTGATGTTTTCTTCCGCTCTTGTGCACAACAGTAACATCAAACTCCTGCAGCCGAAGAGCCCATCTTGCCAACCTCCCACATGGGTCCTTGAGGTTGGCTAGCCAGCACAAGGAGTGATGGTCAGTTACGATAGTGAATTGACGTCCAAAAACATACGGCCGGAATTTGCCAATGGCCCAAATAACAGCAAGACATTCTCTCTCAGTCGTTGAATAATTTCTTTCCGCCTTATTGAGCGTTCTCGATGCATAGGCAATGGCTCTTTCCTTTCCCTTCTGAATTTGCACTAAAACTGCTCCTATTCCATAGTTGCTCGCATCAGTATGTATTTCTGTTGGGGATGAATGATCAAAATGTCCCAAGACAGGCTCAGAAATTAGGGCTGACTTGAGAGCTTCAAATGCGTGCCGCTCTTCTATGTTCCAACTAAACACTGAATCTTTCTTTAAAAGAGCGTTTAATGGTTGGGCCATATGGGCATAATTAGGTATGAAACGGCGGTAGTAGGAAGATAGCCCTAGGAAACTTCTAACTTCTTTTAGCGACTTTGGTCTGGGGAAGTCACGGACTGCTCTAATTTTTTCTGGATCGAGACATATTCCATCTCCACTCACCTTATGTCCAAGAACTGTTATAGTTTTCGCACCAAACCTGCATTTTCCCGGATTGAGGCACAAGCCAGCCTTCCTCAAACAGCCCAATACCAGCTGAAGGCGTCTCAGATGTTCCTCAAAATCATCGGAAAAGACGACTATGTCATCAAGGTAACAGAGACAGATTGTCCACCTAAGACCCTTCAAGAGGCCGTCCATCATTCGTTCGAATGTAGCTGGGGCGTTACATAACCCAAATGGCATCACTTTGAACTCATACAATCCATCTGGGGTTATGAATGCAGTCTTCTCACGGTCCGATTCCTCCACGTCGATCTGCCAGTATCCAGATTGGAGATCCATAGAGGAATAAAATCGTGCTCCCTGTAAACAGTCCAAAGTGTCGTCGATCCTTGGGAGCGGGTAAACATCCTTTTTTGTTATCTTATTAAGGCGGCGGTAATCGACGCAGAATCTCCAGCTGCCATCTTTTTTTCTGACCAAAACGACCGGTGAGGCCCATGGGCTCGCAGAGGGCTGAATAATACCAATTTCTTCCATTTTATTTACCTCCTCTTGAATAATTTGACGTTCCGCTGGTGCTACTCGGTACGGTCGTTGTTTGGTGGGAAGGTGGTCTCCAGTGATAATTCGATGCTTAACATTATCGGTCTTGGACGCTTCTTTTTTTCTGAAATCAAAAATATCTCTATAGTTTCTCAATAAATTTCTTAATTTTTCTTTTTGAAAATCGTCAAGTGAATCATCTATATTTAAAATTTCCGCAAATTTTGAATCCTCGGAATGGCCTATATCTGTTCCTACGTGGTTGCCCTCAGCAAGTACACAAAGCTGGCTATCCTCGATGACGACACCATCGGCCACGTGCATCCCCTGGGGAATTATCTTCGGATATGGGCTCCAATTTGCCACCCACAGTTTTCCCCTGTTACTGGTAAGCGAGATGATAGAGGAGGGAGCCATTAGTTCTCTTTCCAGCGATAGACCCCTTTGACTTTCTGCCACCACAGTTGCATTATCTGAGATGTCTCTGCTTAATACCTCTATCAGCTGACAAGATGCGGGCTCTATTCTGTATTCCCGTTCCGCGTAGAGAGGTGAGTTGTTCCTGGGTGTGTCCTCGACTAGGAATTCCTCTAAAAAAAGTTTATCTTCTGCAGAATCAATTACCGCCCTGGACAACTTCAAAAAGTCCCATCCGAGGATCACATCGTGACTACAGTCCTCCAGAACAATAAATTCGAAATTTTCCTGCAGACCATTTAAGTCCAATTTTAAAGAGCA
This sequence comes from Cordylochernes scorpioides, assembly GCA_030710605.1. Lineage (NCBI taxonomy): Eukaryota > Metazoa > Arthropoda > Arachnida > Pseudoscorpiones > Chernetidae > Cordylochernes > Cordylochernes scorpioides. Next base: position 48,424,041 of record CP092876.1, read on the forward strand.
GCGTCCCTTCGGTTTTATAATTTTACCGTTGGCCACTCTTAAGCTCACGTCAGTTTCGGCAAACATTATTTTCTTCAATTTGAGTCTGAACCTCTCGGACACGACAGAGTAAGAAGCCCCAGAATTAACAAGAGCACTAGTTATATTTCCTTCTATTTTAATATTTATATAATTTCCTTTCATATCCACTGTAGTCGATGAGGGAGGGTTTCCAAATTTTGCGGCCCCACCTCCAAAATAGGTCGCAACCTCTAGTTTTCCTGGCGGGAACGGCGAGGTGACCGACTGGACCCTCTAATAGGCGACGAATGTTGTCCGTTTCGGCCAGGGTATGGGGAAGGGCTTCGGTAACGTCTAAAATTATCCCTTGGCTCGTCGTCATTGAGCGCCGGGAATTTGGGACGGGATCCATAAAAGAACATCGGCTCTTGCCTCCCTTGGGAATATCCGTTTTCTCTTTCGTCATTCTGTCTCCTTCTGTCACGGCAGTTACGGGCGACATGGCCAGGGCGTCCGCAATGGAAGCAAATTGGTCTTCCCTCAGTGGTCCGCCATTCACTTGTGTCCAGTCTTTCTCCCTGTTTCGGGTACTGAGCTCTGGGACGGGGAATCTGGGGTGCGGCCGTCTCTCTTCTAGCGATTGGTGACGGCGTATAGGTTCGATATTTAGGGGAGCCTCTGGAAGGATTTGTTATTGGAGCGAGGGTTTTATCAATTTCTTCCCTCACCATATATTCAATGGTGGCGATTCTTGGTTCTTCTCGAGGAGCGGCCAAGGCCCGTTGCACCTCCTCGCGGACAATTTGTCTAATCATTGATGACAAATCTGTATTATCATTGCAGACATCAAGGGATGCTACATTGGGCAAGCGTTCGTACTTGGCGGGGGTCACACGCCGACGATGAAGCGCTTCAATGCGGCGGCACTCAGACACAAATTGATCCGTATTGTTTATGTCTTTTGGAAGAAGCGCCTGATAAAGTTCCTCCACTATTCCTTTCATGAGGTGGGAGATTTTATCCTCCTCGCTCATTTGGAGATCCACCTCTTTGCAGAGTCGTAGGACGTCTTGTATATAGAACTCGGTGCTTTCACCCTTTAACTGAGCCCGGATTTTAAGTTTTTTCTCGGCAAGCAGCCGCAGACTCTCACTTTTCCCAAATACACTCTCTAATTGAGTAGTAAACTCTCCCCAATTCCGGATGGTCTCCTCATTATTCTCAAACCACTTGAGGGCAGTTCCATTCAGGTAAAAGTAGACATTGGCAAGACAGAGGGTTTCGTCCCAATGATTATACTTTGCCACACGGTTGTAACCTTTCAACCAGGTAAGGGGATCCTCACCATCCTCCCCGGAGAACATGGAAGGATTCCTTGGTAGGTGCTGAACAAAATAATTGCCCACCTGGGTAGCTTCCTCTTTTTTCATGGTCATCTCCTTGAGCTCTACCCTATCCTCCCGTTTAACAGTTTCAGTCCTTCTCTTATGTCTGAAGGGATATCGGTCTTGACGATCCAGCGTCTCCGCCAGTTGTAGCGTAGCAAAAAGGTAGAGTCGGTAATCCGTAAACAAAGAACGTTATTTTAATAACCAAACAAAACGAGGTCAAAAGAAGAACAACCGAAAAGTATGAACAACTAAATGAATACACGCAAAAGTATACATAGGAATCAAAATAGAACAAAAACCTATGCAAAAATCAGGCATTAAAAATAAATTAAAATATTTACATAAAAACCAATTACTCGCTACAATATCAATGAACTTCTTCAAACAAATAAAACCGAAGAAATCATAAAGGAACTCATTGAAATTAGTCACAAAATAGAACAAGAAATTTGGATATTCAAACAAGAAAAATGGGCAGAATTCTGCGAAAAAAATGGATCCAAAAAAGGAAAGCCATCACTGGAATATAATATGTGTTATAAAACAATCAAAACCAACACTAATCCTCCAATACTCTAACCGATATGAATAGCGAGAACGAACAAACAGATGGCTGAAATAATTGCTAAATATCTTTCAAGCACATCCAGACTCAGCTATACGAATGAAGGCAGGACTCCAGAAAATAATGTAAACAGGTTAGTTAAACAAGCAAGAAATTACCAACAACAAGATATTTACTCGAGAGACTTCACACTGAATGAGCTAAACTCATCAATAGGAAAGTTAAATCCAAGATGTCACCTGGAGTTACTCTAATATTTGGTCAAATGGTTAAACATTTTGGAGACAAAGCTAAAAATCAACTCCTACGAATACTGAAGATTTCATGGCAAACTGGTAAACTACCAAATAATTGGAAGATATCAATTATAGTGCCAATACTGAAACCAAACAAAGATGCCAAGGAATGCAAGAACTATCGGCCAATTGCTCTTACCAGCATACTTTGTAAAATAACAGAATGAATTATCCACTCTAGGCTCAGAGTTTGCCTCACTAACAATAATAAAATGAACTTCTAGCAAACTACCTATAGATCCCGACACTATACAACTGATCAACTGTTCTACTTCTGCCATTAATATATTCTTTCCAGGAAAAATCACCAAAGAAGACAAGGGCCGTATTCCGTATATGGATATGACCTCAGCTTTAGAAAGACAAAAACCTTAATCTGGATTGCAGACTTCTTGAAGGGAAGAAGATGCCTAAAGATGCATACACTGTACAACTGATAAACTGTTCTCTTCTGTCAATCAATAATAGATTTCTAGGAAAAACCGCCAAAGAAGACAACGGCCGTATTCCTGGATATGACCTAGCTTTTGATCGAGTGTAGAAATTATTTGAAAGGCTGCACAGCATCGGAGTAAGAGGAAAAACCTTTATCTGGATTGCAGATTTTTAAGGGGAAAAAGGATAAATTTTCGGGTCAATGGAACATTATCCAAGGACCGAAGAACATGGCTGGTGTACCTCAGGTATCTGTGCTCAGTCCTCTACAATTTTCGCTATATATTAACTGTTGTATATGTAAATAGATGAATATTATTTGTATTATTTAAAGCCTCATTATGTAAAAATATATGTATATATAAATTGGACATTTGTTGTTGGCCATGGTCAAGTTTGAGCTCTTGTACGTCTAATTACGACACAACAAAAGTGGCGACGAGGATGCGCGATCTACAAAGCCAGTTAAAAGTTGAGGAAAACGGCGTTTATGTAAGTATAACAACTACATCTTTTAAACTATCTGGATCAAGAAAACAAAGGAGTAGAAAAGATCAGCATGACAAGTTCAAAGTTAATAGTACCTTTTAGATGCTATAGCCCAGTGGAGGACACTTCGATCTTTTTGTACAAAAATTTGAGTCTTTCTTTTTGGCATCTGAAGGAGGAGTTAAAGTGCTGATTTTTACCTCGCTACCAGATTCTGAAACTTTGAAGCAGGGAAACGACATTTTCTTCCTGGTCTAATGAAAGATCAACCCTATGATACTATCATTCAAAGAATTAAGCTGCATTTGGATCCAAAGAAGAAAGTGATACCACAGCGATGCAGATTTTTAAAGATAATTCAACAGGAAGGATAATCAATTTTGGAATATCTTAGAGAATTGAACATTTAGCAATAAATTGTAATTTCTGCGATATGCTGGGAACCATGATGCGAGACCGTTTTGTGGCTGGAATCAAGTTGAAAAGCCTGCAAAATAAGCTACTACAAGAAAACTGACGATGTCACCCTGGATAAAGTTTTGCAGTGGCGATCTCGTTCGAACTGGCGGAGATAAATACAATAAAGTTACAAGATAAATTAGTGGCCAAGATATCCCCTGTGAATGGAAAAGATAAAAAGGGTGAGTACAATAATAGTATGGTGCAGCATAGGCCTTTCAGGCAAAGGGGAGAAATAATGTGTTATAGATGTGGTGAAAGACATTCACACGTGGCCTCTGTTTGCCCTCATAGAACAAAGACTTGTTTTAAAATTTAAAAAACTGGGTAATTTAAGTAGGGTCTGCAAAGCTAGTAAAAAAATGTGGGGCGGTATATTTGTACAAGAGGACTCTATATATTCTGTACAGGGCGAAGCTGATGCCACAATAAATTTAACAGTAGATGAATATTCTTTGTGCTTTACATTAGATACAGGAAGTCCAGTTACGTTAATACCTAAATATATTTATAAGAATTATTGGCAAGGTAAAAAATTATTTCCAACAAATTTAAGATTAAAATCCTTTTGTGGTAAATCAATAGAGATTATAGGGCAAAGAAATGTTTTTGTAAAAGAAGCCAACCAATATTTACGATTAATAGTTGTAAATGAAAAATCCAGGTGATTTTGTTAGAAAGAGAATGGCTTAAACAGTTAAAACTTGATTATTCTAGATTTTTTATCATTAAAAATTTATATAATGAATCTAATAGAAATAGTTTGATTGAAAGATAATCAGATTTGTTTAACAAAGATTTGGGCTGTCTAAAGGATGTTAAAATAAATTTTAATTATAAAAGGTTTGTGACTCCTGTGTTTTGTAAGGCCAGAAGTTTACCTTTCTCTCTAAAAACAAAGTAGAGAATGAAATTGATATTTTAGTGAATTCTTGCATTTAATAACCTATAGTTCATGCATATTGGACCGCTCAAATAGTACCAGAATTAGAAAAGGATGGTAGTGTAAGTATATGTGGTGATTTTAGATATACAGCTAATAAAGCAATAGAATTAGATAGGTATCCCCCATTCCATCGATCAATGAAATCTCTTCAAAATTATCTACAAGCACCGTAGTTTCGACTCTAGACCTATCACAGGCTTACTAACAAGTAAAGTTAGCGGAAGAAGCCAAAGAGCTGTTGTTGATATAAACACAACAAAGAGGTTGTTTTCTTATAAAATACTACCATATGACGTAGCGGTAGCACCAAATAAATATCAGAGGATTATGGTAGGTCTATTTGATGATTTGCCAGGTGTGGCCTGCTACATTGATGATATTTTGGTTGCAGGAAAAGACTTTGAAGATCATGAACAAAAGTTGGATCTAGTGTTTAGATGATTGCTAGAAAAAGGTTTAAAGTTAAACAGATATAAATGTATATTTAAAAAGAAATCGGTGGAATATTTAGGGTTTAAAATGGATAAATATGGACTGCATCCCTTAGAAAATAAAATTAAAGCAGTGATAGAGGCGCCTGAACCTAAAGAATGTTTCGCAATAAAGATCTTTCATAGGACTCTTAATTTATTATTATAGATTCATAAAGAATACAGCAAACATTTTAGCGCCTCTCTATCAACTTTTTGGTTCTCGTGGACGCATACTCAAAGTGGATAGAAATTTTTATCATCAAAGATATTACCAGCAAAACGATTATAAATCATCTACGAGAAATTTTTGCCAGATTTGGATTGCCCTAATTTTTGGTTACAGATAACGGAAGACAGTTTGTCTCCGGTGAATTCGAGCAATTTACCAAAATGAATGGTATACGGCACACTAAGACCAGTCCGTATAATCATAGTAGAAATGGTTTAGCTGAGATATATGTAAGAGTGTTTAAAAACCTTTTGAGAAAGAATATTGGGAAGGATGATTTAGAGACGAATCAAAAAAGATTCCTATTTGCTCATAGAGCATTCCCCTAAACTGTAATAAAGGAATTCCCCCGCGAAACTGCTAAGGAAGAGAAGTTTAAGATCAAGATTCTCGAATTTAATACCAAGATAGGAAATCCGCGAGAGGTATTTCATGAGGCCGTAAGAAGGCAGGAACAATTTACTACAGGTTGCGAGGTTTATTTTCGCAACTATGCAACTGGACCTAAACGGTAAAAAGGTACCATTTTGAAATTATTGAGCTACTGTCACTACATTATAAGTTGCGAAGGCGTCGTGTATAAGAGGCTTATCAATCAATTGCGACCTGTGAGAAAGAAACAAGTGGAGACAAGAAATTTGATACTTCCTCGAACATCAGGAGAGAAGCCGGTAAGTGGAAGTCAGAAATAAAGTGAAGAGGAGGTTCCAGAGGTTACAACAGGAAACAAAGAGGAGACTGCTTCTGTGCACGTACCCTCTTGCACTCCTAGACCAGGGCCTGTTGCTGCGCACGTGCCATCTTGCACTCCTAAACCGGAGCCTGCCGTTGTGCAAGTGCCCGTCCGCAGTCCTAGACCTCAGAGAGCCAGGAAACCCCCAGACCGACTGGAGTATTATTAAGGGGGGAGATGTGTTGTGTATGTAAATAGATGAAGATTATTTGCATTCTTTGAAGTCTCATTATGTAAGAATATATGTGTATATAAATTGGACATTTGTTGTTGGCCAAACGCAAAGAATAAGAGCTAAAAAAAGAGTCTTGGTCAAGTTTGAGTTGTTGTACATCTAATTACGACACAACCTTAACAACATCCATCTCACTGAAGACACAAAAGTTGCCTGTTATGCAGATTATATAGCCATATGGCACACAAGTAGCAGTATAGAAATTTCAGAAAAATACTGAACACATCAATGAAAGGACTGGAGAAGTGGGCAATGAAACTCAAAACGACAATAAACACAAACCTATTGGTCTTTCCACTGACAGGAAAAAAGGCATTAATTTAACTCCAAAATAAGCATAAACAACCATATCTCTATATATATAAAAGTCAATGTCTGTCTGTCTGTCTGTTTCGCGATAAACTCAAAAACTACTGAACCAATTGGTACCAAATTTTGCATGTCGCTTTTTATAAACCCGAGGAAAATTTTCGGCTGCATTTTGATTAGTATTTTTGGCTATTTCTTTTTTTCATTTGAAAAACTTTTTTTTACGCGGACTAATCCGGAATGGAATGAATACCTAAATATGGCCATTTTTTAAAGCACCGGTGGTTCAGTGGTAGAATGCTCGCCTGCCACGCGGGCGGCCAGGGTTCGATTCCCGGCCGATGCATTTTTTAAAACAATTTTTAAAACTCATTTATATTATATCTTCTATATATATAAAAATGAATGTTTGTATGTTTGTTTGTTTGTTTGTTGGTTTGTATGTCCGGTATACAAATTCGCAGTAGTTCACTAATTCAAACCAAAATTTCCATACATGGGTAAAAAATACGGGGAAGACGATAGGCTATTTTAAAAAATATATAAATCAATTATTAAAACTATATATTATTAGTCAGAAAATGATGATGACGATATTGCTGTATCATGTAAGATTATCAGATACAAAATTATATCGGGAAAAATTCCAAAAAGCAGAGACCACGGGTGAAACCAGCTCATTATTTTGTACGCAGGAACAAAATTCTAACAGAAAAACATTCATTCGAGCAGAAAACAAAAGCCAGATCTTCTTTCTATAAAAATATCGCTTCTCAGACACAAAGTTTGGAGCGGGACGTTTCACAAGAGTGACATCCACGCCGCCAATTTATAATTGTAACGAATAGTATTTGAATAAAAACATTTAATCGGGTAAACCCGGGCGTTACCCGGGTCATTCGGCTATAATCGATAAAATTTGATCTCCAAATTACCTAGGTGTGATACTTGATGAGGAATTGCGATTTGCAGAACACATAATTAGCACCTCAAATAGAGCTACCAGAAACCTAAACCTTCTGAGAAGGCTATGTGGAACAAATTAGGGAGCAAAACCCAAAATTCTCAGAACAACATATATCACCTTAATAAGGCCAATAATGGATATGCAACACCTGTTTGGGCTCCCTCAAGTTCATCACTAAAAAGAAGACTAGACAGTGTTAAAGCAAAAGCGGCCAAATTAATCATTGGTTCTGTTTCAAATACCAACAATTAGAAAATTCAGAGAGAATGTGGTTTAGACCTACTTGAAAGCAGAAGATAATTAAAAACAATAAAATTCACCAATAGCTTAAAAACTAAAGAAACCGAACACATATCCCATAGAACCTATTTAAACTGGACACAAAAAAAAAGTCTCAAAAGATCTTCAACACGACAACAATATTAGAAAGAACATAAATATGAAACATAATAAATTTCAAATTCGAGAATAACCAATATTTCCTACCCCATTGCCATTAAATGTAATCATCAATCTTAACCTGAATGAACCCTGCAATAAAAAAAGAGAACAAAAACATACTTAAAAAGAAAGGACTTGACACAATTGGTTTATGCGATCAGATAAATTATTTAACAGCATATACAGATGGATCATCACACCTTACCATAAGTAATGGAGGGGCTGGAATTAACATAATACTGCAAGATAGAACATACATCAAAATCAAAAAAGGAGCAAGAAAGATTTCGTCGAACTTCACTTGTGAACTGACAGCTATCTGTAAAGCTCTTGATGTAGGCTTTAACCAACCATCCCTGCATCAAGCAGAAGGAATTATAATATACCGTACAACGACTCTATATCCGATCTAGAAGCAATTCAGAAGGGCAATACTATAATCACACAGAAAATACATTCGTTACTTACTCAACTGATATAATTGGAGAATAACTGCATTCTAAAATGGATTCCTGCTAGTTTTTGGATCGGGGGTAATGAAATGGCAGTTGAATTTGCAAAGGAAGCCGGAAAGTTGAGCCAAAGGAAAGAACAAATGTCATTATTTGACGATAATGCTTTTTCAAAATACAAGATAATTAAACAAAAAAATAAGATCAAAATGTTAAATAAACTTCGAGAGAAAAATGGCAAAACTATAACAAGATTTAGAACAAAACATTATAAAAGATGACAATACATCCAGATGGCACAAGAACCTATAGAACATGCAACAACTGTCCTGCTGTGGAACTAACACCTACCCACATATTCTCATGCCCTGTGTTACCTGATGCTAGACGAACCTCGATGTCAACTCTACCGTGCAGTCGTGGTGGAAGGCGACACAGCTGGGCCAAAGGTGAAATAAACAAACAGAGATTCCACTAAGTAGCGTCTGACGTCAAGAAGGAATGGAGAGAGAGATCTTTAGAGCAAGTGTTACCGTTGGGATCCAAGCGCAGACTGCCTAACCTAGGTTCTCGATTTAACACCAAGACCTTTCTTCTTTCTAATTGGTAGGAAGATGTCACGTGGCCGTTGGCTATTGGTTAACCTACTTAGGTATTGTCTTCTAATTGGTGGGACTATGTCACGTGGCCGTTGGCTATTGGTTGACCTACTTAGGTATTGTCTTCTAATTGGTCTTTGCTGCTGCCTTTGTTGGAAGATATAACCGGCCTGGCCCAGGAAATACTGGCCGTTAAACTCGACTTTTATGATTTCCGCGATTCATAAAATTGACTGTAAATTTATTAATAGTGTGTTCTCTTCTAAGCCTACTTCCTAGGTCTTACTTCTACTCTCACCTAAGCCTGATTAGTTTTAACCTTAATTTTCTCCTGTTAGTCTCCATTCCTTCTATCTGTACAGTTGCTATACTTTATTAGATTCTTACGCGGTACAGATTGATGTTATTTGAGGCTTTCTATTTGCAGTACATAAGAAGTTATATACAGTCACGTGGTGGAACATGTGGTAGTAGATATCTAGACTATTTACAACAATTCCATGGTCTTAAATCATCACAGATGGCCCCGGATGTGAGAGGGTTCATATGGAGGGATTTAAGAGAGCGGAATAGGAAGACTGTTATTAAGGAAGTAATTTTTAAAAATTAATTGAAATGAGTTGGTATATAACATGGGGTTGATTTCTGTATATCCATAAGAGATAATAAAGCATAAACAACTAATACTAAACATACAAGTAAAAATAAAAATATGAATAAAATATTTAATAGAGAGCATATAATGATTATAGGTGAAAATAAAAACGATTGGATGGGAAAATCATGATCTCTTCGTGATGGGCGTTAGAAAGGGTTGAGGGGTTAGTTATTACTTGGTTGAGGGAATGTCACTTTGACTCAAGTCCCAAACTATTTAATGTGCACGGCGCGGAAAACCTAGGCCATGTTTCACATGTAAATTTAAGGACCGAATAAAGTTACAGTACCACAATCGAAAAGTAAGATAAGGGTGATTTTTATGGGTTTTAGTAATTAGTCATTAAGACGTACGCATGCAGGATAAATGAGGGCGAAGATCAGTGACCAGAAATCAAAGTTTTAATTGGAGTCGTCAGAGGCTTAGCGAGAAAAAGAGTAAAATAAAAAAAAAATGTGCCAGCGTGTGGCATGAGAGTGCCCTGGAATATATTTAAAAAAATACAATTTGCACGTATCCAAGCCAGAAGTAGGGATAGGTAAGTTTGGGGGACGGTGTGTCAAAATTGTTAATTACGAAATCAAAGTAGGTCAAGTCTAGCCTGCGAAGGAGTTAAAATTCCTGCGGAAAAGGGTTAGTATTTATTAAGAAGTAACCTTTAAAGTGGTTGTTTAAGAGGTTATTGAAGATTGCCCTGTTTTTAATCATGATTTTTAGTTTGATTATAAAAGAGTACATCATTGAGATGTGAAATTGCGAAATTAAGGCTTTGCATATAGCGTTAAAGGATTTAAAAAATCGAAAATAGAATTGCGAAGTTAAATGCAAAGTAATCTTTAAAAAAAGTAAAAATAGTGATGATATGATACAAAGATTAACACACTACAGCAGTATATAAGGGGTAATAGAAAGTTAAAATATTAAATGAAAATTAAAAATGAGCATTAATATACTCGATAGGATTGAGCATGGTAGCGGAAGATGAAACAATGTAAATAACATCGAATTTATAAAGTGAGAGAAAATATAAAATGACAAATGCAAATTAGTCATATAAGCATGAAATATAACTTGAGATTATTAGATATGAAAGATTAAATATAAAGTTGATTATAAAATAGAGTCATAAAGCAAAAGTAAATAAGCTTTGGTAAAGAAAAATAAAATAAAATGACACTAATCTAAACTGATTGGTTGACGTAAATAAATAAAAAACAATTATAAGAGCTGGATAAGGATTATATAAAGAATATTAAAATGAAAAATTTTTTAAAATGTTCATCGAGAAAGAAGAGCAAGTAAGATTATACATAGAAATTATATATCGTGAAAGAATGGAAAGTTGTAGGCCAAACGTAATGTTCCTGTTTTTTTTTTTTTTTTAGGATGGGTAGAGAGAGCTTTAAATTGTCCTTGATCGCGATATCTTTGGTCTTGTTGGCATGAGTTGATCTAACTTATCGAATTTGTTTTATGTTTGACGCGATTCGTGGATCACATTGTTTCCAACTGTGAAACTAACTGAGTCCTAATGTTGTCGATTTTTTTGTTCCCTGCGCCACGTTTAGGTGAAAACGTGATTCTTCCTAAAGCGGCATTTATTCTGTTAGTGGACTGATTTGTTAGTAAATGTAAAATAACGTGTTGAGCAAGTTATTAGTAGCTAAACGGGATATCGGAGTAGAATAATGGGTTAGGGATTAGAACGATATATAGTAAAAGGCACGCACTAATGTTTGATTTCATAGCTGGTGAAAGTTCATTAGAGAACACGGGGTGGCGACGGGCCGTAACAAGATGTCGGCTGTTTGTTTGTCCATCTCCCTTCGAATTTATTATTAGCGAGTTCCGGCGGTGGCGGGCATATTTATTTGGGTCAGAGGCCCTTTGTGGGGGCAGCTTGCTTGGTGGTTGTCTCCCACCTTTGTAAACGCGGTTCTTGCCTGGTTTTCTGATGGCTATGTATTCGTGACATTTTTTTTTTAGGGGTCGATTGGGTCTGTTAATTGGGACTACCTTCGGAGATATTATTTCTATAATTGTAAACACAAAAGCGTTTTGATTTGTCACGTTTGGTGACAAGCGTTATGGGACTGACATAGGGAGATACAGAGGTTGTAATTATCCTGTGTGTTCAAGCATTTGTTCGATTTGTATTTGTATTTCGAAAATCCGGATATTGTATCTGTTGATATTAAATCGACTGGTTGTTGTGTTTCGAGGTTTTGCGGACTTAGTAAAAATGTTATTCATTGATATCGGGTTAGAATTGAATGAAATTGCGACTATCTACGTGGACACGCTTTGAGGTTAAATGTGTCACAGGCGTGATGAATGCGTCTTTGGCCTGAAAAGTGAAAGAGTTTTGTGGTGTAGCTCTGTGACACGAAGCGAAAAAATTGTAAATGAAAAGGTGTCACGTGAAGTCTTTGTTTTGTACAAAATCTAACCTGTTTTACTATGAATAACAAATTTACTAAAGTCATGGGTGCTGGTTGTACGAACATATCGAGAATTTGTATATTATTAGTGGATATGGCACGTTTAATGTGAATTTTTTTTGTGTGCTTATTGTGGCGACGTTATGAAGCTTGTGTGGCTCGAAATTAGATTTGGGTGTTAAGTCGCGCACTAAAAATTTGTTGCCAATTAGAAAAAGTGATGTGAGAGGGTGTTGTTTATTTTGTTGAGAGCGGTTTGTCGATATTTAAATATGCATGTAAAAGGAAGGAGTGTAGTTATGGGGGAATTTAACGATTGGAATAGTTTTGGAAGGCTGTGACTTAGGTTATTTCTGTCCAAAGATATGAAAGAAAAGGACATAGGGGTGTTGAAAATGGGATTAGGGACATTACATTGAGGCCAAATAAGAGTGTTGGAGTTCACCACGTGTGAGCAACCCGTTCCAGGAGGGGAAGATTTAGTAAATGGGACAGTTGTATTAACCTGTCCATGGGACACGTGTTGCTTGCACGAGGTGAATTTGTATAAGGTAGTTGGTAGAGGTACATTATCTTGATACAGGAGTAGCTGAGGACAGTTTATAATTAGTAGAAATCTTTTTATAGAATTAAGGGATAATATGCCAAAAGGAAAGGGTGTATCGATGATATAGAATTTTAGATTCTGCGTTATGTTACTTATTTTTAAGATCAAAAAGATATACCCTATGGTGAAAATATTGCTAGATAGGGCGTTAATAGTTAAGTTAAATGGGTAGATATTCTATTTTTCAAACTGGTTTCTATTATTTTAAAAGTATTCTGCCTAATTATAGCGATAGATGCTCCTGTATCAAATAGTAGAGGTAGGTTTACATTATTGGATAGTTCAGCTCGAACGAACAATTGTTCAACAAAAATTATAGAAGGAGGAACCTACTGTTGTGCTGTCTTGTATGTCGGAACAGTCCTGGTCTTGTGCCATGGTTGGAGGTTCATTGGGACAGTTAAGAGTTCACTGCTTGCGCTGGGCTCGTGGTTTAGAGGTGGTCGGGGGAGCAGGTAACATACGCTCGCGTGTTGATAACTCGGAGGGGTGCGTGCAGGAGGTTTAGTGGCTTTCTCAATCTTGTAGAGTATTGTAGTTGGGCCCGATCTGCTTGGGCGTCGTAGTTGGTGAAGAAGCTCTGCGCCTCGTACGAACCATTGTAGCGCGGTAGTTCCACATTTCGCGATAGTCCGGTCACGGCAGAAAGCTGATGTAGCGTCGTCGTCAACCTCCCCAGGACATCTGACACCGGCGGTGGGGGCGTGACGTCCTCGTGGTTGGGGGGAATTTCCTGCGTCCTACCGAGGGTGGTTTCTTTCTTTGGAAAAGTGGTGTTTTCGCCACTTTCGGAGTCGGGATCGGACTCCATTGGTTCCTTTGGATCCTCCTCTCTTCCCTGTACCATCTTTCTGTACAGACAGTGGTCTATTTGCTTACTTGTACCTTGGCGTCCACTATCCTGTCGACTCTTCGGACATGGGAGTCTGTGATATCTTGGGACCTCTGGGACCAGTGTTACCTGATGCTAGACGAACCTCGATGTCAACTCTACCGTGCAGTCGTGGTGGAAGGCGACACAGCTGGGCCAAAGGTGAAATAAACAAACAGAGATTCCACTAAGAAGCGTCTGACGTCAAGAAGGAATGGAGAGAGAGATCTTTAGAGCAAGTGTTACCGTTGGGATCCAAGCGCAGACTGCTTAACCTAGGTTCTCGATTTAACACCAAGACCTTTCTTCTTTCTAATTGGTAGGAAGATGTCACGTAGCCGTTGGCTATTGGTTAACCTACTTAGGTATTGTCTTCTAATTGGTGGGACTATGTCACGTGGCCGTTGGCTATTGGTTGACCTACTTAGGTATTGTCTTCTAATTGGTCTTTGCTGCTGCCTTTGTCGGAAGATATAACCGGCCTGGCCCAGGAAATACTGGCCGTTAAACTCGACTTTTATGATTTCCGCGATTCATAAAATTGACTGTAAATTTATTAATAGTGTGTTCTCTTCTAAGCCTACTTCCTAGGTCTTACTTCTACTCTCACCTAAGCCTGATTAGTTTTAACCTTAATTTTCTCCTGTTAGTCTCCATTCCTTCTATCTGTACAGTTGCTATACTTTATTAGATTCTTACGCGGTACAGATTGATGTTAGTTGAGGCTTTCTATTTGCAGTACATAAGAAGTTATACACAGTCACGTGGTGGAACATGTGGTAGTAGATATCTAGACTATTTACAACAATTCCATGGTCTTAAATCATCACATATATATATATATATATATGTATATATATATATGAAAAAAACAATAGAAAAAATAAAAGATAAGTGGGTCAGGTGTTGATATTAAAAATAAAGAAGGCATCTCCTGACCACGAGGTGGTCTTGATTCTTGATTTCTCGGGAAGCCATTGGGACCAAAAAATATTTTTGGTCGCAGTGGTTACAGCCTAATCCACGCTAACGAGCGCCAACAGCGCGAAACGCGTTCGTGGATGGCTTTTCTTGATTTATCAAGAAATTGGGTTGGCCAAATATCACGGAGCAAGCTAAATAAACGTTTAGTTTATTTTTGCTCCACTAGATGGCGCTCTGCCATCTAAAAAGCACATGTGCTCGTGGTCAGGAGATGCCTTCTTTATTTTCAATATATATATATGATTACAAGAAGAAAATGTCTGATATCCTTTCAGACTCCGATACCTTCCAAGAGATTTCACCTGAACGTGTTTGTGCTATTTCTGATGCCTACAAATCATCACTCAGATTGCTCAGAAGAAACGAATGCATTACTCCTGATCGGTTCCAGCAGTTTACCTCTAATCTTTCTAGTGTTCCATATATATATGGCCTACCTAAAACCCATAAGCCCAGTGTCCCCCTTAGACCCATTGTTGCCTACCACCTGTCACCCGCCTTACAGCTAGCCAAATACCTTTCTAGCCTTCTAAAACCCCTGGTCAAAACTCATAATCCTTACTCGGTCCAGGATCCATCTGACTTTTTTACAAGATTAAAGAGTGTCCCCCAACCTCGTGGTCTTACCATTTCAACTTTTGACGTGACATCACTCTTTCTGTGCCTCCCGCATTCTCTGATCATAGATGGCCTAGAGCAACTTCTTTCTTCTTCCACTCTTCCTAGTAATAATCAAAAAACTATCTTGGATCTATTCACCATCTGCCTTGACATGAATACTTTAGAATTCAATGGCCGTTTCTTTGTACAGATGAGAGGCTCCCCTATGGGCAGCCCTCTTTCCACAATAGCAGCTGAGATAGTTATGTCCAATTTAGACCGGTGGTTAGTTTCCCATAATCATTTGGGGATCGAGATGTGGTCGAGGTACGTTGACGATATTTTTTGCCTCCATCGTGATACCGACCATCTCCCTATACTCACAGTTTTAAACTCATACCCTCATGATCTCCGTTTTACTCACAACCCATCCTGTTTTGATTGCATCCCGTTTTTAGATGTTTTAGTCATTAACACTAATGGCACATTTCAGACCACCGTATTTCGCAAGCCTAACTTTACTCCCTCCTATTTACACTTTTTAACGCATGCCCCGGTTTCTCACAAAATCACCACTGTAAAAACTCTCTCCAAACGGGTATACACTCACATTGCTCCCTTGCCTTATTTAGAATGATCGAGAAACGTACCGTTTACACCCATCTTTTATCCGCTGGTTACCCTCATAATTTTATTGATCGCCATTTTTACGTCCCGAACCACAAAAAAGTTGCACCTCCTCTGTATAAAAACGTCTGTGTCCTTCCTTTTTCGACCACGAACTCCGATATTGCGTTATTTTTACGAAAATTCGGTATTCGCACGTTTTTCAAGAATTCGCCTTCCCTAGAAGCATCCTTACGGCACCCTATAACAAAAAGTTCCATCAAACTTAACCCTCTATCCCTCAATAACGTCATCTATAAAATATCATGCAACGATTGTGAACAATGCTACATTGGTGAAACTGGTCGAACCATCGCTACTAGAATCCGCGAACATAATCGTAATATACGTTCCAAAGATAGAAAATCTCTCATTTTTCAACACATCGCAGATTTTGACCATTCCTTCAATTTAGATGATACGATTTCTGTATACAGAGATATTGGAAACAAGTATCAACGCTTGTTTCTGGAGGCACTGGTATCGAACTGTACTCCCAGTTTTAACCGGAAGATTGATCTCCCACCGCAATATACAATACTTTACGGCCTCACTCGCTGACATGTTTCTGGGTTTTATTTTTATTTTTGGTTTCAATTTTTATCTCCATGTTTTGCCTTTATGTTTAATTTTTTATCTCCGTTTTTTGCCTCTATTTCTCACACAGAGTTTGTTTTATTTGTAACTATGCAAATCCCCTCCCCAATCTTCAGTATGTAAATTGCTTATTTCCTTGCGCGTATATATGTAAATATTTTTGCTTATAAATATGGCACTTCTCTGTCTACACTTGTATAAGACCTGAAGAAGGGCAGTTGCTGCCTGAAAGCTCGTCATGTTCCATTAAAGAATCTCACCACGTTACCCTGTTTTTCCTTTTGAATCTTACAACGTGGTTGTATGATGTCATATATTTATGTCGTAAACCCGGGTAAGACGACAAGTGAGTTGGAAGCAGTAGGGGTTGAGTGGCAAGGTGTGCAGAGTGGTAAGTTCGCACGGGACAATAAGGACAAAGTTTGGGATCAAAAGACGCTCTTACAGAACGTCTAAATCCGCACCAGGAGCAGGGGAAAGTTGAGGATTAACAGAGGAAAGCTCGGAGTCCTGCATGAAGCCGCGGGGGCAGAGAGGAACCAAAACGGCGGCCACGAGGGCCGCCGTGAGATGACCATGAATCTAGTACTAAGCGGGCCTGTCCGAAAATATACAAATAATAGCGAGGGTAAATATTTAGGAAAGTTAGGTATACTGTTTACAGTTTTCTGTTACTAAAGGTGCCATGAGTATTTACAACATAGTTTCAGGGATGTAATACAGGAACGAAGAGAAGTATAGATAATAAAGCAATATAAAATATAAAAGAAAATTGACTTAAGCAAAAAGTTTGGGATAGGCAGTGACGCAGTGAAGAATAAAGGAAGAGGGTCTGAATTGGTTTCTGCAAAGGACATCTCAGAAGTCCTGCCCTGCAATACAAGCTTAGAAACCAAGTATTTTTTGCAGGGATCAGATATCACAAGATGCCCTGTAAGTAGCATTAGATCAGATGGGCAAAAGGCGTGAAGATCGAAGGAGAGGTAGGTAATGGGAGAATATGGGAAAGAAAAGCTTTCTAAGAGAGGTTAAAAAGAGATGGAGGCTCAAGAGCTGCGCTGCTGTCGGTAATTGTGCTCGACCAGATTAAAAATAAAAGTAAAAGAAAAATGCGTGGGCGCATCATGCTGATAATGGCGATGGGTCGAGTGTGAGAGAAAAAAAATTCTCGCTGGTTACCCAAGCTCTCCGTATGGAGTTAACATGGTGAGGAAGAGTACCAGGTCGATGAATCATTAAAAATAATAATAATAAAAGACTTTTTACGAGAAAGAGTCTCAGGAACCGTTGAAGAAGTTAAAGGATGGAGGTAGATTGTGAAAACAGGGTTCGACTGTTGCCATTGATTGATTGAACCCGGGTTTGATGGACGAAGGGTGGTTAGAACGAAGGCATAGAAGGCCAAAGGAGAAGGATCAAGAGACGAGAGAAGTATGGAAGGCAGAGTTGGAAGGATCAAGATAATAGAAGGGACAGTTGGTAGAAAGGTGTCACTGCTAAAACAAAATTTTTAAATTCAATTTTCTTAGACGTAGGCCATGGATAATACAAATCATGTTATAGAAATATCCAAAAATACCTGAGATGATTATAAAAAATAAAAGATGGCATCAAGGATCGTAACAATATAAATGAATACGATTTTTAAAAATGATAAGTATTTAGGTTAGTGTGTTCCCCACGTGATGCAATGCTTATAAAGGCAAATTAGACTATGTTGGGAAAATTCAAATATGGTAAATAAAGAATTAAGAAGTTGAAATTTTTGCAAGATTAAAATTTGTTAAGATGATTAGGGGAAGATAAAGGTATTTATTATTGGAAATATCGAAAGTTGTAAGCTACGTAGAAGAGAGAGAGATCCTATCAAAGGACTAGAATTGTCACTGAGTTAAACCGAGGTATAGCTGAATAAACTTGGACTAATGTAACTAAAGGTGTTTGCATTGCCGACGGCCACAGATATAAATATAACATTTTGAGCAGATAAGCAAATAATATCACACGTTTATAAATGTAAAGATTTGAGAATCACTATATACAACATAATAAATTGAAATGCCATTAGGGTTTGGTTTTTATTTTTGATAATTATAATTTCAGAGACGTTTCACATGATGAGAGAGAGAAAAAGGAAAACGAACTTATCAAAAATAGTAAAATGTTACAAGTAAACTTGTAATGGATATCTTAAGGTTTAGAGTGACACAGTGGTAAAAAGAGAGGAAGACTGAGTTGATTCTTGCAATGGCGTTCGGCGATGCAAAACGTGCCTGTGTAAGTTAGGTATTGTTTTTATTGACCGCACTCCCAAGACATTCCATAATCAACATTAGATCAGACGGAGGAGGTAAGTAAGTTGAAAGTGGAGGAATGGGAAAGGTGGAGTCAAAAGTTGCTCTGTTGCCAATGATGATTGAGCTCGGATGAAAATGAAAAAAAAAAGTAATAGAATGGTAAAAATGATGGTTGTAATGTTGGGAAATGTACAGCGAGGAAGGTTGAGCCAGCTGGTTGAATCAAAATTTAAAAAAATAAAAGTTTGGTTGGTGTGCAGGAGACTCTTAACTGCGGGAAATATGAAAGGTGAGGAAGGTGAAGGGTACTGTTGCCATTGATGAATGAACAACCAGACATTGTTGAATGTAATGAATGATGTTGTCTGGTGATGGAGAAAAATAAAAAGAAATAATCTTTGGATTTCCTGAACTCGTTATCGGGAATTGTATACCGAGGAAGGATGGTCCAATAGACGAATTAATAAAAATAAAATTAAAAGGGTGGCAACAGGAACCCTAGGGGAGACTATGAGGTTGAGTGGAAATTGGTTAAGAAGGTGTGAGCAAGTGATATAGGATGGGAAGGTAGGATTGGGTGAGAGAGAGAGATAGAGAGAGGCGTCAATATGAAAAAAATGATAATCTAATGAAAATAATGATATCAGAAATAAGACGATCTCAAGGTTTTCAAAAAATATATAAATGTTATAAAAAAAAACTCAAATGATGTTTGAAAAGCTTGATCGCAGTGGTTACAGCCTACTCCACGCTGACGAGCGCCAACAGCGCGAAACGCGTTCGTGGATGGCTTTTCTTGATTTATAAAGAAATTGGGTTGGCCAAATATCACGGAGCAAGCTAAATAAACGTTTAGTTTATTTTTGCTCTACTAGATGACGCTCTGCCATCTAAAAAGCACATGTGCTCGTGGTCAGGAGATGCCTTCTTTATTTTTAATATATATATATATATATATATATATGACATAATAAAAATATGATTTTTATTATTCATTAATATAATTATAATTTAAATAATCATAGAATTAACACAGAGTTAATTCTTTAAAATCCTCAACAAAAGGAGTACAACCCAAGATGTTTTTTGTATATACTTAGATTATATTTATAAAATTATATGTATGCAAACTGTTTTTGTTCTTAAAATATAATCATTAAAAAAAATACAAGTTTGGATATAAAAGTTATCATTTCACTTCAATCCACGACTGCATGAATGAATTGGTAACGTACCTAAAATACATCTTTTTTATGACATCTTTGTTAATAGCCGACAGGATGTATTTTAACCCTGTACGAGAAGAATTCCAATAGATTTCAAAGCCATATATTGCAACTAAGATATTTGGGAAAAGATATAGATAAAAGAATAGCAATTATGGAAGTCGAAACTTTAATTAAGAAATTAAAAAGGATAAAAAAAGTATAAAAGGCATTGAAGAAAATATCGAATCCATTGTGTCTATGGTAGATGTAAATGCAACGAAATGCAAACTAGAGTATGCAAATAATGATTTGATGAAAATGAGTGATATTTTCTTGCAGAAACTTGAGGATGAGGATTTGAATGACGAAGTGGAAAATTGCATAGATAAGTGTATAAGATTAAAGTGTGAATTGGATTTAAGGCATAATGGGCAAGAAACATCTGAAAAAAAAGTAAATTTACATGTTAAAATGCCTAAACTTGAATTGCCAACTTTCGATGGTAGATTAGAATCATGGCTTTCATTTAAGGATTTATTTTATTCTGCAATTGGTTCTAATTCACAAATACCGGAAATTGAAAAGTTACAATATTTGAAAGGCCAACTGAGAGGCGAAGCCCTAAGACTGGTCAACGCATTTCCAATTACAGCCGATAATTATGTTGAGGTTTGGCAAACCTTATTAACAAGATATGATAATCCAAAGGATCTGATTTTCACCCAAATAGATAATGCATTAAGATTACCAAAGTTAGCCGATGACAACCATAAGTCAATGTTTAAACTTCTAGATAGTTGCAACGAGATAGTAAGAACAGTGAAGGTATTAGGTTACCAAATCGATAGTTTATCTGATGTGTTTTTCGTCGAGATCATACAAGATAAGCTTGATAAGGTTGTGCCTTCAATTAAGGATTTAATGGAATTTCTAGAAATTCACGCAAAAAGCTTGCAGAATTTGCCAAATAAAGATGCAAATGTGGATAAACACTTAATAAGAAGGGAATCACATAAGGAAATGGAGGAGTCATCTATTAAAAGGGAAACAGCCCCAAGAATGGAAGTACAACAAAAGCAATGGGGACATCTAGGTAGAAGCCCTATGGACTATAGTTCTAAAGGATGTCCTTGCCGAATTTGCCTGAA
This sequence comes from Cordylochernes scorpioides, assembly GCA_030710605.1. Taxonomy (NCBI): domain Eukaryota; kingdom Metazoa; phylum Arthropoda; class Arachnida; order Pseudoscorpiones; family Chernetidae; genus Cordylochernes; species Cordylochernes scorpioides. Next base: position 48,445,137 of record CP092876.1, read on the forward strand.
CCGGGGACATGCCGGACGCTTCCATCCTGAGAATAGGTGCTGGTTTCGCGAGAGGGCCGTGCAAGCCCCCCCGCTGCAAGCTTCATGTCCGTGCCGTCTCGATCCATGGACACCTTGACGCAGACAACAGCCCCTTCGAGCGAATGCCGACCAGCTCCGCCTCAACACTCCTGACGCCAAGGTCTGTATATAAATCTAAATGTGAATAATAATAGTATTGTAGCTCTCATGGATACTGGCTGTACCTTCTCTATAATTCCTCAACATATGATAGATAAGATTCAACCAAACTATGTTGTTTTTAATAATTTACCTCTTATTAAACAGACATCCGGTATGCTAAATATAAATTCAAAAATTAATGTTAATACAACTATAGGATTTATTACTAGAGATATTGATTTTTATTCCTCTGATATTAATTTGCCATATGTATTGCTTTCTTTACACCATATAAGATTATTTAAATTAGACATTGATTTTCAAAGTTTTACAATTACTCAATTTGGTAGAATTCTTAATGTTAATTACCATAACCCTAATAATAATAATTATACACATCATAATGTAATTCCTTTATTTAAATCTATTATTCCTCCTAATGAAAATGATTTTAGAAATTTTAATAGTGTGGAATTTGATGAAAAACTTTCACCATATGAAAAATCTGATTTAATTAAATTAATTAAGGAAAATAAGGAAGCGTTTGCTGCCCATAAAATGGATATAGGACATACGAGGGTTGTCCGTTAAATAAGTTCCACAGAGGTTTTCATACAGAAAAACAGGTTTATTTGCCCTGAACTATACATTTTCGAAAATATCAGACTTTTTTTCATTTTTCTACCTATTCCCCGTTTCGTTCGACGCATTTTTGTATTCGGGACACCCACTTATGTAACCCAGAGTCAAAGAACTCTGCCGCCTGGCCGCGTAAAAAGCCTAAAACCGCTTCTTCCAACTCGTCATCGTCATGGAATTGGGTTCCACCCAGGTTTTTCTTCAACTTGGGGAAGAAATGGAAGTCACTAGGAGCTACGTCCGGGCTGTAGGGTGGGTGTGACACCAGTTCCCATCCAAATTCTTCGATGAGGGCAGTGGTTTGATGGGCGGTGTGCGGCCGAGCGTTGTCGTGGTGAAAACGCACCCCTTTGGTTAACATCCCTCTCTTCTTGTTCTGAATCACGCCTCGAAGTTGTTTCAAGATCTCACAGTACACCGGTCGGAATTGATTGTTGTACCCGACGCATAAAGTCGCACAACAATAGACCCTTTCGTCCCCAAAAGACGGTAGCGATAAGTTTCCCGGCAGAAAGTGTTTGTTTACACTTTAGAGGTTTCGGCGAAGAAGTGTACTTCCACTGCTTGGATTGCTCCTTTGTCTCCGGTGTGGTTTAGTGTACCCAGGTCACATCACCAGTAACGATAGAATCCAAGAATTCCTCTCCGTCAGTTTTGTGGCAATCGAGAAATTTCTGGGCCGCATCAACCCACTGCCGTTTATGGTCTTCAGTCAGCATTTTCGGAACCCATATTGCGCAGACCTTTGAATACCCTAAATGTTCACGCAAATTCTTGTCGATGGTGGTTTTACTGACATCAGGAATCAAATCGCAGAGCTTCCACACAGTAACCCGTCGATCCTAAAGCATTGCCGCTTCGACTTTGGCAATGGTTTCCTCCGAAACCGATGGCCGTCCAGCACGCGGTTCATCGTGGACGTCTGTTCGGTCGTTTTTAAATTCTCTGACCCATCTGCGTACCATCCCGGAACTCATACACCCTTTTCCATACACTTGACAGAATTCAGTATGAATGTCCTTCGCCGAATTCTTCTTTGCGGCCAAAAAGCTAATTACTGACCGTAATTCACAGCTGGCGGGAGACACGAGGGGAAGCTCCATCACTAACGGCTGCTCAGCCAAAACTAAGCTTACCAGCGACGTCTCCTTGGTGGGAAATTGGAGTGGGGAGAACAAGCTACGAGCCTGTGCAGTCGGCTCGAGCCTAAAAGCGATCCTCATGACAGTGGTGCCCCGTGGAACTTATTTAACGGACAACCCTCGTGTTAAAGCAGATCCAATTAGAATTAAACTTACCTCACAAACACCTATTTCATTAAAGCCTTTTAGACCTTCCTTCTCGGACAACATTGAAATTAAAAGACAGATTGAAGAACTTTTAAAATATAATGTCATTAGACCATCTTATTCCTCCTATGCATCCCCTGCTATGTTGGTGAATAAGCGAAATGAAGGTAAAATTCGACTAGTAATAGACTACAGAAAATTAAATGATATAATAAAAAGAGATTCTGAGCCCATACCAAGAATAGATTCTATATTAGATAAGCTTTCAGAAGCTAATATCTTCACTACACTAGATCTTTTATCAGGTTATCACCATTTAGATATACACCCAGATGATAAAGAATACACAGCTTTTACTACCACTCACGGACTTTACGAATTTAATAAATTATCTTTTGGATTAAAAAATAGTCCAAGTCAATTCCAAAGAGTTTTAAGGCAAATTTTAAATAAATATGATGTTGATTTTTGCATGAATTACTTCGATGACTTCATTATATTTTCAAATAATTTTCAGGAACATTTGACCCATTTAAAAGTAATTTTAGATATTTGCATAAAGGAAAATATTAAGCTAAAACTAAGTAATTGTAAATTCGCTACTTATCAGATTTCTTTTCTAGGATATGAAATATCAAACCATCAATTTTCACCCAGCACTAATAATATAGAAACGATTAGAAAATTGAATTCCCCAAGGAATAAAAAGGATTTACAACGAGTTTTAGGATCTATTAACATTTACTCGAAATTTATCCCTAATTATGCTAAACTCAGACTCCCTTTGAATAATTTGTTGAAAAAAGATGTAAAATGGAAATGGGATGAAGAATGCGAAACCGCATTTTCTAAATTAAAAAATATGATAACCTCAAAACCTATATTAGCTATCTATAATCCCAAATATCCTATACACCTTTACACGGATGCTAGCCAAGAACAGATCGGATCTATCCTAAAACAAGAACAACCCGATGGGCTTTTAAAGCCAATAGCGTATAGAAGCCGTAGAATGACATCTTATGAATCAAACTATTGTGTAACTGAGCAAGAATGCCTTGCTATTATTGATGCTGTGGATTTCTTTTTACCCTACTTAGATGGCGTGCATTTCACCATCCATACAGACCATGCTTGTCTAAAGTATTTGAAGAACATAAAGAACCCAAAAGGACGATTATTTAGATGGAGCTTAAAGCTCTCAATGTTTGACTTTGAGATAAAACACATAAGAGGAACTGAAAATAAAGAAGCTGATTTTCTCAGCAGATACCCCATAGCTCATTTTGTTTCTGACCCAGAACTAAAACAAGCTCAATTTGATGATAACATCAATGATTGGAAATATACTAAATTTAATGGACTTTTAACAATAAAGAAAAAAGGATTAATCAAAAGTGTTGTTCCACCATCATTAAGAGAAAAAGTATTAATAAGAGCTCATCAAGATTACGGCCATATAGGAGTATCTAAAATGTTAAATCTAATTTTCCCTATCTATTATTGGCCCTACCTAATTCAAGATATTTCTAATTATGTAAAACACTGTGAGGTGTGTCAACTCAATAAAATATCTCACCAGAAGAAATTTGGTCTGTTGGAAAGTCTCCCCAAGCTAAGGATCCTTTTGATCTTGTGTCTATAGACACAGTAGGTGGACTAAATTACTATAATTCCACAAAGAAATTCCTTCACATCATCGTAGATCATGCTACTAGATACATTTGGGCTTTCCCCTCAAAAAGTCAAACTACTGACTCATATATAAATTGCCTAAACAAAATTTTTCAAATACAAAAACCCAAACAATTTTTAAGTGACAGGGCACCATCATTTACTTCACCAAGATTTAGAAAATATTTGATTAACAATAACATTAAACAATTATTGACTTCATCATCAAGACCTAAGTGTAATGGGTTAAATGAACGACTTAACCAAACTATAATAACCAGGTTAAGATGTAAATTCAATAACTTGAAAGGAAAATCAATACCATGGACGAAATTGTTTGATTCAGTACTAAATGAATATAATAATACTCCCCATTCCATAACAGGCTATACTCCTACTTACCTTTTGTATGGTAAGCTCCCTTATGATTCCCACTTAAAAGAATCAGAATTTTACCCCCCTATAGACACTGCCAGAACAAATGCCTATAATACAGAGGGTGTTTCCTTTCAAATGAAACGATTTCAAACGTCCGTTAGAACTTTATTTTTCGAACGTGAATTTTTTTCATGTGTTCTATGTGCTTCCCCTTCTTCTTGGCTATCTCCCTGCATCGGACTTTCCAAGCTGCGAACACTTCCTTGACTTTGGAGAGCGAAACATTCGACCACTCCTCTTGTGCGGCTTTCCAAAGTCCGGCCTCAGTTTTGGGACGTCGGTTGAAGAGCCATTGTTTCAACATACCGAACCCGTAAAAATCCAGTGGGCTGGCGTCGGGAGACTTCACTGGAATGTCCGAGTTCCTGATAAAATTTAGGCCTAGGGTGTCCTTCATTTCTTGTAGGAACTGTTGGGTTTTGTTGGAGGTATGGGAAGAGGCTTTGTCGTGATGAAGGAACACTTTGTCCATTTCCCCTGGGTAAAGGTCCTTCAGTTGTTCGATGACAGGTTTCAGAACGCATTCTATATAGAATTCTGAGTTCACCTTCACCTTCGATGGACCTTTATGAGCGGAAGGACTCCACGGCCAGTCATTACCCCGACAACCATGAAACCTTTAGGGAAAGTTTCGGAGCATTGGTGAACCCAATTATCCGGGACCTGATTGCCTCTTTTGATGTAACAGATCTTCCGGATTCCATTGCAATACGTCACATACATCCATGCTTCGTCCAATGTTGCAGTATATTCCGATCTGGAACCGGCCAGGTGTTCCTCGTAGAGCTTCCGGGCATTCGTTGCACGGTTTTTCATGTGGAAAGGGGTGAGCTTGTGAACCTTGCCTTTTCGTCGGGTATCCAGTTCCAAATCTTTGTGAATGATGTTATTTATCGTTTTTAGCGATGTTCCACACATTCTGGAAAGTTGGCGCTGAGATGGTGGATTTTCAGTAGTTGCTAGCCGCTTTACCTTGGAAACCGTGGCGGGGGTCCGCACCGGACGTGGTCGATCGACTTGAAATTTTTGCCCATTGGATTCAGCTTCCCTTTTCTTTCCGATGCCATTTACTACCCTACATATTGTAGCTTTGCCAACATCTAGTCCTTCTGCTTTTAGCTTTTTCACTATGACGCTATAACTGTTTCCTTCTTTGGAAAGGGTCCGAATTGTTTGTTCGACTTGGAGCGTTAGTCTCTCTCCCCCCATGTTGCAAAAATCATGATACCTGATGAAAATGAATTCTCCAGAAGATTCTAGATCTATTGGAACCAGTGTCGTGTGCAGCATGCCTGCACGTGCAAAACGCGAGCGCTCGAAAATCGTTTCATTTGAAAGGAAACACCCTCCGTAATACATTAAAATTTCATCAGATAAATAAAATTAGATATGATCAACATTATCAACCTTCCACCTTTAAAGTAGGCGATAAAGTTTGGTTACAAACCTTTCACCATCCAGATAACCGAAAATTAATGCCTCCAATGTCTGGGCCATTTACAATCTTAAAACAGATATCCCCAGTCAATTATGAAATTGATAAACCCCAATCTAATTTAGGAAAAACTACCATGGTAATTCATTCATCCAAATTGAGGCCATACTACTCAAAAGAAGGATTTGAGTTAAAACTGACAAAAAGTAAAATACCCACTTTAGAGAAAAAAACAAACCAACAAGTGGCACCTAAGGTAGGAAAAGTAGAATCCCTCTTCTTACTAAATAATGGTAGGGAAATCTTAATATAAATAAGACAATACCAAAAATAACTACGCCTAAAAATTAAGCCTTGAGAATATATTTTTGTGCACACATAAGAAATAACTTGACACTTTTCTTTTCAATTGTTGTAAATATTTTACATTTTGATTTTATTTGTTGAGAAATTCACTCATATGATTCTATATATTTTTCCCTCACAAACTTTATATGGAACATTTCATATTCGAACATTCTTTTTTTTTAATGTAAATAGTAAAACTTCATGTGTAAATATTTTTCATTATGTGGAAGTAAATAACCCATTATTTTATGTTTTTATTCTGATCAAACCAAATAAATGTGAAACAAGATGTTGGATACCACTCATCATTATGAGAAATAAATTTGTGATTTTCAAAAATATATTTTTTGGCATGTGGCAAAATACCTTTTGAATCTTGAGAGCCTGAGAAGGCCTACTCAATTCATGAGGTAAATCCCCTTATGAATTATAGGAAGGAGACACCTATAAATTCAAATAAGATTGGATAATTTTCAGCTACTGTCAAGAAAAAAGGTACCAATAGGAATATGTAGAAGGAATAAAGAGCATCATTGATATAGTTTCAATTGGTATCCTCCATCTTAATTGATAATCTATGTAAATAATAATGATACTTTTTTTTTACTTTGAAAATTACTCCCTAATTTCTATCCTTGGAGGGAAGAAATGACATAATAAAAATATGATTTTTATTATTCATTAATATAATTATAATTTAAATAATCATAGAATTAACACAGAGTTAATTCTTTAAAATCCTTAACAAAAGGAGTACAACCCAAGATGTTTTTTGTATATACTTAGATTATATTTATAAAATTATATGTATGCAAACTGTTTTTGTTCTTAAAATATAATCATTAAAAAAAATACAAGTTTGGATATAAAAGTTATCATTTCACTTCAATCCACGACTGCATGAATGAATTGGTAACGTACCTAAAATACATCTTTTTTATGACATATATATATATATATATTTATGTCGTAAACCCGGGTAAGACGACAAGTGAGTTGCTGATGGTTGAATATTCTAAGATAAAATGACCAATGACAATAATATCAATATAATAATGTTGGCTTGGATGGTTTATAATGGCTGCGTGTGTTGGGGTATAGGAGTACTGGGATGATTGGCGGTGGTGGAACGAAATTGCGAAAGTCAATATGGCCGCCGTTTTTGTTTTTCTCTGCTCGAGCTTTTTTCGAGCGAAAGGGGCTCACCTTTGAGGAGCTCGTGGAGCCTCGCAGACCTGTACCCGATATCGTTTCGCACGGCTTCTAGTTGCGGGAGAAGTTTTCCGCGGATAGGTGCCATAGGAGCGGCATAGGAACGTGGAGCCGTCACTTCTTGGAGGGCTTCGGTCAGTCAGTCTATCAAGGTGTCCACGCTGGGCCGGATGAAAGTGGCGGGCACCTCAGAAGCGTCCACGTAGTGTTCCCCGTCCTCGTCCATAGTCCTTTGTCCACTGTCCGCCATCAATATCCTTTCGACTTATACGGGTCTACTTTCGTAAACCCAGGTAAGACAACAAATGAGTTGGAAGCAGTCGGAGTTGAGTGGCAAGGCGTGCAGAGTGGGAAGTCCTCACGGGACAGTAAGGACAAAGTTTTGAATCAAAAGACGCTCTTCCAGAACGTCTCAAGCCGCACCAGGACCAGGGGAAAGTTGAGGTTTAACAGAGGAAAGCTCGGCGTCCTGCATGAAGCCGCGGGGGCTGAGAGGAGCCCTGTCCGAAAATATCCACTGTAACCTAACTAACTGTCAACATCCGGACCAACTCCCTTTTTCTCCCTCTCTGGATCCCCCGGGTGTCCGGTGGCAAGCTGATGTCACTTTGAGAAGACTAGAAAAGACGTCATACTTTATTACTTACATATCACATTGTTTAAATTACGATATATATACTTTGATATCCATAGGTAATATAGTTAGGTGTAACAGCCTAATTGTAGACACAATCCAACTCGCCAGTTTGGCCATCATGTGACACAAAACGGAATAATAAAGTTTGAGAGACAGCCGGCGTCCAGACTGGAGAAAGATCTCCGATTACACAGTCGGTCCGAAAACATAGTCGGATTACAAAAAGTTCCCCTCTGGCTCTAGAATCACTCCTAGAAACGCTCCTCGATCGACACCGGCCACCACAGGTTTCTCGGCTTCTCTCTCTCTCTCTGAAGTGGCATTCCACATGCCTCGTTTTTTGTGATATCCCATTCACGCCTGAAACCACTCTTACCATTGTTACTATCACGACTGCATCCACCCACCATACCACAAAACAGTCATCCGTCAGGATAGAGTCATCATGACATATATATTGTGGCGAAGAACTAATTTAATATTTATTTTAATTTAAATATTCAATGAAAAATATTTAACATATTACTATGTGGGAAAAATAATATTGTCGCGTAGAAAATAAATTAAAGAAGACACGTCGATGATAAAATTAAGTAAAGTTTTATTCTTAGTTACAGAGTCTCGATCCACTCAGCCGAGACGATCGAATAAATAGATAAGTACCAACAACAAGTATGCTAAACAGCCTGCTTTGCATAAAACAAAAAATAATAATAATAAAGAGAAAAAAGAAGGAAATATTTACATATACAAATTTAAAATATAAAATACAAAATAAGATTGCCTTAACCAAAATGTATCATATTATCTCATATTAATTAGAATTAGTTTTTCCAAATCATTACACCTGCATGTAAATTTAAACATTTTAATATTTTTTTCAAATTGCGCGTGATATGCAAAACAATAGTTACGTGTATATAAATCCTATTTCAAACTAGTTGGATTATTGTTTCATTAATTCCTGTAGAAGGGCGTATGTGCCCGAATGCTCGTATTATATTCGTTCTAATAAAAGATACGCAGCCCTTGAAGCTTTGTTTTATTCATTTATAAATCGTACAGGGTTTTTCAATCGATATATAAAAGTAAATGCCGCAATATAAAAAATAAAAAGGTCAGGTGTTAATATTAAAAATAAAAAAGGTATATCCTGACCAGTAGCACATGTGCTTTTAAGATAGCAGAGTCCCATCTAGTGAAACAGAAATCAACTAGATAGCACTCTGCCATTTAAAAAGCACATATGCTCCTTGTCTGGATATGCCTCCTTTATTTTTAGATTTTACTATATATTTGTGAGATTATCATAAATGTTCCCTAGCTTGCTTGTTCAATATTCTCTAGCTATACATAGTTTTTTGGGTTTGTTGATAATTTTCGACTAGTCGCGGTAACGTCATCAATGAATCCTCTCATATATTGAGATATACAAAAAACTCGATTTCTTCGCTACAACTGGTGGAGAACTGGATCGATTACCCCTTCAGAAAAATAAACAGAAAATCGAATCTGAAAATCAGAAGCAACCATGAACATCAGGAAAAAAGCAACAACACAGTAGGTTCGTTTTTGTACAACATCTACCTCTAGAAATCCCTCAATGTTCTTTGGTGAGAGTGTTGAAGATCCCCACAACAGGTAAAGTAGTATGAACGTGTGGCGAAGCACAACCACTGGTATGAAACACTTTGTATCGACAGCGTTTACTTCTATCTGACTGGCACTGCTCTCAAATGGTTTGAAAACAATGAGGAGAGCCTCCTGACCTAGAAATAGTTCATGTCTCAATTAGAATCAATTTTCGGAAAAAAAAAGAAAACTTGAGGCTACGAGCTGATAAAATACTAACACTTCGCGCACAATTAAAAGGTGACATCCAAGATGTCTTTTTTTGGGCCTTAAACAATTTTATCACCGAGTGTCGTCGTGTTGAAGCTCTCCGACGAAATCGAGTGACCCCAACCAGGTACGAGCGCCTGCAAAATGTGGCATCCTTAAGTTACCCTGAGGACAGGCCAGACTTGACATTCATAATTAGTGAAATTGTCCGTGAAGAATTACAGGAGGCATTAGGTTCTCCTCGAGAGGAACCAAAAATTGCTATCCTCGGAAAAATGGTAAAGGAGGAGATTGGAAGAAACCTGGCGCCAATCTCAAAGTCTAGAAGTCCCCTCAGAAGAAAAGACCCCGTCAGGTGTTTTTAATTATAAAAACGAAGCCCAAATGAGACAACCGCACCCTGAACCTCGGTAGCCAAAACAAAGAGGAAGACGTGACTCAAACGAATGGCGAACCAATGAAGGAAAGCCGCTCTGTTTCCACAGTGGACGCCCTTGTCAGGACGTCCGCTACTGCCGTGATAGACACAAACAAAACGAAGAAAAGAGAAACAAATATTACCAAAGGAGACTAGAACCAAGGACGTTCTATAGCTCTCGCCCTAATTTCCAAAAGCTAAATGACAACATGCAAAAAGGTTTTAGCCGCTACCGAAGCCCCACCTCTTACACTGGCCGAAAAGGACAACATTCGTCTCCTAATAGAAAGCCTGTCGGCTACATTAGAATTAAAAGAAAAATACATAATAGACATTAAAATAGAAAGAAAAAGACGCGTGCCCTTGTTGAATCAGGAGCTCATATTGTCATATCTGAGAGGTTCAGACTTACACAAAGAATTTTTTTTTTCCGAAACTGACGTCATATTACAAGTAGCCAACGGTAAATTTGTAAGAACGAAAGGACATTGTACGTTGTAACTGGACCTAAATGAACTACAGTAAAATTCGACTTTGTCTTTATAGAAGAATGTAGTCACGATGTGCATTTCACTCTGAAAATTAAACACTTTTTTTTTAGAAAAATGCTAAGTTGAGGACGCACTTAAAACTGTCACCTCTTTACTCTGAATTTGAATACCGAAAAAAACCTAATTATTTTAAGCTATTCGAGGTAACCAGTCGTGATATTTCAAACGACGCAATCGTGGTGCAGAATGTCAAAAAGGTCTGTTACTGGAATGATAATTAATGTATCCTTCTTCTGTCATCTCACTATCCACTAATAGAGGTAAATTGTGTTTTGCGAAAACTGGAGTTCATATCCAAAGATAATTCTCCAGGGCATGCATATAGCTAATAGTGTCATCATCGATGATAGTAAGCTTTGTGCATTAGCTGAGGGTGACCAAGTTGAAACAGGAAAAAATATCCTGAAAACACAGACATTTTCAATTTAGATGTCTCACTCGATGATCAACAAAAGGAAAAGCTAAAATATATTTTTTAAAAGTAAAGGCGTTCAAGGACGATTCTGTCAAACACCGAATAGACACTGGAGACCACCTACCCATCAAGAAACGACCTTATCGAGTAGCTGCAAGAACGACAAATAATTCAAGGTGAAATTTGCAAAATGGATAAACCTAACTAGTACATTTTTCATGTCCATGGACTTCACCTGTCGTCTAGGTCAGAAAAAGGATGGCAGCTGGAGATTCTGCGTTGATTACCGCTGCTCGAACAAAAAAAAAGATGTCTACCCACTCCCGAAGATTGACGACACCTTGGACTGCCTGCGGGAAGCTAAATTTTATTCATCCATGGAGCTACTATCTGGGTACTGGGAAGTCGGCGGAGAAGAATGAAACCGAGAGAAGACAGCTCTTATAACCCCAAATGGACTATATTAGCTTAAGGTAATGCCATTCGGGTTATGCAATGCTCCGGCCACGTACGAAAAGATGATGGACAACCTTCTGAAGGCTTTTAAGTGGACGACTTGTTTATTTACAACGCCTTCAAATGGTATTAAATTGTTTGAAGCAAGCCGATTTGTGCCTTAATGCAAAGAAATGTAAATTTGGGGCGAAAACTCTCGATGTTCTTGGACATGAGGTGAGTGAATATGGAATACGACCTAACCCTGAAAAGATCCGAGCAGTCCGTGACTTCCCTGCACCCAAATCATTTGAATAAATAAGAAGTTTTTTAGAGCTCTCTTTCTACTATCGACGTTTCATACCTAAATGTACATTTAGCCCAACCTTTGTATGTGTAAATGAACTTTTGAAAAAAAGACTCAGAAATTTGTTGGACCCTAAAAGAACAGTATGGTTTTAATGCTCTGGAGCCAGCATTAATTTGCGAGCCTGCCTTGGGGCATTTTGGTTATTCATCTCCAACATAGATACACACTGACGCAAGCAGTTATGGAATAGGAGCAGTTATTGTTCAAATTCAGAAAGGAAAGGAAAGAGCCATTACCTGTACATCGAGAACAATCAATAAAATATTATTCAACTACTGGAAGAAAATGCCTTGCCATAATTTGGGCTATTAACAAATTCCGTCCTTATGTTTTCGAACGCCCATTTACTATTGTGACAGATCATCAATTTTTGTGCTGGTTGACCAACTTAAAGGACCCGTGTGAAATATTAGCAATATGGTCTGACCATATGTATATATTGTGCATGTATATATTGGTTCACTTTTTCCAACCACCCATTGTACCTGATGAAGGGCAGCTGATGTCCGAAAGCTCGTAGTTCCCAATAAAGAAACTTACCACGCTGTTTACCTACTTGCTGTTTCAATTTATTGAGCGTGGCTATAATTATGTATGGTCTCTTTGGATGCAAGAATTTGAGGTTACAGTTAAGTACAAGAGTGGAGGAAAACATCTGGACGCTGACTGCTTATCAAGAAATCCTCTGACCGGTAGCGAAGACATAAAGAAGATATTTCTAGTATAAAGGTCATACCGAATGTTGGACAGGAACCAATGAAAGACTCAAATCTCATGAAAATTACTGACAAGATACAACAAGAGACCTCTAATAAGTCCTTTCTGAAAATTTTCTAATACTCTCTACAAATGAAATTATGATTCAATGGGAAGGGAATGGCTTCTGGTGGTCCCTCGTTACCTCAGGCCTGTAATATTGAGAAATTCCCATGGTTCGCCCACTGCTGGATTCATCAAAACCTGGGTTCGAATTATTAAAAGGTTTCATTGGCCTGGAGAATTAATAGGGATGTTTGAAGGTATGTTGCTTACTGTCAAGACTATCAGCGGCGCAAAATTCAGCCACAGCTCCCAACAGGACACTTACAGCCAATACCGGTGCCCAGAGCCGCCGCCTTTGAAAAGGTAGGAAAGGACCTCTTAAGGCAGATTTCCAACATCAATTTGTGGCAAACGTTGGGTTTTTGTATGCACAGACTATCTGACCACTACCTGGCGCTACCAGCGAGTGAACAGGGGAAGTTGCCAAATTTTTAATCGAATATGTTATTTTGAAACAACAAGGGAATGGAGTACAGACAGAGGTAGAAACTTCACATTTTCAATGATCCGTGATTTGAATAACCAAATTAGAAATATTTTCGGAAGACAACTGCCTACCATCCCCAGACAAAAGGGCTCACGTAACGGATGAATAAGAACATAACAGACATGCTTTCTATGTAAGTGGATGTCGACCAGAAAGATTGGGAAAGATTCCTCCCAATTAATTACTTTTGCATACAACAAAGCAAAGCAAGAATCTACCGGGTTCACTCCATTTTTCCTTGCACAGGGGCGTGAGGCCGAGATCCCTCTGGACTTGTTATTCTCCTATTCATTTCCAGAAGAAGATTACTTCATTCAAACGCTGGGGTCAAGAACCAAAGAAGCACGGAAATTGGCACGTATCCACTCCAAGAGATCTCAAGAAAGCAATAAGGATCGATATGACACCCATTACCGTACCAGCCTGGAGATATCGTATGGATCTTTATCTCTGTACGTAAAGTGGGATATTGTTTAAAAAAAAGCTAATGAGACGTTAGGTCGGCTAATATAAAGTAACTTGAAAAATTCCGTGTGATGGATGAAGTTGAGACATTTGCAAACCAGCAAGGTCGTCGTAAATCATGACATTTAGTTCACCTTTGCAGGATGAAGCCTTATTTAAACCCAAAGGTCCATGAAGAGCACCTAGAAAAGGGCTTAGAAGACGACACGCCAAGCCTCCAGGAAGAAGACATCCACACTGAACGAAGACAACAACCACAGACCCGCGAAGAGATCTCAAGCCCTATCACTCGTTCTCGAGCCTTCAGACTGAGGATGTAAATCTCCTGCTGAGCATCAGGTCGATGCTCTTTATAGGAGGAGGCTATGTGGCGAAGAAATGATTTATTATTTAATGTGATTATTCAATGAAAATATTTCTACAGGTAAACTCCGTATAATTGGTATAATTGTATAACGAATCAAAATTTCTACGAAGGAGCATCTTTTATTATACTTGTGCTAGCTTTCGAACCTTTCGGTTCTTCAACAGGCAAATAGGAATTATGATTATGAAATATAAAAATAAAACTATGCAAAATTTAGATAAAATTTTGGAAAATACATTTATATACGCTAAAAGTTAAGTAAAATTATGATATTCTCTGTATGCAAGTAGTGTGACACTTTAAAATTTGTAAAGTTTAAAACCAGTATAATTTAAAACACCTCAACACAGAAAAGCCAAGCGGGGGTCCACTGATTCGTTATACAATGAAATTATTTAACACAAAAAATTACTATATATTTGTGAAATCATCACAAATGTTCCTTAGTTTGCTTGTTCGATATTATCTAGCTTTTTATAGTTTTTTGGGGTTCGTTGATAATTGTCGACTAATCGCGGTGACGCCCTCAATAAATACTCTCATATATTAAGATGTACAAAGACTCGATTTCTTCGCTATAATATAAAAGGAATGATAATAAATTTCGGGGATTTGGGTCATAAAATATTTATTAGATGAATAAATACAAAAAAGATTAATATTCTTCAAAATACTGTTTTGAAGTACTGAAAGTACTGAAACCCCTGTTTTTCTACTAGTTCTCTGATCGTTGTCCTAGTGTTTTCCCTTATTAAAGAATCAATATTTTGTGTCAGTTCTTCATGATTTTCCAAAGGAGGTCTTCCCTGGCGTGCGTCATCATGGGTTGACTCTCTACAAGATTCGAAACGGGCAAATCACTTAAACGTTTTTGATTGTGATAAGGCTGCCTCCCAGAACGCCAATATAAACATTTGAATCGTTTCTGACGCCGTTTTTACTAGTTTTTCACAATATCTTATGCATATCCTTTGTTCATTTTTAAGATGCATTGTTATAAAAACGCCGCGTCTTTGTTTCTTTAAAAATGCTTATAAAATTCTTATTATTTGAAATATAGAAGAGATATATTTTCTAGTAGAACGAGGTCTCGTGATTATGATGATGATTTTTATTTTTTGAAAACTCTTTCAGAAAAACATTTTTGACTAATTCCCCCCATTTTTGACCATACCTTGTATATACAGTATTTTTTTTCTATCATTTTTCACACATATATATTATATAATCTAAAAATTCGAATATTTCTATATTTTAAAAAATATATATTTTATTTTTTTCATTGATAATATTACTTTGTTATCATCGTTTTTTAAAAAGACTTTCAGTTTTGTTGTAAATGTGCGTAGTTAACATATCTATCCTAATAAATCACTAATATAGGATCAAATTTATAAATTCTATATAATGTGAAAATAACTAATATGTAATCTTTCCTCAAGTAATTGAAAATAAAAGCTACTTGACGGTAAATAATTATCTTTTTCTTATCACGACTGCACCTCAACCCTTTATCTTTACGATCCTTTGTCTTATCAAGCCTTATCTAACAACAACAACAAAACTATTCATAACAATAAGTCGACAGGATTAAATGAATTTTCAACCCAATTTCTCTATAAATTATTCAAATTTTATAAGACTATTTTTACAAAATGCCTCGCAAACAAAGGAATATAGAACATGCCATGACGCCAAATCCAAGTACTATAGAAATACCGAAATTTAATGGTCAAAATTTAAACATAATATCTTGGCTCAAATTCTTTAGCAAAAAATGTTTACAGAAGCATCTTGATGAAGATTTTAAACAAAATAATATATCAAATTATCTTGAGGGTGAAGCATTCAGTTATTACATAGAAGAATTACAAGATATAGAAAATTGGGGGGATTTAGAACAAAAATTGATAACATATTTCACAATTAAAGATTCAAATATATTTAGTAGGTTTATAAATTTAAAATATAATGATCTTGAACAATATTTTAAAGAAAAATCTGCCTTAGCCAATAAACTTAATCTTGAAAAAAACACTTTTACTAGAGGCACTTACAGATGGAATGCCAGATCACCTGAAAAAATATCTAATAGCTGCAAGAGTACAAGAACCTTCAGACTGGTATAAAATCACAACCCAAATTAAAATTATCAACAAATAAAGAAGAAGAACCCCAACAACCCTCTACCAGTACAAGCACTCCAGTAAAAATATTTAACTCCAACTCCTCCAAAGCTCATCAATACCAGCCTTTTCCCAGGACAGCAGCAGCAGCTCACCACCAGCAAGAACCTCACAAATCAATAAACCAGCCTCCATACCCCTGCAAAATATGTGCTTCTCACCAGCTACCCAACCAGATCCATTTCCATAGAGACTGCCCACTTAAGAACAATACTCATTATAAGCGCATCAACCCAGGTAGAACATTATTACTTTTCTCTGTTCTTAAAAATCAAATATCTTTACCCTGTGTACTTGATACTGCATCATCTATATCTATTATCCCTTTAAAATACTTAAACCATATTTATTATAAAATATTAGATGATTCCCCAAAAGAAAGTATAGGTGAGGTAGAAGGATTTAGTTACCCATTATGCAAAATATTAGTTAGGCTTACCTTAGGAAAACTTACAAAGTATCAAGAAATTTTGTTTGTGATGGTCCAATAGAATATCCTATTTTAGGTTTCCCAACATTTTATTTATTTAAGTTACAAATAGATTTTTGAAAAAACCTTCTTTTCCAAAATTATAGATTATTGTTTTCTTTGAATCCAAAAACTGATAATCAGAAGTCATATGCCACCACCCTATGTATTCCAGACCCATACTATTTTTAAAATTCATCTCTTTTAAACATTAACCCATGGTGTAATATAAATTCTTTTGATATACCAACTACAAATGTTAAACTTATAAATCAACTTCAAATCCCATTATTGATTCTAACTCATTTCACAGTATGCAACAACCGTATCCTATAACAAATTATAATTCATATTTAGATTTTAGTAAAGTAGATATTAATCCAAATTTCTCAAATCAAACAATTTCAGATATATTGCATAAATATAAGAATGTTTTCTCTAAACACAATTTTCATATAGGATGCATAAAGACTAACCCAATTTGTATATCTCTTTTAGATAATATTCCCATAGCACAAAACCATATGGGACATATTTTTACAAAAATGCTGAAATACAAAAACAAATAACTGAATTATTAAAATATGATATTATTAGACCCTCATCTAGCCCCTATAGTTCTCCTGCATTATTAGTGAATCAAAAATCTGATACCCCAAATCACCCCACAAGACTCTGTATAGATTATAGAAAACTTAATCAATAAACAGTTCCAGAACATAATCCAATTCCACTTATAGAACAAATTATAGATAGGTTATCACAGTCAAAAATATATACTATTCTAGATGTTAAAAATGCATACTGGCATATACCCATTGATGAAAAAGATAGACATAAAACTTCATTTGTAACACAATTAGGATGTTATGAATGGAACAGACTTCCATATGGTCTAAAAAATGCACCTTCACAATTTGAAAGGATTATGAAGTCAGTTTTCACTAAACACATAACATACACTATGCCTTAAATTATTTTGATGATATTATTATTCACTCCCAAAATTATGAAGAACATATTAAACATTTAGAAGACATATTAGGTATATTCGAGCAAGAGGATATAAAGCTCAATCTCAATAAATGCAATTTTTTACAAAAAGAAATACAATTCTTAGGGTATACTATTAACTCAGGAAAATATACACCAAATAACACAAATATTGAGGCAATTTTAAAATTAAATAGACCATATAATGTTAAAACCTTACAGAGATTTTTAGGTACCATAAATATTTATAATAAATTTATTCCCCATTATGCGCAAATTAGGTCACCTTTGAATGAACCTTTGTTAAAAAATGCTCCTTGGTTAGGGAGTGCGAAACATGAACAAGCCTTCCAAACACTTAAAAATGCACTCATATCACAACCTGTACTATATATTTATGACCCATTAAAACCATGTCATTTATTCACAGACGCGTCAAGTCTAGGAGTAGCAGGAGTTCTTAAACAACCAGATGAACAAGGCATTTTACACCCCATAGGTTATTTTTCAAGAAAACTTCATCCATATGAACAGAATAATATACTGCCTCAGAAATTGAAACATTAGCTATCATTAATTCAGTACAAAGGTTTCATACATACCTACACAACATACATTTTACCTTGCACACAGATCACTTACCTTTAAAATGGATCAAAAATGTAAAAAACCCACAAGGTAGGTTATTTAGATGTTCCTTAATTCTATCTCAATATAGCTTTGACATTAAACATATTAAAGGATTAAATAATATAGAAGCAGACATGTGTGTGTGTGCTGTCAAGAACACCTGTCTCATTTTACCTAACATATAATGAGTTAAAAGAACACCAATCCACAGAACAAATTAGTAGTGCTAAAATTAAAATACAAAATGGCCTTTATATGATTAACAAGAAGGGTTTTAAAATAGCTTATGTACCACAAACACTAATACACAATTTATTAAACAAGGTACATACAAAGCATGGACATATTGGAACAACTCAAATTACTAAAATAATTTCTCCACACTATTATTGGCCACATATGACTAGGGATATTGCTAATTACACCAAATATTGTGAAACTTGCCAGTTCAATAAGTCTAGGGATAACAAAATTGTTTATGGACCACTACAACAGATGCCAATAGCTACACACCCAAATCACATTTTTTCTCTAGATACATTGGGCGGGTTACATAATTATGGGATAACTAGACACAGAATCCATATGATAGTAGATCACCATAGTAGATTCCTTTGGGCTTTTCCACCAAAATCTGTATCAACTGATTCTTATATAACTTGTTTGAGAAATTTATTCCAAATTAATAAACCTGAAATATTAATAACTGACAGAAATGTAGCTTTTCTTAGCAATAAATTTAAACACTTTTTAGATAGAAATAATGTTAAGCATCTACACACCAGTGCCCATCACCCAGAAACAAATGCAAAAGTAGAAAGATAAATTCCACTATCATATAAGGTTAAGATGTGAATATAATGTAAATTTAAAGATTCCTTTGACAAAATATATTCCTAAAATTGCTGAAAGCTATAATGAAACAGTACATACCACAACAGGCTTCACACCTAAATTCTTATACTATGGAATAAAACCACAGTATATAGAACATGACACAGAAACACATACACCAATAGAAAAGGCAAGGAAATTAGCCATTGAAAGAACCATAAAATCCCATGAACACAGCAAAAACTTTATGATATTAAACACCCAGAACCCATTTTTAAAGAAGAAGATCAGGTATTAGTAAAAACCATTATTTATCCAAACACTGGTAAATTGACTCAAAGATATATAGGCCCATTTACTATTTTAAAACAACTTTCTCCAGTCACATATGAAATTAATAAACCCAATTTACCCCAAAGAAAAAAAAACAGAAATTTTACACTCTAATAAGCTTAAATTATTTTACCCAGAAGCAGAATTTTTACTTCACTATAGCACTAACATAGAAAATGACTCATTAGCAAATCAAAATTCTAACACAAAGTTAATATATATTGATGATAAACCATTTTTTTAAAGGAAGGCCATATTTTGGACATGAACATGAAGAACAAATATCAACACCAATTCTTACGCCTTCACAAATAACTTAATGTCACTCCATACATCTATTAGCGATTCATTACTCAACCATGTAAAAATAACATTTTCTACTGCTTTTTGATATTTTGAAGTGTAACTAGCATAAAGACATAATTACTCACATTTTAAATACCTTTTTGCTTCATATCCATATTTCCTATGATCGTCGATTAATACTTCTTATATAAACTTTTATTATAATTTCATAATTATATAAATTATTTGTAAACAAACTTTCTTTTGTTTATTTTGAAAAAATGTGCGTATTGATTTTTATTGTTTCATTTTTAATTATTACTATAAATTTATTGATTTCGTTTAATTAATTATTTTTAATTACCAATTTTATTTAAAATATTATATAATCTAAAAACTCAAATATTTCTATATTTAAAAAATATATATATTTTATTTTATTCATTGATAATTTTACTTTTGTTATCATCGTTTTTAGAAAGACTCTCAGTTTTGTTGTATAGTTTTGTTGTAAATATGCGTATACAATATATCTATCCATTTAAATCACTAATATAGGATTAAATTTATAAATTCTATATAATGTGAAAATAACTAATGTGTAATATTTCCTCAAGTAATTGAAAATAAAAGCTACTTGACGGTAAATAATTATCTTTTTCTTATCACGACTGCACCTCAACCCTTTATCTTTACGATCCTTTGTCTTATCAAGCCTTATCTAACAACAACAACAAAATTACTCATAACATATATATATGAAAAAACGAAAGAAAAAAGATAAAAAGATCAGGTGTTGAAATCAAAAATAAAAATGGCATATCCTGACCAGGAGAACATGTGCTTTACAGAAGGCAGAGCGCCATTTGGTGGAACAGAAATCAACTAAACATTAATTTAGCCTGTTCCATGATATTTGGCCAACCCAATTTCTTGATTTATCAAAAATTTGGGTTGGCCAAATATCAGAGAACAGGCTAAATCAATGTTTAGTTGATTTCTGTTCCACCGGATGGCGCTCTGCCTTCTGTAAAGCACATGTGCTCCTGATCAGGATATGCCACTTATGTATATTGTTACATCAATTTTAATGTGCCTTACATTTATTCGAAATAGTCTATGATATTTTATATTTATTTAAAACAGAATATTTATATTATCATCATTCATTTTTATAGTTTCATTCCTTTTGTAAAATTTATTGTACATATATCTTGATTGGTTATTGGAGCGAGAGAGGACCTAGGGAAAAACTGCGGATCACGACCTACGAGGAAGACCACGAATAAATAAACACAATAACGTTGAACGGTAATTTATTTTATTTACTTCATTTATTTACTTCACTTTTATTTATTTGCTTTTAATATGGAAACCCGCTCGGGAAAGTGTATAACACCAAAAAGGAAGAATCCAAGGTCGACGACCCTGCAAAGCTCAACTTGGTGCAACAATTGGTAGAGATGCTGGTTTCGAACCAGTGGCTTTAAACCCCAATATAGAAATTCCGAAATATGACGGGACAGAAGACCCTCGCCCATGGATAGAATCCCTCGAAGAGATTGGTTTCCGCTACCATGGGCAGACTACATAATTGCCCGTTATTCCGCCATGAACATGACGGAAAGTTGTAAAACCTGGTTGAATTTACACAAGGCTAGTTTCACGAGTTGGGAAAATATTAAAATCCGCCTCATTCAGGATTTTTCTCTGGACGCGAATAAAGAAGAACCTAGAATGAGGCTCAACAGAATGCAACACTGGAATGAACCAACAATCAGGTTCGCGGAAGACATCCTAGTGTTGTGCAACAAGGTTGACTCCGCAATGGAAGAAGAAACAAAAATCGAACATGTTATTGGAGGACTGAAAAAAGAGCACTCATTCGCGCTCTACCTGAACCCTCCTAAAACGACCGATGACCTTCTTGTCGTGTGCAAGAAAATGAATTCTTTTGAAAAGAAGTATCGGGAACGTGTGGAGAAATCCAGAAACCTATATAACGATCCACGCTATTCTAGACCCCAACGACAATCGAGGAACGTGCCGCCGACGGCCACGCGAAACTACCAGACCACTTCCAGGCCCCAAGCCCCTGTTTACAATAATTACAAGAACGACTCCCCTCCTACTCCCAGGCAGTATCGAAACAACTTTCCCTAGCCCTCTACCCCTAGACGTCCTTATAATCCAAACTTTGTGCCGAAACCAAACTTTCAGAGAAACACCTAAATTAAAAGCCAAGAAGTAGGCAAAAATAGGACGGAAGATGGAAGGCCAATCAGCTTTAAGTGTAACAAACTAGGGCACGTGGCCCGTTATTGTAGGGTTAAGTTTACTTTGGATGTAGTCCAGCAAAAATAAATGTGAGTTGAGAAAGAGCGGTAGAAGAGAACGAAGGACTTTGATTCCAAATAAACGAAAATCTTTCACCAAAGGAACAGAGAAGGAGTTAAAACAAGTTATAGAAAGGTATGGAGATCTGTTTTCGTCGAGATTAGGGAGAACCAATTTGGCAAAACTTCGGATAGACACAGAAGACGCGAAGCCAATTAAACACAAGCCTTACAGGGTAAGTGTTAAAGAACGAGATATTATAAAAGAGCAAATTGACGAGATGCTTACAGAAGGCATAATTAGGCTATCTTCTAGTCCCTGGTCCTTTCCAGTAATATTGGTCAAAAAGCGAGATAGTAAATACAGATTTTGTGTGGACTACAGAAAACTGAATAATGTGACAGTAAAAGATGTCTATCCGATCCCTAGAATAGACGAAGTTATTGATACTCTCCAAGGATGTACATATTTCTCAGCAATAGACCTCAGATCTGGATTCGGCAAGTTGAAGTCGAAGAAAGAGACAAAGAAAAAACAGCTTTCATTACAGCGCATGGATTATATGAATTCAACGTGAAGCCTTTTGGACTTTGTAACGCGCCTGCTATCTTTGAGAGAAATATGGAGAATATGCTTGGAAATCTGAGATGGCAAATTTGTTTGTGTTATCTGGATGATGTTATCATATATAGCCCGGATTTACCAACGCACCTCAAAATACTCTAAGCTGTTTTTTGATGTTTTCGTGAATCTAATTTAAGGTTAAACGACAAAAAATGCCGATTTGCATTTGAAGAATTGGAGATTCTCGGCTATAAAACGAGCAAAGATGGTATAAAACCCGCGGAACATAACATTAAAGCTGTCAGAAATTTTCCTCGTCCCACAAAGGTCAAATAAGTACAATCCTTTTTGGGAATGTGCTCATATTGTTTTTATATAAAATTTATCAAAGATTTCTCAAAAATTGCTGACCCTTTGACCAACCTCATTTTAAAAAAGTGTATCATTTATCTGGACAGAAAGGCAAGAGGAAGCGTTTCAAACCCTAAAAACAGCACTATTAAGTCCACCAATTTTAGGTCACTTCAATCCAAATGCCCCAACTTATATTCATACTGATGCGTCCAACATCGGCATAAGTGCAACACTTGTCCAAGACATCGATAGTGAAGAGAAAATGATCTCATATTTGAGTCGTACCCTAGGTAAAGTGGAGCAAAATTATTCAAACACATAAAAAGAATGTCTGGCCGTTGTCTGGTCAATGTCAAAATTACGGCCCTACCTTTATGGAAGACACTTTAAAATAGTAACAGACCATCACGCCTTATGCTGGCTCAAAAACTTGAAGGATCCAACAGGTCGATTGGCAAGATGGGCATTGAAAATTCAAAAATATGACTTCGATATAATACATAAATCAGGAAAGAAGCATCTGGACGCCGATGGCTTATCTAGGGGACCCTTACCAGAAACTGATTGGGATGAGGATTTTGAAAGGCTATTTTTAAATCAAATAACAGACGAAGATGATAAGTTTATCGAAAGTGTTAAGAAAAACCTTAATGGAAGCAGGCGATCAATTGCGCAAAACTTTAAAGAAGAAGATGGATGCCTCTTTAAGAAACACCCGAACCCTGAAGGCAGG
Organism: Cordylochernes scorpioides; assembly: GCA_030710605.1. Lineage (NCBI taxonomy): Eukaryota > Metazoa > Arthropoda > Arachnida > Pseudoscorpiones > Chernetidae > Cordylochernes > Cordylochernes scorpioides. The sequence continues at coordinate 48,468,861 of CP092876.1, forward strand.
GCGTGGTTGCTTGTGGTTCCAGAGAAGAAAAAGAAAGAAATTATAAAAGAATATCACAATCATATGTCGAATGGCCATCTGGGTGTCGCCAGAACCATGTACCGAATAAAAAGTAAATACTTTTGGCCATCCATGCTAAAGGATGTCTCAGAATTCGTTAAGACGTGTCACCTTTGCCAGAGTAGGAAAGGCTCAAACCAATTACCTTCTGGACTATTACAGCCCATTCCCCCAGCCAACTTTCCTTTCGAAAGAATTGGAATTGACTTTGTTGGTCCATTGCCATCTACGAAAAACAGGAAAAATGGATAATCGTGCTGACGGTCTACTACACTAGATATGCAGAAACAAAAGCAGTCTTGGAATCAACAGTGAAAGAAGTTTCAAAATTTCTAGTAGAGGATATTTTTCTCCGGCACGGAGCCCCACAATATCTTATTAGTAACAGGGGCTCTCAATTTACCAGTAATTTGATGAAAGAGGTGATGAAAATGTGCAAGATTAAACATTGCTTCACACACACAACGAGCTATCATCCCCAGACTAATGGATTGACAGAGCGTTTAAATAGAACATTGATCAATATGCTAAGTATGTATGTGAACACTGATCAGAAGAATTGGGACGAAATACTCCCGTTCATCACTCACGCTTACAATACTACAATTCAGGAAACCACAGGATATTCTTCCTTTTTCCTGATGTATGGAAGAGAACCCACGTCTCTTTTGGACGACAGGAATATCTCGGTGGACATTGACAAGGATGATTATGATGAATACATAAAACATCACTTAGACAAAGTAGACAGAACAAGAAAATTTGTTATTAACAACACAATAAAGACTCAAGAAAGAATGAAAAAGAACTATGACAAGAAACACATGGAAAGAAGCTACGAACCAGGAGAATTAGTAGCAGTTTGGACACCAATTAGGAAAATAGGAAAGTGTGAGAATCTTCTGAGAATTTTTTTCTATCCATATAGAATATTAAGCCAAGCCCTCCCAATATATTTTTTCATCGCAGTAAGGACAGTAGAAATTTGTATTATGTTTAAAAGAAACATTCGCGCTTTTAAGTCCTTTTATTTTATATGTATAGATGGCGCGTTATTACCTTGTGTTAATTTATGCCTAACTGGCCTTGTCTTTATTGTTTGCTGAAGAGCATTGCTCGAAGCAAATATTGGAATGTAATTCTACTGTCCTATAAGCTTATGTCCATTTTTTACTTGAAAACCATTTCTAAGATTCCATCCTTCAGTGTAGCATATAAAAGCAGAATGATCCAATACAGTATTAGAGCTCTGAGAAGCGGTCTGGTGGATTAAATTGGCGAAACCGCTGGGAGGGTTCACCACTGATGAGCCAAGCCCTCCCAATATATTTTTTCATCGCAGTAAGGACAGTAGAAATTTGTATTATGTTTAAAAGAAACATTCGCGCTTTTAAGTCCTTTTATTTTATATGTATAGATGGCGCGTTATTACCTTGTGTTAATTTATGCCTAACTGGCCTTGTCTTTATTGTTTGCTGAAGAGCATTGCTCGAAGCAAATATTGGAATGTAATTCTACTGTCCTATAAGCTTATGTCCATAGTTTACTTGAAAACCATTTCTAAGATTCCATCCTTCAGTGTAGCATATAAAAGCAGAATGATCCAATACAGTATTAGAGCTCTGAGAAGCGGTCTGGTGGATTAAATTGGCGAAACCGCTGGGAGGGTTCACCACTGATGAGCCAAGCCCTCCCAATATATTTTTCATCGCAGTAAGGACAGTAGAAATTTGTATTATGTTTAAAAGAAACATTCGCGCTTTCAAGTCCTTTTATTTTATATGTATAGATCTCACAAAGTACAGGCAGTCGTGGTCGAGGCAGAGTGGAAAGCTTGGGAATGTCCATACACAAAAAACGAAGACACAGTTGCACTAAGAAAGTTCCGTGAACAGATGAGGTTGAGCTTGGAGCGAAAGATAGGGAGATAGAAGATTTCTTACTGGTCTACATGATGGATGAGATGGACCTGGGGTACAACCGACGAGGTCTGACGCAGATGGTGGACTAACTGTATTTTTAGCTAGGACGGGGCTTTATGTACCGTTTCTGAGAAAGGGGTATCTGCATGTCACCAGATGTGAGAGGGGGTCGTCTGGTGACATTCTACTGGCGCCGTCCTGACAGCTTCCAATCTATCTTTAGATATTGCTTTGTGGCTTCCATCTATCTCGAATTTAGACGTGTTTGACTTCTATCTCTATAGCTCAACTTTTAATCTATTACAGAGTTTTATTTATTATCCTCAGTTTTTACAAATTACATTACATATGATGATGTAATGACACATGTCAACCATGCATATAACCATTTACAGATGTGTTTCTACTATACAACATTAAAATTTTGTTATAAGTTATATACAATATGGGATTGTTGGTTTAAATTACCATATATATATATGTTATGAATAATTTGTTGTTGTTGTTAGATAAAGGGTCGATAAGACAAAGGATCGATAAGATAATGGATAAAAGGGCAGTCGTGATAAGAAAAATATAATTATTTACCTTCAAGTAGCTTTTATTTTCAATTACTCGAGGAAATATTACACATTAATTATTTTCACATTATATAGAATTCATAAAGTTAATCCTATATTAGTGATTTTAAAGGATAGATATGTTAACTACGCATATTTACAACAAAACTGGAAGTCTTTCTAAACACGATGATAACAAAAGTAAAATTATCAATTAATAAAATAAAATATATTTTTTTTAAAATATTGAAATATTTGAATTTTTAGATTATATAATATATATTAGATAATTGTTAAATATCCATTTTAGTGGGCAAGCGGCTCGAAAACACGACCCCATCGAGCAGCACGCGGTGGCGGCAGGTGTGGTGTGCGCCTGCGCAGGATCGACTATAGAACAGTTGCTGGCAGACAAAGAAGAATGGCGGTCGCCAATGTTTACCTTTTTTCTGGTTTCTTTTTCTTTTGTTATTTAATTTACATATAGTTATATGTGTAAATAAATAATATTATCTTTAATATGTTTAAAATTTAATTATAATTAAAAGCAATAAATAAAGGCTTTTTAGTAAATTATATTTATTTTTGTTATCAATTAACAATAATAAAAGGCATATATTGGAATTAATAAAATATTTATTTTGCCAATATTTCGGCTGGCTGAACGCCAACCTTTATCGAGGCATTACATTTTTGTATACACAAACTCAGCGGACAGTCAAAACTGATTGGGATGAACCTTTACCATCAACCATTCAAGAAAATTTTATGAAATGGTACAGTGAGTTGGACACTCTTGCCGACATAGAAATTCCACGTAGAGTGGGCCATGGGATTAGAGCCCATTGGTCCATTCACATATTTTGTGATGTCAGCCAAAGTGCATATGCAGCAGCAGCTTTTCTACGTTTCCTGAGAACAAAGGAGTGTCAGTACAATTTTTGATAGCCAAATCCCGGCTAGGTCCACTTAAGAAAACTACTATCCCTAGGATGGAACTTCTTGCTTGTATGTTGGGAGTTAGACTCAGCAGGTACATAACTGAGTCTTTGAATTTGGCTGCAGAACCGGTGTATTACTGGACAGACTCTACTACAGCACTTTCATGGATCAAGACGAATAGGCAGTAGGGCACCTTTGTAAACAACAGAGTCAAAGAGATATGCAGCACTTCAGGTCCGAACAAATGGTTTTATGTACCAGGGGGCCTCAACCCTGCAGACCTTCCTTCAAGAGGTTGTAGTGTACTACAGCTTAAACGCACCAGATGGTGGGAGGGACCTGAATGGCTCAAGAAGCCTCAAGATCACTGGCCAAAGCAATTATTCCACTCAGACAGAACTTTGGTCAATTTAGAAATAGATAGACAAGTATTGGTGACTACACATGTCAGAACTGAAGTAATGCCATGGTTTGAAAGATTTTCAAATTTTACAAAGATTGTCAGAATAAATGCGTGGATCCGGAGGTTCATACGAAATACACAAAAATTGTCCCCATCAGGTATGCATAGTCTACAGCTTTCAGAATTAGAAGATGCTGAAAAGGGAATTTGGAAAACTGTGCAACAGCAAGTTTTTTTCTAGCCGAGGAGATTCTATCAACGGGTTGATGATAATCAGAGATGATTTTGGATTGATCCGTATAAAATCCAAGCTTATTGAAAGGGATGACGAATATTCATTTCATTACCCAATTTTGCTTCCAACAAAACATCATGTTGTCACATGCCTGATAAGAGAATTCCATCTGAGACATTGTCATGCAGGAGTTCAGATCCTTTCTGCCAAACTCAGAGAAAATTATTGGATCTTAAATTCCCGGCGCTGTGCATACGAAGTGTCGTCTCTCAGTGTGCCAAGTGTAGAATATTTTCATCAAAACCTGTGAAAACTACTCCGATACACTTACCCCTTGATAGAGTGAGAGATGCCACAGCCTTTGAAATTCTGGGAGTAGACCTTGCTGGTCCACTTTACCTCAAGAACAAGACCAAGGCATGGATTGTTCTATTTACCTGTGCCGTGTTCAGAGCTATACACCTGGAACTTGTAACCTCATTAAGTACTGAAGCTTTCATACAAGCTCTGAGAAGATTTATAGCCCGGAGAGGGCGACCAACAGTCATTTATTCTGATAATGGTACTAATTTTGTGGGCGCTAACAATGCGTGTTTGATAGTGTTAGACCAAAATCTTCACAAGATAAGTTGGAAGTTCATACCTCCTACTGCTGCATGGTGGGGGGGTTGGTGGGAGCGTTTTATTCGTTACATCAAGGATCTCCTTGTTCGAATTTTGGGCCATTCTTCAGTGTACTCTGAAGAGATGTCCACTATCCTATGTGATGTAGAAGCTACAATCAACAGTCGTCCGCTGACATACATACACGAGGACTTTGACAGTTTGATTCCTTTATCACCCTCCATGTTTCTACATGATTCAAAATATGTGGGAGTTCCAGATCTTGATAAGTTGGACTCAAAGAAATTTCAAGATAGATATCGGCTTTGCCAAAGGCTGCGAGAAGCTCTCAGAAGTCGCTTTCGGAGTGAATATCTGGGCCAGCTTGTCCAGAAGGCCAATGAGAGGACTCCGAAACTGAGTGTGGGTGATGTGGTTATAGTGAAGGTGGAAGACAAGAGGAGACTCCACTGGCCTATGACAAGAATAGTGGAACTGTTTCCAGGAAGAGATCGACATTCTCGGGTTGCTAAAGTTCGCACAAAACTGGGGACCCTTATACGCCCTGTGCAGAAGCTCTATCCCCTGGAAGTGTCAAGAAGGGATCCAATTCTTCGATCCAAAGAAGATACTACAATTGAAGAAGAGCATAGTGAGGCTAAGCGAACTCGATGTGGACGCATGGTCAAGCCACCACAGAGACTTAATTTATAATGCTTAACTCCTTTTATGTACCACATATATATCACTTATCTTAATTGTATGATTTTCTTCCCCAAATCATAGGTGGGAGTATGTTAAATATCCATTTTAGTGGGCAAGCGGCTCCAAAACACGACCCCATCGAGCAGCACGCGGTGGCGGCAGGCGTGGTGTGCGCCTGCGCAGGATCGACTATAGAACAGTTGCTGGCAGACAAAGAAGAATGGCGGTCGCCAATGTTTACCTTTTTTTTGGTTTCTTTTTCTTTTGTTATTTAATTTACATATAGTTATATGTGTAAATCAATAATATTATCTTTAATATGTTTAAAATTTAATTATAATTAAAAGCAATAAATAAAGGCTTTTTAGTAAATTATATTTATTTTTGTTATTAATTAACAATAATAAAAGGCATATATTGGAATTAATAAAATATTTATTTTGCCAATATTTCGGCTGGCTGAACGCCAACCTTTATCGAGGCATTACATTTTTGTATACACAAACTCAGCGCCGCATAGTGTTATAATATCACAGTTGAAATCAATTAAAATACAGAGTAGGTGGGAGAAATTTGTGCATGAAAAAATTATTATAAAAAATAATGCAATCAAAATTGTAAAATATCTTAAAATATAAAAGGAAAAAAAAGTTCTATCTTATATTTAAAAAATTGTAATAAGTACATAAAAATAATTCATTAATAACTCATAAAGAGATAAATGTAAAATATATATATCTATTAAAACATTTGAAAATAAATTTAAAATGATTAAAGCAATAAACTGTGTTAGGTTATTCAGTGATTGAATATATCATCATCACAAGTTAATGTTTTGGTTCATGTAAGATATGTAAGACCATATATTACTTAAAAGAAAAACTTAATAAAGTTACGTCTTCATGATAAGTTAGTGATTCGTTGTTTTGTACAAGACACTAACAAATCAAACATGGTGTCAGAAAAGTGATTTGAAAACAAACGAAAAAAAAAATATCGCGGTAAGTTCAATTTTACGTTATAAGACTAATAAAATAATAAATAAGCCTTATCGTATATTAAATAGACAAAAGATATGTATTTACAAATACCGCCACCTGAACCAGTTAATTTCAGAGGAAATATAGAAGAAAACTGGAGATATTTCAAATCGCATTGGCGTAACTTTTCAATAGCAACAGGGTTGGACAATAAAGAAGACAAATTAAAAGTTGCAACCTTATTGTCTATTATAGGCAAAGAAGCTTATAATATATTTGAACATCTCGATCTTTCAGATGAACAAAGAAATAACTCAGATGAGATAATAAATGCATTGACTCAGCATTTTACACCAAAAATTAACATAATTTATGAAAGATCAATTTTCAACCAAACAAATCAAGAAACAAATGAAAGTATTGAACAATATATATGTAGATTAAGAAAATTGTCTTCCACATGCAATTATGGTGCAATGACTGAGGAAATGATCAGGGATAGGTTAGTTTTGGGAATAATTGACAAGCAAACCAAAAGACAGCTGATCAGTGATCCTCAACTAACATTGCAAAAAGCCATTGATGTGTGTAAGGCTAATGAAAGCGCCAACAAACAAATTGAAAACTTAACTAAAAACACTCAAGAGGAGGTGAACAAATTGAATATAAGAAAGAAAACAGTCAATCAAAATAAAAAATCAAGTCATGAACCAAATAAAATGAAAAAGAACATTCCTTGTAGATATTGTGCAACATTCCATGAGCACAACAGACAAAAATGCCCTGCATGGAATCAAACCTGCAGAAAGTGTAACAAAAAGAATCATTGGGCAAAAGTTTGCAAATCCAGAATGAGAACAGTTCAAAGCCTTGAATCTCAAAACTCCAATGATGAACAAGAAGATTGTTATTCTTTAGAATATGTCTCAGAAATTTCTGCTAGAAAATTGATGACTAAATTAGAATTAGAATTGAATGGATACAAGGAAAGCATGATTTGACAAATAGATACAGGAGCAACTGTCAATGTTTTAAATTTTGCAGATTTATGCAAAATCATGCAAGATGGCAATCCTTCTCTTAAACCAAGCTACATCAAACTAAGATGCTATGGAGGAGAAATATTAAAGCCAAGAGGACAAATCAAAATCAACTGTTCCCACCAAAGCAAGCAACATCCTATAGTGTTCCAAGTGATAGATCATTGGGAAAAACCTATTCTAAGTGCTGAAACTTGCCAGAAATTGAATTTAATAGAAATTAAAGCTGACTTATGCAAAATTGAATCCACATGGACAAAACAAAATAACCTTCTAGATAAATATAAAGACATATTTGAAGGCATTGGATGCTTACAAGGGGAATACAAACTAGAAACAGATCCTACAATCAAACCCATCAAGCAAGCACCTAGAAGAGTACCTATTACCTTAAGAAAAGAATTAAAAGAAAAATTGATTGACATGGAAAAGAAAAATATCATTGCCAAAGTTGATTATCCAACAGACTGGATTAGCAATCTAGTACTAGTAAAGTCAACTAAGAAGTTAAGAATATGCATTGATCCTCGAGAATTAAATGTCGCCTTGAAAAGAGCTGAATACCCAATACCGACAATTGAGGAGATAATACCAAATCTTCAAAATGCCAAAATATTCACAGTAGTGGACACTAAAGATGGTTTTTGGAATGTGAAGCTCTCTGATGAATCATCGAACCTTACAACATTCTGGACTCCCTTTGGAAGATACAAATTTCTTCGAATGCCATTTGGATTAAAGACTGCTTCTGAAGAATACCAAAGAAGACTCTATGAAATCTTCCAAGGTCTTGAAGGAATTGAAATAATAGCTGATGACATTCTGATTTTGGGAAAAGGTGACTCATATGAAGAAGCACTGAAGGATCATGATAGAAATCTTGAAAATCTTTTCAAGACAGCCAGACAAGCTAATTTGAAATTCAACATCAATAAAGTCAAGCTCAGACTAAAAGAAGTAAAATATCTAGGACATATAATAACTCCACATGGATTAAAGCCAGATCCAGAAAAAGTTAAAGCCTTAAAAGAAATGCCTCATCCAGAAAGTATAACAGAACTCAAAAGTTTCCTTGGTTTTGCAACATACCTATGTAAATTCATGCCAAATATTTCAATGATTAGTGAACCTTTGAGAAAATTGACAATGAAAAATTCAACATGGTCATGGAGCAAGAATCATCAAGCTGCATTTGAACAAATCAAAGATCTAGCCTCAAAAGCACCAATTTTAAGATATTTTGATGCGGACAAATCTATAGCTATACAATGCGATGCAAGTAAACATGGACTTGGAGCTACCCTACTACAAGAAAGCCAGCCAATAATTTTTGCATCTAGAAGTCTAAGCAAGACTGAGCAAAACTATGCTCAGATAGAAAAAGAATGTCTTGCAATTGTTTTTGCATGCGAAAGATTTCATCAGTACATTTTGGGCAAATGTCAAGTGATTGTGCAAACTGATCACAAGCCTCTTTTGTCAATATTTAAGAAATCTATTCTTAAAGCGCCACAAAGACTCCAAAGAATGCTTTTGAGACTGCAAAGATATAACTTAGAACTAGAACATGTCCAAGGATCTCAAATGCACTTGGCGGACATCTTTTCAAGAGCTTGCATCAAAGATGTAAGGAATGAAAATCTGAAATATGATGTGTATCCCATTGACATCATTTACAAAGAAATTGCCACAGTCAATGTTATGGAAACATTAAGTGTATGCAGTGACACTGTCCTGAGAATTAGAGAAGAAACATCATCTGATCCTATTCTGTGTGAAGTGAAGAAACTTATTCTAAATGGATGGCCACCAAATAAAAATCAAACTTCAATGCTAACCAGAGAATATTGGAATTTTAGAGAAGAATTAACAGTTCAAGATGGAATCATACTAAAGAATGATAGAATTGTAATTCCAAATAAATTAAGAAAAGAGATGATAATAAAAACCCATCAAGGACATATTGGAATTAATTCAAGTATGCGAAGAGCAAGAGACAATATCTTTTGGCCAGGAATGAATGCACAGATAGGGCAAGAAATTGAAAATTGTTCTATTTGTCTATCAAATTCACAGAATCAAGTGAGAGAACCAATGAAATCTCACAAAATTCCAAATTATCCCTGGGAAAGAATATCTCTTGATATATTCGAAATCTTCAAACAGAATTACTTAATAATAGTGGATCATTACTCAGATTTTTTTGAAGTTGAATGCCTAGAAAATACAACATCTGAATACATAATTGAATGCTGCAAAAGACAATTCAGCAGATATGGAATTCCTCAAATTATAGTCTCAGACAATGGAAGGCAATTTACATCGACTGAATTCCAAAAATTCAGCAAAGAATGGCAATTTCAACATTCTACATCATCACCACTTCACAGTCAGGGAAATGGAAAAGCTGAAGCGGCAGTTAAAATAGCCAAAAACCTACTGAAGAAATCTAAACAAGAAAATAGTGATTTTTGGCAAAATTTGTTAAATTGGAGAAATACACCCACTATAGACATAGATTCAAGCCCAGTACAAAGAATCATGTCTAGAAGAACTAGAGCTATACTGCCAATTCACCCAAATTTACTTAAACCATCAATTCCAGAAAATATTCCAGATAAAATATCCATCAAAAGACAACAGGCAAAATACTACTATGATAGAAAATCTAAAAATTTACCAGACTTAAACATAGGACAAGAAGTGTATGTCAGAACACCCAATACCACCCCATCATGGTCCAAAGCTAACATCACAAATGAACACAACACAAGATCCTATGATGTGAATATTCATGGTAGAACCTACAGAAGAAATAGAACCTGGATTAAACCACAACAGGCATCAGCAAATCAAAAATCTACAAACAATCAAGAAGAAGGAAGAAAAGAAAGCATTGATCAAGAACAAACTGTATCAAATTGCTTACCATCTACTTCATCAGCAGGAGGAGACAGCATTGTGAAAAGAACCCGAATTGAAACTACCGAATGCAGAATCCAATCAAAGAGTGACAGCCCCACGGTAAGTGAACCTGAGAATGCTGCATCACAGACTAGAACCAGATCAGGTCGACTGGTGAAAAAACCAAGTAGATTTAAAGACTAGTAAAAAAAGGGAAGATGTTAGGTTATTCAGTGATTGAATATATCATCATCACAAGTTAATGTTTTGGTTCATGTAAGATATGTAAGACCATATATTACTTAAAAGAAAAACTTAATAAAGTTACGTCTTCATGATAGGTTAGTTGTTTGTTGTTTTGTACAAGACACTAACAAATCAAACAAACTGTAAGAACCTTATAAAAAGTTTTTAAAAATGTGGGTATTTAAAAAATTCATTTCAAAATTTAGGAGATCGATTTATAAATAAGTAAAAAATATTTTATAAAAATGCATTAAAATGGAAGTTAAATAAATGAGAAAATAAATTTAAAAATGGAAACTAAAAAGTTTAAATTATTGCATGTAATATGTTATATATTTAATGTATCCATACTTTTGCGTTTTGAAGCGATAAATGTAAAAATAATTAAACAAGTGGTATGTATTAATTACAGGTAATTACTAATGTGTGAAAATATAATTTAAGAAATCGCGGGTATTACAACAAAATATAAAGTAAAATTAAAGCAAAAAAAAATAAAGCAAAGTTATGAAATTTAAAAAAACGGCACCTCTCCCTTTAAAATAGAACATAATAAGTCAATTAAAAAATAAAAATTAACTAATTGAAATTAAAATAATTAGACAAAAAAATTAAGAAGTTCTAAATGGTGTGTAGATGTCTGGTAAATCAATTTTCCTATTTATGCTTTATTTGTCTTTTACAGAGGCCCAGCTTTCTAAGAACAATCGTTAATGTTCTGGTATAAAATAGCTGTATTTTCGAAATCCGGAGTGTGGTTGTTTTTTAGTGCATGATCAACAAGGAGAGACAGTGGGTTGTAATTCCTTAATTACTAATGTGTGAAAATATAATTTAAGAAATCGCGGGTATTACAACAAAATATAAAGTAAAATTAAAGCAAAAAAATAAAGCTAGTTATGAAATTTAAAAAAACGGCACCTCTCCCTTTAAAATAGAACATAATAAGTCAATTAAAAAATAAAAATTAACTAATTGAAATTAAAATAATTAGACAAAAAAATTAAGAAGATCTAAATGGTGTGTAGATGTCTGGTAAATCAATTTTCCTATTTATGCTTTATTTGTCTTTTACAGAGGCCCAGCTTTCTAAGAACAATCGTTAATGTTCTGGTATAAAATAGCTGTATTTTCGAAATCCGGAGTGTGGTTGTTTTTTAGTGCATGATCAACAAGGAGAGACAGTGGGTTGTAATTCCTTAGTCCTGATTTGTGTTGATTTATACGATCTTTGAGTGGTTTCCTTTTTTTTTCCTTTAATATTTTAAGATATTTTACATTTTTGATTGCATTTTTTTTATAATAATTTTTTCATGCACAAATTTCTCCCACCTACTCTGTATTTTAATTGATTTCAACTGTGATATTATAACACTATGCGGCGCTGAGTTTGTGTATACAAAAATGTAATGCCTCGATAAAGGTTGGCGTTCAGCCAGCCGAAATATTTGCAAAATAAATATTTTATTAAATCCAATATATGCCTTTTATTATCTAATGAATTAAGTATGTATTGCTCTATTTTCAAAATAATATATATATTTCACTATAAATACTGATCATAAATTTGGAGAGCTGAATGTTATTTAGCCTCATTACAGTGTTGATGCTGATGCCTCTGATTATGACCTGTTTAATCAATGAATAGTTAATTTATATTGCGCAAATTCTCTCTCTCTCTCGAATAATTCAAGGACCTTTGTGAAGCTTGTATATCGTATTTTAATGCAAAGCTCAAAGAATGAAATTTTAGGTAGATAGGATTGTTAGCGATATTTTGATAGAATTTGAAAATACTTTTTTGAAGATCAGTTTAATTTTTTCAAAAACATAAGTGTAATTTCTTCATTTCACATTTCGTTGCATCTTTCATTTTTAAAATCGCATATTACACCCTAAGCTATATGAAATCATGTGATGAAATTAATAATTATAAAGAGAATCCAAGATGTTTTTAAAATGAAGGTTGATCGATATATGATCAAAAAATATTTTCTTGATAAATCAAGAAAAGCCATCCACGAACGCGTTTCGCGCTGTTGGCGCTCATCAGCGTGGAGCAGGCTGTACCACTGTGACCAAAATATTTTTGGTCCCAGAGGTTTCTTCAAAAACCAAGAAATGGGTATTCAAGGTCAAATTTGCGTAAATACATTTAACACATGAAAAATCAATAGAAAAAAATGAAAGGGTCAGGTGTCGATGTTATAAATAATGAAATCATATCCTGACCAGGAGCATATGTGCTTTTTAGATGGCAGAGCGCCATCTAGTTAAACATAAATCAACAAAACATTGATTTAGCCTGTTCCTTGATATTTGGCCAACCCAATTTCTTGATAAATCAAGAAAAGTCTTTCACGAACGCGTATCGCGCTGTTGGTGCTCGTCAGCGTGGAGCAGGCTGTAACACTGCGACCAAAAATATTTTTGGTCCCAGAGGCTTCTTGAAAACCAAGAAATGGGTATTTAAGGCCAAATTTGCGTAAATTTGATTAACACATGAAAAAACAACAAAAAATAATAAAAGGCGGATCGGCAGCCTCTCGATTTTGATGCCGTCGTGGTGGAGGATGTAGGCCTCACGACGACTGTCGTTGTAGCCATAGTCCGCAGCTTTTTGTTGCTTAGGGGCGATGGAGATAACGTGCCCATGAGGCCGCAGGGCGAAGCATCATTCGATGATGACGGCATCCTCCACATAGAAGGGGAGATTTCCGATGGTCAGTTTCTCCGATCTTTTACGGAAGGGGAATATCTTGAAGATCGCGCCCTCGATTTCAAGGCCCTCGTTAATGATGCGTTCCGAAAGAATATTTATGGGGAGACACACCAGGACGTGACCATTCATACTGGTGAGCTGGATGATATGTCTGGCCCTTCCGACCACTTTATTTATCGCCTTCAGGTACTGGTAACGCGCATAGTCAGGGCAGTGCTCTATATAGACTCACTGCGCCTGAGTGGAGATGCCTGCCACGCCCTGGCTTCCGGGATGTGTGCCCTCGTGGCATTTACCTCCTGCAACCACGGTGTCCACCCTCCAGACGGTCGCCCTCGCCGAGTAGCTCTGGTGGTTCCGGCGCTATTGGACTGCGCCCTAGTGATAATTGTTTCTCCCGAGTCATGGCGCCTCTTCTTCCTTTGCACCTTCATTTCTGAAGAGAATTGATTCCGAAATCTCTTAACTTTCTTGAAGATCGAAGCTGTGTCTTTCAGACACGTTTAAAGATTTTAAAGGGCTTTCAGCCAATATATTTTTCACCACACTTGGCATCACTTTTACATCGCCAGATGCGTTAAACGGTGGAGCTCGAAAAAAGCGTTGCTGCTCGCCTCGGTGTGTGTATGTGTGTTGGAGGTACTAATTCCATTACTTTACAAAGAAAAATTATTCTAGTTATTAGAACTGCAATGGATCAGTCCAAACAGTCGAATAATAAGATACTGTACTTTATTCTAACTATAAACAATTTCATACATCAACTACTATGGAATCTTACCTCAACGGTGATTTTCCAATGACTATAAAGCGCTTCGTTACCTAAATAAGAATTATTTTTTGCACTATATTTAAGCACAATCATGTTTTATTACTGAAATATAAGAACTTTAAATGCACTTTGTGCAATAGCAAATTTAGCTACGACTCTTTCTACACTACACGTTTTATTGTCCGGTATGGAGAAGTAGAGAGATATTCTCCTTTAAAAGATTGGTCATGAAAACAATTCGCCATATGTTATAATGATAAAATTAGTGAAAAGCAATCGTAACACGAATGATGGATCTTTTGAATAAAGGTCGATCTTAATCTTCACTTTCTATAAATAACTGCTATGTTTACTTCTGTTTACCAATCTGGGAGAATCCAATATGGGACGAGTGCCCTTAATAAAGCCTTTCGGTTGTTGTTTATTGATGAATAAAAACCTTTTATAAGTAATTTATATAATAACAGTTTAAACGTGTTTTTATATGAACATATGAAATTTTTATAATATGCATTCATAAAAAAAGGAAGTCATAAAAATATTTGTATTTAAAATTTTACAATTCAAAAGAACGAAAAAATGTAGGGCAGTAAAAAAGAAATATTTTGCCTTTTAAATATTATTTTTGTTACAGTTTATAGTTTGAAAAAATCATGGTTTCCATGTAAATAAATTTGAGAATTCTTCCAAGCAGTTTTCTCTATCTTTCCTTGCAAATTAAAGTTTGTGTTAAACTCCGCTGAGCTCATATTTAATATTGGTTTCAATCGATTTATTCCTGGTCAACATTTTCCTGCGAATATTTAAGAGTTTTAAAAGATAAACATTCGCCCTGCACCTCTTTTTATTTAAAACCTTTGGATTAAACTTGAAACTTCAACTAGCGCTAAAGATTAGGTCGATCATTTGTGAAATGTTTTTCAAATTTTTGAAGGAGGCCATCAGCAATTTTCTTATTTACAACATCTGAGGATTTTAAAAAACAGCTCGATAAAGATTGAATTTGGGAAATTTGAAATTTGAACGTCTCTAGGGTTGGAACATAATTTTTACATGCATGCCTAATTCCATAGTTTTCTTGAATATCATAACTAAATTTCCCCTAAAATGTCTGATATACGAGGACCATTCAATAAATAAGTTTCCCTATTTTTTTTAACAAATAAACAACATTATATACAATTATGCAGTTATTTTATTTTCATTATACAACTCAAAGACTACTTCTCTATATAATTACCATTTCTGTGCAAACATTTTTGGTACAGTTGTAGCAATTTTTTTATACCACTGTTGTACCAAGCCGTGTCCTGTCTTCGTAGCCAGTGGTTCGCCTCCGCCTGCACTTCGCATAGTGCTTGCCTCCAAGGTGCAACTTGAGTGCTCGAAAAAGATGGAAGTCGTTTGGGGCAAGTTCCGGAGAATAAGGTGGATGGGTGAAAATTTCCCATCTGAAGTTTTCAAGCAACGTTTGGGTCGTTCGAGCTGCGTGAGGGCGAGCATTGTCATGGACGAGTAACACTTTCCGAGAAAAAAGTCCAGGACGTTTCCGTTTTATTGCAGCTCTGAGTTTAGTGAGAACTTCGCAGTACCTCGCAGCGTAAACCGTAGTGCTTGGGGGCAGGTAGTTAACCAATCAAACACCCTTACAGTCCCAAAAGACGATAGCCATGACTTCGCCTGTAGAGATTGTGACCTTCGCCTTTTTTGGTGCACTTTCCTCTGGCTTCTTCCACACAATGCTTTGTCGTTTTGTTTCTGGAGTTAAATGATGCACCCAGCTTTATCTCCAGTGACAATACGGGAAAACAGTTGATCTCTTCGATGCATTTCCAGGAAATCTCGGGCTGCCTCCATCCGTTGTTGCTTGTGATTTTCCGAGAGCAAACGCGGGACCCATCTTGCGCAGAATTTGCGAAATTTCAAAACATTTGACATGATTGTTCCAATCGAAGAGCGTTCAATTTCGATCCCAGGAGGCAGTCGAATCATTATTTCGTCAATTGTGACGCGACGATCTGCTTCCACCACATTCCGAACAGCAGCAACGGCTGCATTGTCCGTAGCAGTAACGAGCCTGCCGCTTCCCTCGTCATCATGCACGTTTTGCCGTCCTTCTAAGAACCATGAACGCCTTCGGCGAACCATTTGGATGCTCATACATCCTTCGCTATACACTGACACTAAATTGCGATGAATTATGAGGTCAGTTTCATTTTTCGCCGTGAAAAAACGAATTACAGAACAGAGTTCGCAAGTTGACACGTTCACCAGTGGTAGCTCCATGGAAACTGGAGCGCTACGGACTTGCGCGTAGGAGTAGCGTTATTTTGTAGGTCACGCGCTTCCAACGCATCCTAGTGACCATTTCTTACACTACTAACTAATTTTTACAAAGTTTCGTTCGCAGAAAAAATAGGGAAACTTATTTATTGGATGTCCTTCGTATATATAAGAAGAATCGTTATTTGAAGAAGAAACATTCTTGCTTCATATATAATTTTATTTCAAATATATAGGTGACGCGTTATTGCCTTATGTTTGAAACATTAATTTTATATATTTGATTGAAAATATAATGTGGCTTTGATATCATTAGAGCAACAGTTTACTATATATCTTGATCATCATATTCTCCACTCATTATAACGATATATGTAGTGCTATATTCGTATCTAAATATTGTTTTAAGAGAGATATATACGGAAAAGAATTAAATATAAAATATTATTCAAACAAGATGCTTCAATTTCTTATAAATATGACCAAATGTTATTTTCTCTATACAGAAAGTCAGAAATATAGGAAGGACATTTTAACTTTTGTTTTTGTAAAATACTAATCATTTCTTTGCATCTTATTTTACCAGTTCTCTTTTCTGTTGCTAAATCACCCTTATGTGATCTACTTCTCCCCTCATTATTTATTTTGTACCTCTCTAGAATAAGATAGTTTAAGTATGAATACATGCCCTTCCTGCTCTCATTGTAATTATAAAATATATTGGAATTTTCTGGATCATCAGTGGTGAACCTTCCCAACGGTTTTCACAATTGTTAATCTATCATACCATTATTCAATTTAGAACGTCATGCATTCCAATGAATTTTAGTTTAAATTTATAGTTTGTCCGCCAATTCAATCATATGATCTTGAGGATCAATATCGTATAGCAGATATAACAAAATAGTTATTTGCCACTCCAGTTTATTGGCCATTGACCAAGCTTCAAATCCGAATTCAAATGTATAGAAAAAATATCGAACGAGATCATTAAATAAATATGTCAATGTTTCTATTTTCATATATTTTCTTTATAACTCCTCATTTCTTCAAAAACCGAATATTTTACGTGTGTAATTTTGACCTTGATTTTTGCTTTTAACTCAAATCCTTTCTGATGATGTATTCGAGATAAATAGACTCGCCATTTCAATTTATGTGCAATTAATATCTACATTTCATATTTTAAATGCAGTGATTAAATAGCTTTCATACTATTAAAATAAATGCAATACCGCGCCACTTACACATGGGAAATGACAGCACTAAAGCACGCATGTTTCTTTCACACTTAAAAAAACTTCTACTATCCTTACTGCGATGAAAAAATATTGGAAGGGCTTGACTCATCAGTGGTGAACCCTCCCAGCGGTTTCGGCAATTTAATCTACCAGACCGTTTCTTAGAGCTCTAATACTGCATTGGACGATTCTGCTAATATGTGCTACATTGAGCGGTGAAATCTTAGAAA
This sequence comes from Cordylochernes scorpioides, assembly GCA_030710605.1. Classification (NCBI taxonomy): domain Eukaryota; kingdom Metazoa; phylum Arthropoda; class Arachnida; order Pseudoscorpiones; family Chernetidae; genus Cordylochernes; species Cordylochernes scorpioides. The sequence continues at coordinate 48,486,709 of CP092876.1, forward strand.
TGGTATTTAAGGAAACTATGGACAAAAGATTAACATAAAGACGGTAGAATTATATATAAGTATTTGCAGCGAGCAATTATATTCTGCAAACAAAAATAAAAGGTTATTTATGTATAAATTTATTATAATCCAATAACGAGCCAATTTTATTTATATTCTTGAGAGATCGAGATTTATTCCATATAAAAATATATAATACTACTAGTCATATTTAAAAACGTTCTAGAATATTAATCTCCCATATCAATTTATCTATTATAAATCTAACAGAATCTATCGAATAACAACAGTGTGTATGTCTATCGTCAATCTAATATACCTATCACATACCTCATCAGTGTCTACAATCCAACTAAAATGCATATCATGTATGAACAGTTCGTATAAGGGTGTGTGTGCGTGTGTATCTACCATCAATTCAATATACAGGGTGATCCAAAAGTCTTTCACAACTTTAAAATTTGATAACTCCGCGAATATTTGCGCTAGAGCAATGCGGTAAACACCATTGTGTAAGGAGGCAATGGGATTTTTTATGGCAAATAATGAAAAATTCGAAATTGATTTTAGTTACAATTTTATTCGCTAGATGGCTCTCTGCCAAATTCAGAGATTCAGCGGCCAAATTGTTTGATAAATTGAAAAATATAACTGATCGACACGTAGTATTCCTTTTTGAATACCAGAAAGGAACCCTAATTATATCAAATGATAAATTAATAAAACACCATTTCGCCAAAAGTAGAAGAATTGGATGACAATTTTAAAATACAATCCGAGATATGTAAAATAGGCAAATGCAAATTAAAACATGTAGCAGAAATTTTTATATTTTATATGGAGCTTTGTGAAATAGATTGAATGTTTTAAAAACACTGCTGATATCAAATCATGATTTTTTGAAATGTTAATACAGTTCCAAAAATTATGATGGCACTACTAATAGGATTTCTTGCTATAAGGAAAGTGTAGTTATTTGACTGATTGGCGATTCTTGATATTTATCATGATCCAACAAATGAAATATAGAGGGGAGTGACAATATATATTTGTCGTACTTTATTCCAAATATCCTATGGGCTTGTCAAATGTTATCACTGCTCATTATACTGTACACAATTTTAAAAATGCGTCCCCTCAAATAAAAAACATTTTTAGATCGAACTTTTGCGTTGAAAAACGTGATAGTAAAATCACTTTGTATTATTTTTTTTTGCACAAAATTTCTAAAGTTTTTGGTATACAGAGAATATTCCTTATGCTATTTCTTCTAATGAGCGAAAAGCGGTAAACTAAACATAAGGGGTAAAACTGTGTGTACCAGTGTTATTCGAGAAGTTATAACACTTTGGTCTGCACTACATAAAATAAGATGTGAGCAAATGACAAACAAAAAAAAATACTGTTTACAAAAAAAGAGTCAAGATGTGCGGACATCATTTATTATTCCCATAACCCAACACAAAGAGCTGCAAAATATTGGTAGATGATATAATAAATGGCAGCTTATATACCACATGAGGTAACTGCCTTCTCTCTTTATTAGGTCACAAGCCTTGCTCAATGTGGCGCCCTTAATTCTCAAACACCGCCTGCAGACGATAGATGACAGAATGGACAGCATCAAATAACATTTCTGTTGAAACTGATAAAACGCGTGCCATCTGATAGAAGCCTTCAACATGGCCAATGTAGAAGGCCGGCATCGATAAACATGCGATTTAATGTACCCCCATAACCAAAAATCGCAAGGCGTCAAGTCTGGTGATCTTGGAGGCCACTGGTATATAAAGTGGCGTATTTACTTCACGTAAAAAAAGTTATCTATACGAAAAAAATAAATAGCCATAAATACTAATCAAAATATAGCCGAAAATTTTCCTCAGCTTTATAAAAAGCCACATTCAAAATTTGGTACCAATTGGTTCAGTAGTTTTAAGTTTATCGCGAAACAGACAACAGACATTGTATTTTATATATAAGAAGAAAGATAATAATTTTTTGAGTCGGCTTACCCCATCATATTAAGCTATTTTGTTGATGATAAATTAATTGCTCGTTCTTTTGAGTACATGAGTACTTAACCGTAGTGTTTGCAGTCGTGTCATCTTGAAAGAAAAGCAGAAGAATGATTATTTACTATGAAGTAGTTTCATTTTAAATTACTTGAAGTAAATTACAATAAGATATTTTCAGTTATATAGAATTCATAAATTAATTCTATATTAGTGAGGATTTTTTTTAATAGATGAGTGTCAACTACATATTTACAACAAAATATATCAGCAATTTTAAGATTACACGCCATATGTAAAACAGTTGGCCAAGAAAACAACAACAAATCAATATATCTTTCTCACATCGCCAACGCAACCAGAAACAATCTACAGCCAACATCAGCAGCTATTTACGACCAACTTCAGCCAACATCGGCAACATCTACAGCCAATTCACGCCATCTCTACTTAAGCCAACTCCAGCCCATCACCTTTTTGCAAGGTATATTATCCCTGTCTTCCATAGTACCACTTTCGTGATATTTTAGTTTTCTCTTTAAATATAAAATGTCTATTTAAATATAGTTGTATCCCATTTGTCAAATAATTTTTATGTATAATTTTACCATAGTTTTTTTTGCCCTCTAAATGTCACCACATATTTTAATCATTTTGAACCTTATTTTCCTTTCTATAATTAGCTCCTAAATATAATATACTTCATTATTTATTTATGCTTATGAGGGTGATACAGCAGCGTATTTACAATAAGAGAGGAGACAAAATGAATTAAATCTAGAAAAAAGAAATAAACTCTTTTGTGCAAAAAATATAAACCATTTTTTACCAAATCAACTTTTATTTCATGTCATTATCTACCTTATACACTTAAATATAAGTAAATTAGCTAATATATTTCCATCCTTCAAGCTAATATTAACGATTCGTTGATTTTTAATCATTCCAGAATTGGCCAAATACCCATTCTTGATTAATAAAGAAAAGCTAACCACGTATTTGGTCAATTCCTGGAATAATTAAAAATGAACGAATAGTTGATATTTATTCCGATAGATGGCGCAAGCCATCAGCAACCTTCAGTTGCACGATAAGGAAATACCTATTTCCTAATGTCATATCTGTACTAATTTTTCACACACACACATATATATAAATATATACATATATATACATGTTTGGCTCAATAGGTAATGCACAATAACCCCTAGCAATATATATAAATAAATTATTATCATAAAGTACATGTTTCCTGGTAAATTAAACACTCTGCCTTTCATATCTGCAATAAGATTTGATTTATCTTTTGTATTTTTTTCAGATATGGAGCCTAATGTGAACAAAAGAATCCGACACGGTCGGTGATCGAGTTCCTCTTTAAGTCTGGTGAAGTTTCAGCCACAACAATTCACTCAAAACTTCAGCCAGTATATGGTAACGGAACATAGGATAGAAGCATTATATAGAGATGGGTTCAGCGCATCCAGAAAGGTGATTTTGAGCTTCATGACAAAGAGAGGCCAGGTGTTAAAATCTTCAACTGTCACAACTGTCAATACCCGGACAATAACGACATATCAATTGATGAAAAAAACTATCAATCTCTAAAGGAAGTGTTCTTAAACTACTTTCAGATCTTGGCTATCGAAAATGGTGCTCAAAATGGGTACCAAAGCTTCTAACACGAGAAATGATGCAAACTCGGAAAGAAATTTGTTTAAACCTCATCGAATCTTAGCCAGGACCAGCTTCTGAGGCCTTTAAAGGAGTCATAATGTGCGATGAGACTTGCGTTCATCATTATGATCCTTCTTCAAGGCGTCAATTAATGCAATGAACCCATAAAATGTCTCCAGTCAAGGCTTTTCCTTAACAAAGCCTAAATCATTATCACGGTCTTTTGGACCAAGATGGGCTCATATTCATGGACATATTTTAAAAAAATACTTCCATCAACAAGGAAAGATATTGAAATCATTTGAAAAGCTAAAAAGAGCCATTTCAACAAAAAGGCCGGGCATAAAAAACTGTCAAATCAAATTTCATCATGACAACGCAAGACCTTACACCGCGCAACAGACATTAGATCAGATTTCCAGATATGAGTGTACTTTGAAACCTCACTCAGCTTACAGTCATGAAATGGTTCCTTCCGAATTCTGCCTGTTTGATAAATTAATGAATTCTCTACGCGGTAGAACATTTGAAAATGATCAAATATTACTCCATGAGGTTAGAGAGAGGTTCAGAAAGCAAGATGTAGCATTTTACTAAAGTGATTTTGTGAGTTGGATAGAACGCTGAACCAAATGGTACAGAGGGAAGGTGGATATATTGAATTATGCTGATATATAGCTAATAGCTAGGTATTCATATATACAAAGTTTCATCTTTATGGTTTGTCAAATAAAAACATTATTTATTATTGTTCATTACTTATTGACCCAACCTTGTATAAATACACACGGTTGTATATTAAAATAAAAAAGCATATTCTGACACGTTCACATGAACTTTTAGATAGCAAAGCACCATCCAATGAAACAGAAATTAACTAAACATTGATATAACCTGTTCCCTGATATTTGGCCAACCCTATAAACCCTGATAAATCAAGAAAAATCAAATACGTACGCGTTTCGGGCTGTTGGCTCTCGTCAGCGTGGTGCAGACTGTACCCCTACGGCCAAATATATTTTGGTCCAAGAGGCTTCCTGAGAAATCAAGAAATGGGTATTTAGGCCAAACTTGCGTAAATACGCTAAACATGTGAAAAATAAATTTAAAAAAGCGTATTTACGAAAGTTTGGCCTTAAATACCCATTACTTGATTTCTCAGAAAGCCTCTGGGACCAAATATTTGGTACAGTCTGCACCACGTTGACGAGGAACAAGTTAAATAAACGTTCATTTTATTTTTGTTCCACTAGATGGCGCTCTGCCATCTAGAGATGCTCATGTGAGGACGGTCAGGATATGGCTTTTTATTTTTAATATATGAACGGTGAAATTTTTGCCTTTCGAGAGATATTTTTGAAACTTTTAAAAATTACATTTCATGGTAGAAGTTATTATTTATACAAAAAGTAGTTTTCAAGCTTTGTATTACAGGGATTTGACACGTAATCTCCTTTTTCTATGCCAATGACAAATTGAACGGCGTATGTTATAAAATTATTAATTTGTGGTATAAATGACGTCTCTCGCAGGGTGTTCCGTCATGAGAAATCAATTGTAAAAGTAAAAATTAGGTTTTTATGGTAGTAAGTTTTTCCTGTAGAAAGCCCGAAAAAATTATTAATATAATAAAAAAAACTCATTCTTGTGTGGAGAGAGAGAGAGAGAGAGAGAGAGATTGAGATTGAAACTGATTTATTATAACGTCCATATAAGATTATATAAGATTAAATACAGATTAAATAAAAATATGAATAAATAAGATTATTTAATGAAAAATACAAGAATAAATAGATATAAATATATAAAGCAATTAATAAATATACATATATATAAAATATATACAAGGTCTTCATTGGTGGCGCCCACCGCGAGAAAGACTCCGCCACCGATGGACTGCGAGAGTTCTTTCCCACAGGGTGGGCAGGTCGATGTGTTGGCTGGCATTACCCAACTCAAGACCAAGATGGTACTTGTAGATGGTAGCCTTCGCCACACTTGTTAGTTTCACTGCCTCGGGATGGAGGCCGACGCCGAAGAGCCAGGCCTGCAGATCCAGGGGCACTTCGCAGGAGGCGAACACCTCCCGGAGCAGGGGTCGCACGGCTCGGCAACTCCAATATCTGTGGGCCAGCGACCCATCGCTGGACCCACAGGCGGCACAGTTGGCACGCCTCGAGGCAGGATGGTCAGGATGTGGTAGGGCGTGGAGGGCCAGCCGTAGGGCGACATCTGCGTCGTGCCCCGAGAAGCAGTTTCGACGCAGGTCGGCCCAGGGGATGGAGCGGGGCACATCCACGGTGGGGGTCCACCGAGCAGCCAGCTCTGCAGTAGGAAACGCCTGGAGCCGTGCCGAGTGGTTTTAATTTTCATTTCAATTATATAGATACAGAGGGTAATTTATTGATTTATATTATATATTCTGTGTTTGATCTCTTGCGCGAGAGAGAGCGCCAAAACAATAAAAAGGCGCCTTGCAAATCATTTTGTTCACTCAAATTTCCTTCTATGTATGAAATTTTGTGGAATATAATTTTCTCTCTAGATTAATTTTATATTTTTCGATTTAGAACTCTCTCTCTGTGGAAATATAGCAAATAGACGTCGCCAATAAATTGTCGAGAAACAGGTGAATTATATTCGGTCATGAGCATGCCAAGTTATTATCCATATTAAAGGATATGAAATGTTGTGACAGAGCATATTTAAAAGAGTTATCGCTCCTGCCATCTAGGATTACAGAGGAGATCCTCTCAACAGGACCGATAATGGTGGCCCATTTATATTGGGGATGTGTCAGCTGGATGGTCAATTGCGGCTGATGGAGTAGCCACCTTGGATGACAACAGCTTAGTATTGCAATTCCAACCATTTCGGTATTTAATTAATATGAAATATATCAATATTCAAAATGAAAAAAGTAAATATTTTATATAACTGATAATCTTTAAAATAAAAGCTTTTCTATTACTAGAAAAAGTTCGATTAATTTCATTAAGGTAAAAAATATTATATAAAGCTCCATTATATTGAATATTTGAAGGCCCTATTTTCGATCAAAATAAATACAATTTATTCCTAAAGGTCTTTTTTTTTTTTACAATCCGTACGTTTATTTTCTTCTAGGTGACGCTTGTTAGGTTTTAGAAAATATATATGAAAAAACTTCCCGAAAGAAGGTAGACTTGTGATTATTTTCATGCTAAATATCCCCATCATTCATGGTTTCATATATGTGTTGTTCAGTTTTAATATATGTCCATAAATACAAAATCGATTTTTTTTTTTCATTTCCCTCAAACACATCACTCTTCAACGAAACTCTTTGCAAGGAAAAATCTCTAAAAATTTTAAATATATTTTAGAACCTGTTTTGCATATGGAAGTTTCAATAAGTTTCATTGATATATTTCGCATTTCATATAATAAAAAATTATTAACGTGCGCGGGTAATAGGCTCTAAATATATGAATAAATTGTTGTGTGACTTGAAATTTTGCCGCCATAATTTGGCATGGCTAATCAATGATTTTCATTAAATAGAGAGAACAGAAACAAAACTAAATTCAAGTATGAAAAGGTAAGAAATAAATATATATTTGAATTATTATAATGAAGTGTAAAAGGTATTTCGATCTGTTAATAAATGTATTTAATCAATGCATCGATTAATTGCATTAAATTAGGCATTTTTGGCCACTTTATGCAGAGTGTATAGATCCAGGATAGACACAAAGATTATTTCAAAACATAAGTTTTACAATCTCAGACAAATAGCCCAACCTGTATACACCTTGATTTCGGGCTAGGGTCCTAAATCAATACAAGAACGGCTTCTATCTCGTAAGGACCTTCGAGAGTGGTTATAGACTCAAGTGTCAAAGGGAGGGGGGGGGGGTCAAAGTGATAGGGAAACCTACTAAAGGCTACATGTCTCAAACCATCTGTGTGGCCTGAGGGTCTAGAGACGGATCAATGACCATTAAATGCTGGAGTTGTCCATCCTTTAGACCCTACCCTGGAAGGTGGTTACTTCTTGCAAGGTTCCATGGATCTCCGGGCCTGGCTCTTTGACGTCGGCCTACATCTCGAGGCAATAAGAAATAAAGAGTATTGGCGAAAATAACCATCTACAAGGACCATCTTAGGCTTCAGGTGGACAATGAATACTAGGCCCCCTTTCAACCTACCCACTCTGTGTTTGTATATAATGTATATGTGTGTGCTAGCGCATATATATAACACTAGTACACACACTTTTCCTTCTCAATATTTGAAAGTTGTTTCTAGTAATTTCTAACACGTAGATCATGAATATAAGCTTCATTTTTCAAAATCATATATATATTTGAAAATATTTAATTTTATAAAGAAGCTGATATCATCGCTGAAAATCAAAATATTTTGAATATATTAACTTTGCAAGCATAAAAAAATTAATCATAATTTATATGAAATGCATACCATTGCAATTTAATATCAAGAAAATGTTTAACACAACATTTCTTTTCATAAATATTTTTAAATATAGGAATAATGCCACGTAAATGCAAAGCTAATCCAGAAATGTTCTGCTACATTTGTGGAAAATTTACAATTCCCAAACAGAGGAAACGTATCACCCCAAAGATAAAAGAATGCTATAAAGAATATTTTGGTGTGACTTTATGTGATCAAGACAAGTGGTGGTGCCCCCATAGTGGGGGCGGAACGTGCTATCAAGGGCTTTTGCAATGGAAATCGGGGAAATCAAAAGGCATGCCCTCTGGTGTACCAATGGTTTAGCGAGAAACAAAATATCACCATGACGATTGTTATTTCTGTGTCTGCAAAATCACAGGCCTTAATAGCAAAAAGAAGCAAACTAAACTTTATCCTGATATACCATCAGCTAGGCAACCTATCCCTCACGTCCTCGAGAATCCCATACCATTTCCTAAAACGGTTCAAGAATCCTATATCAAAATAATGATGATCAGCACACATCGTTTACAGATGATCACCAATTAGAAGACCCTGAATTTATTTCAAATGAAAGTGGCATTCCACATTTATTTGATCAGGCATCATTAAATGATCTAATTAAGGATCTAGGGCTATCAAAAGAAGAGGCAGAAATCCTTGGATCAAGATTAAAGCAAAGGAACCTCTTGTTACCACAAACCAAAATCTCTGTCTATCGTAATAGGGAACAATATTTTTGCTTTTTTTTTCTGAAGAACAAGGATTAGTAGTGTACTGCAATGATATTGAAGGCGTTTTTAAAACTCTGCAAATTAATTTCAATGCCACCGAGCATAGACTCTTTATTGATTCCTCTGAACAAAGTTTGAAGGCTCGTTTGCTGCCCTATATACCAGTTGCCTATAAACCCAAATGAAAGAAACCTATTAGACTCTTAAGAAAATCTTAGAATTGTTAAATTATACCAACATTGTTGGAAAGTTCGCGGTGATCTTAAAATATAGGAATTTTACAGGGCTTGCAGAAAGGAAACACAAAGTATCCTTGCTTTTTATGCATGTGGGACAGCAGAGACAGAGAGAATCATTATACAAAAAATGTGGCCTGAAAGAAGTATGTTTCGCTTAGGTGAACACAACGTTGAAAATAAATCGCTTGTCCATAAACAAAAAATGCTTCTTCCCCCTTTACATATCAAATTAGGGTTAATTAAACATTTTGTAAAAGCTTTAAAGAAAGATAGTGATGCTATCAAATATTTAATGACTTAATTTCGGAAGATTAGTTGTTCTAAGATAATGGAAGGTATTTTTCATTGGACCTCAAATTCGTTACCTAATAAATGAGAAGAGTTTTTTGCAACATTGAAAGAAGATGAGAAAATGTTTTGCTTGCATTCATCGACGTTGTCAAACACTTTTCAGGCAATAATAAGTCTCCGAATTATGCGAGAATCGTAGATAATATAATTTCCAAATTATGCCATAAGCTCGGGTGCTGATTGGGTCTAAAATTTAAACTTTTTCTCTGATTATCTCGGTGCAGAGAGACCAAGATATTAAAATCATTGAGCAATGATACAATGGTCTTTGGAATCAACATATGGTGACGGATTATTTTTATAATCTGATGCGTGATGACAAACAGGCAAAATATAATAGACTTCACAGAAAAAAACTTTAAATCCATTAATATTATTTTTATTGCACTCTAAATATTACTGCATCTTTATAAATAATGTTTATTAAACCGAATAAAATGTTTTTTCGCATATACAGCTTTTTGGTAAGACCTTCCATATTATATATTGAAACAATTCTCCTGATAATTTTGAAGAATAAAGGGAAATAAATTAGATTTTTAAATGAAAATTTATATGGATAGAGTAAGTAGTTTGATAGATAGATATATATATCTGAGGGCAGTTATTGAAGTAAAATATATACGAGTACATATGCATATATGTATAATATTGTTTCTTCATTTGCACTATCTTTTGCGCATTTATTTATATAGTAATAAATTTAATGGCATAATTTTCCTCCAATAGATGAATATCATGGGTAAAAGGCATTATATCCATAACTTGAGAAATTGGGCTTATCGAAAAAAAAAAATTATACCACGTTAATCGGCACAAAATTTTAACCCAGAAAATGTTCTGTTTATTTGAGGAGGAGAATTTTTTCTCATTTTGTTTACTAGTGTAATCATAAAATTTATAATTATATTTATATCATAAAATCCTAGAGATTTATGTTTATCCATATTTATTCATATAAAATATGTCAAACCCCCCCCCCCCCCCCCCCCTAGATAGTCAAATATGAAAGTTGTACTAAATCGGTTTGAATCTCAAACTTTCATTTTCGTACTCGTACTATATTCTTCAAAACTATTTGTTTTATGTTTTCCATCTCCACATAAATCTCCAATATAATTTTAATCAGGCTGGTGTTTTTAAAAAATAAATATATGGAATTTTAAATAAAGTGTCATAGTATTTTGTGAAGAAGGTGGAAATTTCAGCCGACCCTTTTATCAGCAGTCTACTTCCGACGGCTTACTCCCATCCGGAAACTATCACTTCCGGGACTGATGTCACGCGGTTAAGCTAGATAATATTCAATAATTGAGAGTTTGGAAGCTGAGATAATAACCACAGTGAATCCACAGGTTCTATATAGATCCCAACAATACTATTTATTGATTTCTCTATTATATATATATAATAATATTCTCTATTAATATTGATTTAATATTTAAAAAATGGATAATATAGAGATTATTACTTTACCACATAAACATCTCTTTGACGAGGGAGGTAGCCTTTGTTTTTAAAATGGTATATGTTATAATTGTATTTTGATTTTCCTATATGAAAATTTATTAAGAATCTATTTGATAAAATCATATGTAAGATTATGTAACATGTTACTTTAGAGTTATATGAAGGCCTGCCTACCTTGAGTAGACAGAAGCGGATTCACAAGGAAGATATTTCTCAACACCCTAGCGGCCTTGTCCTGCACCTAGCAGAATAACAATTTGAGTAACAAAATATAAAGATGAGTATTTGAAATAATTTGCTATTTTGTGTTATATTTTTATTATAATATATATATATATATAAAAGTAGGGATAATGATGGTCTGATAGTCATGATAACCATATTGAAAATAATAACTAATTAATAAAAATCATTTTAAAAAAGGTTTATTATTAAATGCACTGAAAAGGAGAAAATATCCACCGTTCAATGGTTAGATTCATATGAATAAAAATAAAGTCATCAGAAGAGACAATCATGTATACCTATATTGAGGGAAGAGGTAAAATACACTCTATAACATAAAAATTCGACGCCCCAAAAAGGAGTCCGATTTATATGAAAATACACATACTTTTCGACCAAACATGCAAATATTTGAAATTTGGTGGCCGATTTATGCAAAGCAAGAGCTCTAGCGCATCTGACTGGGCATCCAGCACGAGTATCCTAGACTAAATCTTGGGCGCGCTACGAGCTGATTTTGAAATTTCCTTTTATTTTTTTTTCTGTAAGACTATCTCTACTGTATCAACCGCCGAAAGATTTGTACTCATTACGAACATATGTCAGAGTTTGAAATAGATCGTGCCATTGTATTGAAAGAGGCTGGTTAGTCAAACCGCGCGACATCTGTTCGAAGAGATGCGGCTATTATACGATATTGCCAAGAGTAAATCAATAATTGATCCCATATGAATCTCATGAAATCAAAGCTCAGGTGAGCGTTTCTCAATTTAAATCTGATGTTGTGGCCTTGTCACCGACCCAAGTCTGCTAGTGTACAGAGACGTTCAATAGATGGCGCTTAATTTTGGCGTTTATTTTGCCTCCTTGCTGGAGCCATGTGAACACGTCTTTTGCTAGGGACGTAGCCTTTTAGTCAACACTAACCTCTGAATTTTTTATTTCCTTCTCCAAGTACATTACTACAGAAAATCGACAGGACATGATCTGGTCGGAAAACGAATTCCCTTCATTACAATATTATATTAAAAAAGACGACGGCAACGAAGAGAACCACTTCAGTGGAGACTCGCTCACTTCAGACTCAGACGGATGGCGCCGAGACATATCCTTCATATACTGTATCGCTTACCAAGTTCCGGGACCTCAGCATACAACCATACGACGGTACGTTTCCCGCTGAGAACATTTTTCTAAATTTTGATGGCCAGGCAGACCAAATAGGCTTGACGCTCCAGAACAGACTACGGAAAACATACCTTGCATTAAACCTCCTGTAACTGCACAAACCCACTACATTTCGAGTACAAATATGAATAACCCATTACCCTCCCGACACCTCACATCCTCTATATTTCCTATAGAAACAACAAAAGGGGATATTTATCCTCAAAAGCATTCCACCATCTATCATCAAATTTCTCACCGCTTCTAGGTTTTCGCCAGCGTCACAATATACAATTAATATTCCACATAAAACAAAATCATTCAATCCCGCCTTTTAAAAAATAATTCGCAGGAATTATTAATTCTAATCTACACCCTTCATTTATAATAACATATTTTGTAGTTTCTCTCTAGCTTATAAACCGACCCACGCCATCAAGCGTTCATTATAGGATGCAGATTGACTAACTTATAGACGTTTATCAACTTTTTTTTTCTTTCTTTATTTTTTTTTTTAGCAGTTGAACAATCTGCATCGAGCGGCACAGTTTCGCATCTACTTCTCGCGCTATACGGCCGTCTTCAAATCTATGTTTGTCCCTTGTCTATAACAGCACGTTATAACTTACTTCCGATATTTGATGAATATACTTCAAAGCATGATACTTGGCTACACAACTTTTTTTCAGCTGCTCATTACATAGATAAATTTCGATTTTCTTAATAGCTCTCAAAATTGTATCGATTTTCTATATAATTGCAATAATATGATCAAAATATTTACCCCATTTAAGAAATATTTTATCGTAAGTAAGAGAAGAAAGTAAAGGAGGAAGAGAGTTCAGGGAAATAGGGATGGTAAGGAAGTTCAGGGGTTCCGTTTTTGCCAAATATTGAGCAACCGAAAGAGCCTTGTGAGATCGAGCGTTATCGTGTAGAAGGATCGATTTTTCTGCAATAAATCAGGCCTTTTGAGTCTAATCGCTTCACGAAATGCCGAAAAAATCCAAAAACACGTATTGTACTATTTTTGAACCTAATTCAACAATTTCAGAGTGAGCAAGACCGTTTTTAAAAATGGAAAAGAGTAATCAGCCAAGTTTATATCTTTGATTTTTTCTTTATTTTTTGGGCTTTTGGTTGTATTTATGTTCAACCCATTCACTTGACTGGCGTTTGTCTCAGGGTCACACGGGTGAACATATGTCTCATTATTTGTGACTATTTGTTTCACCATGTCTGAATTATTCTGGTAGATTTTCAAAAGGTATTATAAATAAAAAATCTAGCAACTCGTTTTTTTTTTCTATTGATAACAATTTTGGGACAAACCGAACTATTGTTGATTCAAATCTTCGCTTATTGTTGATTGTACCAACCCGAACGAAATATCTAACTGACTGCCTACCTCCCCGATTGTCTTTCTAGTGTTTACTCGCAAATAACTTCTGACTTGCTCGATATTACCTGGTTTATGATGTTGCACTGTCGACTAGGTCGAACTTCGTCAAAGTGATTTGTTCTTCCATTTTTAAAGTTGGCCTACCATTTAATTTTTTTTATGCTATAAGATTTCAATACGATGAATTAATTAAAGAATTCGTTTCAGAAACTGTTGTGCCGAATTTCAAACAAAAATAAATAGCGATTCGTTGCTCCATAAAACTATCCATTTTTATAGAAACGTTTCGAAGAACTTTTTGACAACGTTCGATTTATAAAAAATTCGAATCTCTCACTTGCGTTTGGTCAATGGCCAATTCATATATCTTGGAAATTCAATATAATGCGGCTTATAATTATATAACGAAGTTTGACAATTATACCGCAAATGTTTCTTTTGAACGAAAAATCGAAATTTGTTTAAAGGAGAAATAACGATTATTTCTAACTTTGGGGATGAAGTATGATAGGATGAATTGTGAAGAGTAATGATAAACGGAAAAATAAAGTGTCCAGGGTTATATATCATTTAAAAGTTTAGATTATGAAGATTAAAAATTCAAAGTTTATATTATCTGATTTTATTATTATTTTTTAAATACAACCTTGTCTCTCTACTTAATGATCACACCTTGTATGAATTTTATGTTCAACATTCAACCCTTTGAGAAATCATCTCCGCGCTCAAGCTTAATGACGGATCAAACATCTCGTATACGCGAAGCTTGTCAATTGTAAAGGAAACCGTCCGCGTCTCAATTTTTGGCAATGTGCGCGCAGTCATTCCGTCAATTAATTAACACTACCTCAGTCTTCAAACGAATTAATTACGCGCGTAGTTCTTTATAAATGGCCACTACCGCAACCCAAAAGGATCCTGGAAAGGACATAGGCGAAAATACCATAATCTACTTAAAAAACATATCCAAACACAAACAGAAAATTTATAATTAAATTTCCCCAGATGTTGACCGGAGGAATTGGACGAATTGACCTAACGAACCCCCCTCACAACCCCCCTACCCTGAGTAATGGAAGCCACTGGGACCAAAAAAATATTTTTGGTCGCAGTGGTACAGCCTACTCCACGCTGACGAGCGCCAAAAAGCGCGAAACGCGTTCGTAGATGGTTTTTCTTGATTTATCAAGAAATTGGGTTGGCCAAATATCAGTAAATATTCTGTAAAGCACATGTGCTCCTGTTCAGGATATGCCATTTTCATTATTGATTTCGACACCTGATCTTTTTATCTTTTATTTTTCTTTCGTTTATCAGGTCTATTAGTATGAAACGCGAAAATTTTCAGTGAATTCAAAAGTTCACCAATTCCATACAACAAAAGATTTTTTATTCAAAGTAACTGCCCTGATTAGCTATACACTCGGACCACCTTTCAGGCAATTTTCGAATTCCTTGTCTGAAAATTTCTATTCCTTTTGAGTCGAACCAGTCAACAAGTCATTTTCGGAGTATGTCTGAGTTCAAAAATTCCTGGTTTTTTAGGGCGTGTCCTAAAGATGTGAAAAGGTGGTAGTTCGACGGCGCGAAGTCTGGTGAGTACGGCGGGTGGGGTTAGAGTTCCCAGCCCAAGTCTTTTTTGGTGTTTTTGACCACCGTAGCGTTGTGGGCTGGAGCGTTGTCATGCTGCAGTATCAGGTTGTTGTGCTTTTCACGCCATTCCGGCCCTTTTTCATTCAACGCCTCTCTCAAACTATGCATTTGTTGTTCGTAGTGACTAGTATTGACCATTTTGCCAGGTTTCAGGAGCTCGAAATATACTACGCCGGTCTGGTCCCACCATATGCAAAACATTGCCTTTTTTCCGAAGCGATTGGGCCTAGGCGTCTGTTTTGGAAATTGGCCGGGCAGGCCCCAAGACTTTTGGCGCGTAGGATTGCTGAAGTGGATCCATTTCTCATCAGAAGTTACGATTCGGTGCAAAAATGACTTCTTTTCATGCCTGGCGAGCAGCCCTTCGCAGGTTACCAGACGCCGTTATTGTTGCCTTTCGCTCAACTCGTGGGGGACCCATCTGGAAAGCTTTTGGGTCATTCCGAGGCTGTTTAAACGTAGAGAAACAGCACATTGAGACACCTGGAGCTGTTTTGCGAGTTTCTCCTGCATTTGGGTACTGTCCTCATCCAACAAAGCTTGCAGTTCAGCGTCCTCGAACTTTTGGGGCGGTTTTCCATGTGGTTCATTATCAAGTTCAAAATCGCCACTTTGGAATTTTTTAAACCACCTGTAACACTGCGATTTGCTCAGAGCGTGGTCGCTGTAAACTTCCTCGAGCATTCGGTGGGTTTCAGTGGCACTTTTCTTCCAGTTGAAGGCGAACAACAAAACTTCCCGCAAATGGGCACTTTTTGGCTCGCAAATCGCCATTTTCCACGGTTCCAGAAATTTTTCACGATTTGAATTTTTCTAAAACTGCACGCATGCTGATGCCACGTGAGTCAAAGAACAAAACGCCTACAACAGCGCCACCGTAGGCTCAAATAAAGTTGCGCAGCGGCCTCTGGCGCCCATTTTCGCGTTTCATACTAATAGACCTGGTATATATATATATATATATATATATAATAATAAATAGTTATTTAATTTTATAGTCCAGTTTTGTATTAAGATTATCTTCACTATTATGATCATTTAAATACAAATTATAGAATTTTGTAAAATGTTATTAATTTGTAGATAGAGAGAGAAAAAAAAAATCCTTTACTTCTATTACATCCTCAAGTTAATTATATAATTATAATTAATAACAATAAAAAAATTAACAAAGTAACGTCTATTACATCGGCTTTTACACGTCATTCAGACATACTCTAATCCTATATATAGAATAATCGAAGAGATAATATATATAATAGTTAGAAAAAAGATAGAAAGACAGAACCATGTACTTTTAATCAAACTAATAATAAGGAAAAGAAAAAAAAAAAAACAAAAAAGAGTTTTATAAAGAAGGTAGATAAGATTGTTAGTATATATATATATATTTTTTATGATTTTATATTTTATCCTTTTTTTTTTTTTTAAAAGATTTTTAAAGGTTTTTTTATTTTATAATATGATTATAAATAGTTGTATTTAGTAATATATCTATAGTATGAATTAACATTTGTTATAAGTTTGGATATTATGTTTTGAAACCCTAATGGTAGACCAGACATACACAAAAAACTTTAAATTGAAATAAATTGGAAAAAGAGATCTGCTGGAACGGGGATCATCAGATAAAATTCCAGCGACATTTCAACCCCTTCTTTATTATGTCATAGATCTCCTTTAAACCGGATTTTATGTGTTAATATTAAGTTGTTTCAGTGAAATATTTAAATGAACATATATAACAGATACAAACCTACCTCGGCCGCTGCGTCTTCCATTGTGAGTATCTATTTCTGGCTCACACATGTCGCGGGAGGGGAATGTCCCCCCATATTTCAAATTTAGACCATTTCTTCAGAATTTTTTTGAACAACAAGAAAATTAAAGAAGAAAGGAAAAATAGTTAAAGGAAGAAAGCTAAATTTTATAATCTTTACAGCTAGTTATATCAAAATAACTGATTTAACACTTATTCATCTTTTAATATTCCTTTAAAAAGGCAAATTATAAGAGTTTAATAAAGCTATTAATTGTGCAAATTCACCTTTATTTAACTTCCATTTTCCTCCCCAGAAATTGGAGATTAAACAAAAATGAACTATATACTTTAACACTTTAAAAATCTTTTGAAAAAATCTTTTAATCAGTTATTTAATCAAAGTTTAATTAACTGTTAAAGGTTATAAATTTGTATTAGTTAATATTAAGAGAAATTATAGAAAGTTGATTTCATAAATGGATATTTCCATTTATTTTTTTTTAAATATTTTATAATTGATATACTGTTGAAATATTTTACTTGTTTGATACTAAATTTGTTTTTAATAAATTCCATGTTTAAATTTTTAACATCTTCTATGAAATTATCTAATATATTATTTATTCTATAAAATCTTAGAAACTGACCATAATATATACCTTTACAGCAATTTAATGATATATTAGAATTCATATTACAGTATTTTATAATATTGAAATTATAATTATTCTTTTTGTTATAAACTCTAACAGCACTATTTGTAAGGTCTATATTCAAGTCTAAAAAGTTAACTTTTTTGTTTCTATAAATTTTTTCATTGTTCTTAAGTTTCAAGTTTTTAGGGTAAATTTCAGGTATTAATTTTTTAAACAGTGGATTATTAAATATTATTATGTCATCTACATATCGGAATATTTGCCAATTAATATTATTTTGTAGAAAGTATTCTCTTTCGTACCAGAACAATATTAAATTTGCTAATAACGGACTAGAAGAAGTACCCATGGGAACGCCTTCTGATTGAATATATATTTTATTTTTAAATTCTATATAGTTAAAATTTAAAAATGTTTCCAGTAGAGTTTTTGCTGTTTTAAGATCTAATTTAAATGTTTTATATCTGTTATGAATAATTTTAATGTAGAAAGTTTTGTCATTAATGAATTCATTAAATAAATTGGTTATTTTATTATTTAGATCTCTTAAATTTATTTTAGAATATAGGTCCTCAAAGTCAAATGTGTGTACTGTTTCAATGTTTGTCCAATTGTTCATTAAATAATTAATGATTTTTTTATTTGAGTCGATAAATTTATAATTATATTTATTAGTTAATTTATTTATAATAAATTGTAGTGTTGAGGCTAATTGTATATCAATATTTTTTATGACTGAATTTATACCAGATGTGATTGTTCTGAAAGAAATAGGTTTTTTGTGTAGTTTAGGAATTATATAGAACTTTGGTATGTTTGGATTTTTGTGGTTATTATAAATTATAGGTAAAGGTTACGTAAGGGTGAACTGAATCCCAGTTTCTTTGGTCTACGTCAACATACATAGACAGCATGTCACCAAGTGTCTTGTTGAGTCTCTCGGTCAGGCCATTTGTCTGGGGGTGGTAGGCAGAAGTGAAGCGATGTGCGGTTCCACAGAGGTTGTTAATCTCCCGTATTGTGTGAGATATAAACGTTCGACCTCGGTCTGAAATCAATTCTCTGGGGGCTCCATGTTTGAGAATCACGTCTTCTACTATAAATTTTCCAACTTCTTCCGAACTTCCATTTGGTATGGCTTTGGTCATAGCATACCTTGTTAGATAGTCTTTCGCGACCACGGTCCATTTATTGCCATCGTTCGAGGTAGGGAATCTTCCTAGCAATTCTATCCCTATTTTCTCAAAGGGTCGGGATACCGGCGGAATTGGCACAAGTTGCCCTGGTGTACATTCGGTAGAACCTTTTCGCCGTTGACATTCTCGACAATGTGCCACATATTGTCGCACAGATCTATACAAGCCGGGCCAGAAATATTTTCTTCTAACGCGGTCGTATGTTTTTGCAAATCCCAGGTGTCCCGCCATTGGTGCATCGTGGGCTTCCCTCAAAATGTCAACCTTCATTTGTTTGGGGACTACTAAGAGCCAAGGTTTGCCCATGGGATCGTAGTTTTTGCGGTAGAGGATGCCGTCGATTATTTTGTATCCACTTTCACTTTTGGAATCAATTTCCTGAATTATTTTTTCGGTCTGGACATCGCTTCTTTGCTTTTTTCTTATGTCGGTAATTGAAGACAATTCTGGTATGTTATCTTCGTTGGATTTGGGGAGAGGACTTCTTGAGAGGCAATCCGCATCTTGGTGTCTTTTACCATTCTTATACACAATAGATATGTCGAACTCTGGCTAGCCTTCCCGATGGATTCTTTACATTAGCTAGCCAGCACAGGGAATGATGGTCGGAAACGACGGTGAAGGGTTTCCCAAACAAATATGGTCTGAACTTGTAAATGGCCCAAACTACGGCTAGGCATTCCCTCTCCGACGTGGAATAATATTTTTCTGCGGCGTTAATTGTTCCTGATGCATTGGCGATGGGCTTTTCTTTTCCTTCTACCAGTTGGGTCAACACTGCTCCGACGCCATATCCACTCGCGTCGGTATATACAAGTGTCTCAGCATCTTCTTTAAAATGGCCAAGCACAGGATCGGTTGTTAGGGCTGATTTTAATATTTGGAAAGATTGTTCTTGTTCGTTAGACCAAAATAACTTCACATTATTCCTCAGAAGGTCGTGTAACGGCTTTGCTTTATTTGCAAACACTTTCACAAATGCCTGTAATATAAACACAATCCCATGAAGCTTCTTACTTCAGTTGTTGTTTTTGGAGTCGGGAAATTTGTAATTGCTTCGATTTTGTTGGGATCAGGGCGAATGCCGCTTTCTGTAACCAGATGTCCTAACACTTTGATTTCTCTTGACCCAAAACGGCACTTCTCATGATTAATACACAAGCGCGCTTGCTGGATGCATCTGAGAACTTTCCCTAAGCGTTCAATATGTTCTTTAAATGATGTAGCATAAACAATTATATCGTCTAAATAACAAAGACAAATTGTTAAGCTTTCGGTAGTCTATATGCAAAATCTCCAGGACCCATCTTTCTTTTTAAACAAAACTACTGGGGACGACCAAGGACTTTCGGACGGTTGTACAATTCCCATCTTTATCATTTTATCGACTTCACTTTATATAGCTCGTCTTTCGACAGGAGACACCCGGTATGGTCATTGTTTAATAGGACGGCTGTCTGAGGTGTCGATTTTATGTTTCACATTGGAAGTTGTACTGAATGATTTTCTCTCAAAATCAAAAACCTCCGAGTACTTTTCTAGACATTCTGCAATCATTGACTTTTGTTCTTCGTTTAATCTCTCGTCTACCAGAGATAAGATTTGTTGGCGTCTATCTTCATTCTTAATGTTTGATTGAAATTTCTCGTCTTCAGCAGTGTCAACACTGTAGATTCCGCTACTTCCAATTTTCCTCAAGTATCCTACAAGCATACCAGCTGGTATTGTTTGATTCTGAGAAGTCCCATTAGTTACCCATATCTCCCCTCTGCCGTGATGGAAGTTAATTATGGATGATGGGATGACCAATTATTTTTTTAAGATGAGATATTCGCTTCCTTCTATCATTAGATCTTTTACCGCCTCGAATCTCTTCGTTAATAACCGTGATTTTCTTAATTGAGCGAGCTGGAACAAAACAGTCTTCTAACGCATGTGTAGGCAAATCTTCTTCTAGGCCGTCGTTCACACTTTCCTTCAAATGTATTTCACTTTTTCCACAATCAATCACTGCACTTGTGGCTCGAAAGAAATCAAGACCAAGTATTATGTGATAGCTACATTCAGAGAAGACAACAAAAGTACAATAAATCTCAAGTTCTTCAAATGACACTTTTAAGTTGCAGCGTCCCAGAGTCGATGTGTTTCCTATTGGCGACTCTCAGTACAGGCCCTCTTTATGCAAAGAACGGAATTTTCAAATATCGGCAAACCTTTCCGAGATTACGGAATAATCGGCTCCAGAATCGACTAAGGCCTCAACATCCTGTCCATCTATGGTGATAACAACGTAGTTCCGTTTCATGTTCGCAGTTATAATAGGGGGAGGATTTCTACTTTCGTCAGCGGCCTTACCTCCAGTCTCGGTCGCTCTACTTAGTTTCCCTGGCTAAGGCGGCGAGGAGATTGACTGGATCGGCGAGAGGGCGACGACGTTGCGTTTCGTCTTGAGGGGGATATTCCACGGCCAGGATAGGGCGACGGGTTTCGAAAGCGGCGATCAACAAACTCAACTTCTTCGGCTTTTTTTTTGAACCAGGTGTTGTAATTATTGGAGTAGGCCGGCCTTCTTACCCTGGCTTCCTCGAAAACACGCCTTCTGTCTCGGCAATATCGGGCTACATGTCCCGGGCGACCTCAATGGAAACATATTGGAACGTTTTCATGTGTCCTCCATTCATCAGTTCTTCTCTGTGGTGGTGTCTGGTTGGGTGCCGGTGGTCTTTGGTTCAGGAACTGCTGTCGTGGCGTCTGTTTGAATATTTGGGGTCGGTTAGTGTACTGCTGTCGTGGCATTGGCCTTTGAACGGGCTGCGAAATTGCAGACAGGTTCCTTTCAACTTCCTCTCGGATAATTAGATCCAGGGAAGATGGTTTAAGAGTGGCTGGGTCGGGAATCAATGCATGGTGGATTTCTTCTCGGACGATACGTCTAATGAGGTCCTCCATAGATTCCGATTCTGCTAGGTTGATGGCGGCAGCATTCGGCAGTCTGTCAAAAGCTATCCGCGTATTCACACGTTTCTTTTGAGATAGTTCGATTTTTAGACACCACCTTATAAACTCCTCGGTGGTGGCAATTTCAAAGGTGACGATTGCCCTGTAAATTTCCTCAGAGACCCCCTTGACTAAATGAGCAACTTTCTCATTTTCATTCATGTTGGGGTTAATTTGCCGACATAAATAGAGGACGTCTTGAATATACGCCTCACTAGACTCTCCCTTTCCTTGGGCCCTGGCTTTTATTTTTTCTAAAAGTTGGTCTTACTCGCTTGCGTAATGCCCAAAGGCCTGAGACAACATTATCTGAAAAAGTTCCCATGAGGTTATTCGTTCCTCTACATTCTCAAACCAGACTTTGGCCGTTCCTGAGAGGAAGAAGTAAACATTCGCCAGGCACATGGAACTGTCCCAGCAGTTGTAGCGAGCTACACGATGGTACTCTTTCAACCATTTCTCCGAGCTTTGGCCCGGTTCCCCCGAAAATATAGAAGGGTTTCTTATAGGTTTGAAGTGGTACTCACCCTGTGGGGTCTCTCTTCCTTCGTGTTGCATCTTAGAATATTCCAATGGGTTTAATCCTTGGATTCTACGACTTCTTCTTATAGCTTGGGCAGCGAAGGGATGATCCAGCTTGTCTCCACCAGATGTCACAGTAATGAAGGTGACGAGTCGTTTGGGTAGAATAAAATAATAATTTATTAAATGACTTTAAATAGTTAATAAGTTTGAGGGATATAAAGAAATAGAGGTAAACTAAGTTAAATGGATAAAAATAATGGTAAATTAAGGAAGTAATGTCAGAGACCCAAACGGCTAGCGTTCGGCTACACCCCTCAATATGGCGACTATTGTTTACAAACTTTCCGCCTAGCGCGCTCGCCATCTATCGGAGCTTAGGTACATAACACTTGCCGAGCTGACAGCGGGCGCCACCTATCGGGGCTTAGGTACATAACATTCGCCAAGCTGCCGATGTATTATTTACAGTTACAAGCTATGTACATTTTTGGTTATGACAATATTATTGTTCATTTTTGTTCGGTAATACCTTGCTATACTCTCTGACAACATATCATCAAATCAATATCATTTTACCTCAAGAGTTAGTTTAATCAGTATAATATATATAAATATATATTTTTTTTAAAGATTGAGCAATCCATAATAATATGTATTAATAATTATGAAGCATATATTGGACATGAATTTATTATTCAACCAATATTTCTAGGGGCAAAACGCCTCTCTTTATCAAGGCTTTTCTTTGATTTAAACTAAATCACGTGGGTATGTGATCCATTCACGCTATACAAGATCAAAGTAAGAAACTATATGATGAAAATTTCACTGTATATAAAATATATGTACAATTGTTATATTAATAATAATAATTAAAATATTGCATACCCACGTGATTAAGTTTAAATAAAAGAAAATCCTTGATAAAGAGAGCCATTTTGCCCCTAGAAATATTGGTTGATTAAAAAATTCAAATCCAATATATGCTTGATATTTATTTATATATATGTGTGATAAGGTCCAGTCGACTTATCTGTGATGAGGGATCCTGTCGACTCTCGCTATAGCTGTGGTAACCGAGGGTCAAACCAGTAGTAACCGAGAGGGACAGTCGGGGCGTGGAGAGTTTTCCAGTACCTCTCTGCACCTTGGAGGACCTTTAACAGTTCTCACAGAGTACAGGCAGTCGTGGTAGAGGCAGAGTGGAAAGCTTGGGAATGTCCACACACACAAAACGAAGCGACACAGTTGTAGAAGGAAAGTTCCATGAACAGATAAGAGTCGAGCTAAGAGCAAGATGGAGATATAGAGTTCTTACTGTTTTACATGGCGATGAGGTGGTCCTGGCTAAGACCGACAAGGGCTCACGCCGACGATGAAGTGACTGTCTACAGACTAACCAAGCTCGGCTAAAAACCGAGGTTTTTATATACCATTCTCGAGGGGGGGGGGGGGTGGAGATATCTGAGAATGTGAACTTTGGACGTCTGGGGCATTCTGCACCCTTAGACCTTAATGGCGACGGGCTGCCGAATTCCTTTAGGGTTGTCTCGATTTTAGACGTTTTTGAACTTCTCAATCTTGCTTTAACTCAGCTCTTAATCTATTACATAGCTTTTCTTATTCATCCTCAGTTTGTACAAAGTACATTACATATGGTGATGCAATGACACATGTCAATCATGCGTATAATTATTTATAGATGTGTTTCTATATACAACATGACAATCTTGTTATAAGTAATTATACACTATAGGGTTGTTGGTTTAAATTACCATATATATATATAAATGTAATAATATATGTGACAATATAGTGGTAATAATGTGGTGAGTGAGAAATAGGGAAACAACAAGTTTGGAAGATGGAACCCAGCAAACCGAGGGAGAGAGGGAGCGCTAGCGGCTGCCACCGCGGAAAAAAACGTCTTGTGTCCACCACCCCCCCGACTGAGTAAACATAGAACTGAGGTTCCAAGAAAAGGCCCTGCGGTCGCCCCCTTGGAATGTGACTGCTATATCAAGTGACCGGCCTTAGCTGCGTTCTCTCTCTCTCTCTCTGGTCGACTGTAGATTTGTTTTATTAATCCTGGAAGAGCATATATTATGACATATGGCCCCCGTTGAAGAAGGCTGAACATGGTTTAAGTATATTTAAAGCTGGAGAAGCCAGGAATAGAGAAAATAATTTTACAGTTAAAATTAGTTAAGGTAATGGTGACATAGTTTTATGTAAATAAAATATTGTATAGTACACAAGTAAATATTATTTACAAGCAGTTTTACAACACCGGGGAGTTTGACATTTAAGGAAATCTTTGAAAATATCAAGGTTATAAAAGGCTATATACAACAAAATATAATGTACTATAAGGGAAATGTTATTGAGGAGTGTGAACAACGAGAAGAAGAGTCACATACATATGGTGAAATTCTGAAGATCATTAAGACTGGGGAACTCTACACTTTAAGATATTTTTCAGGCGGACATGGCAAGGGGAAACTTGTCATGGGCTTTCTATGCTATAAGTGTAGAGTACGAGAAATGAAATTGAGGTTGACAATTGTGTGAGCTCAGGACTGAGGTAAATATAAAACTACATACAATGTTAGAACCTCGGCGAACAGAGCGAGGGGAGACTTGCCCTGGGCCAATCTAACTTATCTATGTAGTTACTTGTGTAGCGAGTCCGAGGGGAAAAGTCCCGTGTGTAGGTGAGGAAGTCGAATGGACTTATATTTAATTTTCGAAGATAAAATAGTTCTAGATGCAAAGGTAGAATATAGGCGGACAGAGCGAGGGGAAACTTGCTTTGGGCCAATCTAACTTATCTATGCAGCTACTTGTGTAGCGAGTCTGAGGGGAAAAGTCCCGTGTGTAGGTGAGGAAGTCGGATGGACTTATATTTAATTTGCGGGAAGTATGCGCGCACAGTGCCGAAAATTGGGACGAGGACTGCGTTGTCCGTTACAAGTGACAAGCTGCTCGGACACGAGGTGTTTGAACCGTCGTGGGAGCTTGTGCAAGGCGATGATTTCGCGGTGGGTTGAAAGTAAGACCCATGTCTGCGCGAAATGATGACGGACCGGACAGAATCAGCGACGATGTTTAACGTACCTCCGTGGGAAATATCGGAGGTAGGCTATATCGTGCTGGTTTGGACAATGGACAAACATAGATTTGAAGACAGGGTCCGTGTGGCGAACGTGTGGCGCGAGGAGAAGAGGCGAACTGTGTCGCTCGATGCAGATTGTTCAAGTGCGAACAAAAAGGGATTGATAAATATCTAGCAGTTAGTCAATCTGCACCCTGTGACGAACACGCCATTGGCTAGATGGTGTGGGTCGGTGGATAGGCTAGAGATGAACTACGAAATAAATTATCATAAATGAAGGGCGAAGGTTAGGATTTTGAAATGAAAATATAGAAGTTCGATAATTGATTAATCAATAATTCTCTATAAAGGTCCTGAGCTGGTATAAAGTTAACAAAGTTGTAAGAATGAGAGGGACATTAAGGGAAAGATAGATAAGAGTCACCAAGGGTTGGTTGTAAGCAAGGCTCACGTGGTGGTTGGAATTCTTCGACGCCTGAATTACAGGGTGAATTTTGAATCGATTAGGGAAAGAAATTATTTTTCGTGAGCCGTGCTTACAAGTAGGAGAGGTCTATACAAAAGTTTAGGTGCTGGAGGCATATTTTTATAAATAAATTGATTATGAAAAATCTATTGTTAATTGTAAAGATCGTAAAGCATTAATAGGTAGAATTCCAATTTTTTTTTTTAAGAGTTTTTTTTTTAAAGAGTTACGTTAAATATGGAAATTACTTAATTAAAATAACGATTGGTAAATTCTACTGGTAAGGTAACTAATTAAATGAGTTACAAATATCTAGATAAATAGTATGGACCAT
This sequence comes from Cordylochernes scorpioides, assembly GCA_030710605.1. NCBI lineage: Eukaryota > Metazoa > Arthropoda > Arachnida > Pseudoscorpiones > Chernetidae > Cordylochernes > Cordylochernes scorpioides. Next base: position 48,513,154 of record CP092876.1, read on the forward strand.
AAAATCATCCTAGTTCAGGGTTTTTATATTCTATATACAGTTACGAGCGTCATTCTTCGTCGCCTCTTCACGGTTTGCCTTTTTTTTTAAATGGCGCCCTCCTATTGGTCGGCTACGATCACGCCACCTTTGCCCCCCCCCCCACTCGCATTTTCGTTTTTGTAACTATTGTGTTGGAGCGGGTCGCTCCTTATATAAATGCATATATTAGTTAATAATCAAATGGAATCCTCTCTTTCCTTTTCCCAGTAAGAGACGCCTACGGAAGCCAACAGTACATAGACAGATAAAGCACATAGGCTATAGTTATTAACTAACATATGCATTTATTTAAGGCGCCAAATTATAATTGTAACAAATAGTATTTGAATCAAAACATTCAATCGGGTAAAACACGGGCGTTGCCCGGGTCATTCGGCTAGTAATATATATGAAACAGATATAGATATCACGGGTTTCTGGAGTCCAGAAAGTCAGCTACCCGGAATAAAGAGATACACATATGACAAATTATAATGAATAAAAAATAATTAAAATTTTATATAAGAGAGCAATTTGAGATTTTCAAGTTTCATTTTCAGAATATTTATTAATTTAATCAATATTTTTCGTATAAAAAAATATATATGTGATTTATACTCACCATTTTTCTTAACTTCAGAAAATTAGAAAAGTTGTGATAAAGCTAATGTTTCTAGCCAATATTGATACTGCATTAATCAAATAGTATTCTTCATTGATTTCAGATATGAAAACAATTTGACTGCCGACCAAGTCAATTCAATAGTTCCATCGACACTCTTCGACCAGTAAATTTCTTCGATCGACCAATCTTCCTGAATACTTTTACTTTGTCTATATATTTGATGAAATTTCTGGATAAAAATGAAGTATATCTCCGCACACATTGTATATTTACTCTTGAATGTTCTTATCCCATCAGTGTCAACACACGCAAACAAGATCTATAGTTTTCTTTTTTCATATTTAGAAGATAGGTTAAACTGTGTAATCGGATTAAGGGGATTTGCAAAGTTATTATGATGGGATCATATATAAGGCTATCTCAGTACTTTCTAATGCCATTGCCCTTTTGATAACTCCAATGATGTATGATTATAAAATCAGAGAATCAAGTTTTAAAATAAATTTTTGGTTGAGCTAAAATTCAAAAAGAAAAGTTTTTATTTACAGTGAAAATTATTTTCATTTGAAAAAAAAAGCAGCTTCTCTTATCTCCTGGATAGCCAATTGGGGGGAATCTTTAATTTTTTTTCGAATGAATGAGTACGCGCGCTCTCTTTCTCTCTAAGACTGTTATTCCTACTCAATCATACTACTACAAGGAAATAATTTTTAAAAATGTTGTTGGAGTAGATGAAATAAAGGTCCATAATCGTCGATTTTTTTACTTGACCGCTCGAGGGCGTTGTCCACCAGGTAAGGGTTTTCCCTTTTTAAAAGATGAGTTATTATAGTGAGGCATTTCACCCACTCCTGCAGTACTTTGGAGGATACTATCAGATCATAAACCTGACAAAGAGACGATTTGAATAGCCTCTTCTTTAAATCAGAAGCTTGCCACAATCTGAAATCGAACGATCTTTAATATGGAATCCTTTAGATAAATATAGTTTCTTCAATTTCTCTTTAAACTTATCTATTTTAATGCTTAAGTCTGGTCTTTTTGCGAATGAAAACATCATTTAGAGGCATTGGAACTGATCGAAACCTGGTAAATCTGATATATTATTTATTTCTAATATTTGGAAAAATTAAATTAACACATTTTCAAAGATAAGGGACCTCTGTAAAATAATATTCTGACGTAAATATATTTTGATCTCGAATATAGGAATATATTGCCCGTATCCGCAAATTAGCGGTCTCGGGTCGGTAACAAAACTGCAACATCCACGTTAGAAAATCCAAAACGCTCATCTCGAGACGATGGAGACCTTAAAAGTACAAGACGGGCTTTGATTTTAATAGGATTCACACAGAATTAATGAAATTTTCAGAATTTGCCAAAGAGCTGTTTAGATGACAAAGTGGCTAGGCCACACCTATGGTTTATGTATAAATGGAAATTTTCCGGTAGAATATTGATCTATAAAACTAAAAGTGGCCTATCCAGTCAAAATAGGCAATTAAACCAAGTGCAATCTATTGGCCATTACCTAAACTAGCGTACTTAAAGGAAAACCCACAACACCGGCTTTGTAAAATTAAGAACGCCCACCTGAGGACCACTGTTTAATAGATTAATATCTTCCAGGCAAAGTCAATATTCTGGCTAAAGAATCGGCTGAGACACATTGTAAAGTAAAACACCTCTTTGGCAAATTCGGAAGATTTCTTTTAATCCCTTGTGAATATCATGGAAGCAAAGCCCGTCCTGAAATTGAAAACTAATAAGTCCGAGAAAAATATATATACCTGTCACTCGTTTGTGCATGCATAATATTACTCACTCTTTTTCTAGACACGTGGATTAAATTATATATTTACCAAATATAAAATCATTCTTATATATGAAGTGTTTATGTTGTGTGTGTGACAGACGTACCTTGAATTGTTAGGAAAAACTAAATCATCTAGTTAAAGTGTGAATGTTGAAAGGGTCGGGTGAGGCTTGAAAGGCAAGACAAAGAATACACATCAGAAATTATAAAAGCATTGATGCCACAAAAAATTGTCAAAATATCAAATAAATTCGTTTTTCCTATTAAATTATTCTATCCAAAATCGATGTTTGTTATCGCGTTGCGCAAAATCTACAGAATTAATCATTATAAAATTTCGCATGTAGGTAGCTGAAGATTTCGTTTAACATATAGGCTATTCAAAAAACTAAAAAGGTTAATGTGCTTCTTTTATGTAAAACTAAAAACCATTAGTACCAGCTTTTTACCGCTTGGCAGCGCACTGGTCGCGACGATAAATAATTATGATTGGTTAATAATTTTACATGTATTTTGTTTACACGATGAATATTTTTTAAAAGGTAATATTATATATATATATATGACATAATAAAAATATGATTTTTATTATATTCATAGAATAATTAAAATTCTATAATCACAGAGTTAAATTTTAAAATGAACAGGAATCCTTAACACAAGGAATATAACCTAATTTTACTTTTATTGAAAATAGATAATAACATTGTTAGTTGTATGTATGCAAAAAACTGTTTGCTTAAAAAAATAATCAAAAATAATATAAATATTTTGGGACAAAAGTTATCATTCATTTTTAACATCCACGACTGCATGAATTGGTAACGTAACTAGAATACGTCTTTTTTTATGACAACTAAAATTTAATAGTCGACAGGACGTATTTTAACCCTGTACGAGAAATATTCCAGTAGATTTCAAATCCGTATATAAAAAAGAAAAAGCTTATTTGAAAATCGAAATAGAAATATATAATTGATGATTATTTAAAGACGTCTTGCGTTAAGACGAAAATGGAATTGCTTTGAAGATGTAAATTTTTAACTATAAAATTCAAAATTGCAACTTGAAAATTTAAAAATTTCTTTATATATTAAATATAAATGCTAAAGTTAAAAGACAAAAGTAAAAGTAACATATTACAAATAGAAAGAAATATGTCAGATAACACTAAACTAAACGTATGTAAATTTAACCCTAACGGAAGTCTAGCCCTAAAATCGTGGCTCAAATATTTCAATCAGAAGGCTTTCTTAGAAGAATTAAATGATACCTGGAAATTGCAAAATGTTGGAGATTTTTTAGTAGAAGAGGCTTTTGATTTTTTTGTGGAGACTTGCTTGGATATCACAAATTGGCCTGAACTAGAAAATAAATTATTGTCTCATTTCTATAAACAAAAAGTTAATCCATTCACAGCTTTTATTGAATTGAAATATGATCCAGAAAAGGGGATTGAAAATTATTTTAAGGAAAAAACGTCCCTAGCTTCTAAAGCAAAGATTACAAAAGAAAATTTAATAGAAGGCCTGACAAATGGGTTAACAACTGATTTTAGAAAACTGTTTATTACATGAAAAGTGGACACTTCAGAAGAATGGATCGCGTTAGTATCTAAATTAGAAATGATTGATCGCTATAAGGAAATGGAGGAGTCATCTTTTAAAAGGGAAACAGCCCCAAGAATGGAAGTACAACAAAAGCAAAGGAGACATCCAGGTAGAAGCTCTATTCATTATGGTTCTAAAAGATATGGTTCTTAGAATAGGTGCTGGTTTTGGGAGAAGGCCGTACAAACCTCCCCAGCTGCAATCTTCATGTCCGTGCCGTCTCGATCCATGGATACCTTGACGCAGACAGCAGCCCCTTCGAGCGAATGCCGACCAGCTCCGCCTCAACACTCCTGGTGCCAAGGTCTGTATATAAATATGAATAATATCAATATTATAGCTCTCATAGACACTGGCTGTACATTCTCTATAATTCCTAAACACATGTTAGATAAGATTCAACCAAACTATGTTGCTTTTAATAATTTACCTCTTATTAATCAGACATCAGGTATAATAAATATAAATTCAAAAATTAATATTAATACAAATATAGAGGATCTATTACTAAATATATTGATTTTTATTCCTCTGATACTGATTTGCAATATGTATTGCTTTCTCTACACCATATAAGATTATTTAAATTAGAAATCGATTTTCAAAATTTTACAATTACTCAATTTGGTAGAATTCTTAATGTTAATTACCATAACCCTAATAATTATTATTATACACAAAATAATGTAATTCCTTTATTTCCATATATTATTCCTTCTAATGAAAATGATTTTAGAAATTTTAATTGTGTAGAATTTGATGAAAAAATTTCACCATATGAAAAATCTGATTTAATGAAATTAATTAAGGAAAATAAGGAAGCTTTTTCTGCCCATAAAATGGATATAGGACATATTAAAAAGCAGATCCAATTAGAATTAAACTTACCTCACAAACACCTATTTCATTAAAGCCTTTTAGACCTTCCTTCTCGGACAACATTGAAATTAAAAGACAGATTGAAGAAAACTTTTAAAACATAATGTCATTAGACCATCTTATTCCTCCTGTGCATCCCCTGCTATGTTGGTAAATAAGCGAAATGAAGGTAAAATTCGACTAGTAATAGACTACAGAAAATTAAATGATATAAAAAAAGAGATTCTGAGCCCATACCAAGAATAGATTTTATATTAGATAATCTTTCAGAAGCTAATATCTTCACTACCCTAGATCTTTTATCAGGTTATCACCATTTAGATATACACCCAGATGATAAAGAATACACAGCTTTTACTAACACTCAAGGACTATAGAGGACGATATATATATTTTTGAGTTATCAATAGTATATTAGATATAACTTGACACTTTTCTTTTCAATTATTGTAAATATTTTACATTTTGATTTTATTTGTTGAGAAATTCACTCATCTGATTCTATATATTTTTCCCTCACAAATTTTATATGGAACATTTCATATTTGAACATTATTTTTTTTTATATAAATAATAAAACTTCATGTGTAAATAATTCTTTATTATGTGGAAGTAAATAACCCATTATTTTATGTTTTTATTTTGATCAAATCAAATAAATGTGAAACAAGATGTTGGATACCAATTTGTCATTATGAGAAATAAATTTATGATTTTCAAAAATATATTTTTTTGGCATGTGGCAAAATACCTTTTGAATCTTGAGAGCCCTGAGAAGGCCTACTCAATTCATGAGGTAAATCCCCTTATGAATTATAGGAAGGAGACACCTATATATTCAAATAAGATTGGATAATTTTCAGCTACTGTCAAAAACAAAAGTACCAATAAGAATATGTAGAAGGAATAAAGACCATCATTGATATAGTTTCAATTGGTATCCTCCATCTTAATTAATAAACTACAGGGTGATCCAAAAGTCCCGCACAACTTTAAAAATTAATAACTCCGCGATTATTTGCGCTAGAGCAATGCGGTAAACACCATTGTGTTCAGGATGCAATGGGATTTTTATGGCAAATAATGAAAAATTCGAAATTTATTTTAGTTTCAACTTTAATCGCTAAATGGCGCTCTACCAGATACTGAGATTCAGCGGCCAAATTGTTTAATAAATTGAAAAATATAACTGAACGACACGTATTTTTCCTTTTTGAATACCATGAAAGAACCCTAATAATATCAAATGATAAATTAATAAAACACAATTTCGCCAAAAGTTAGAAGAAATGGTTAACGATTTTTAAATATAATCTGAGATATGTAAAATAGGTATATGCAAATTAAAACATGTAGCAAAAAAAAACTGATATAAAGGGTGATCCAAAAGTCCCGCACTATTTTAAAAATTAATAACTCCGCGAATATTTGCGCTAGAGCAATGCGGTAAACACCATTGTGTTCAGGATGCAATGGGATTTTTATGGCAAATAATGAAAAATTCGAAACTGATTTTAGTTACAATTGTATTCGCCAGATGGCGCACTACCAGAATCAGAGATTCAGCGGCCAAATTGTTTGATAAATTGAAAAATATAACTGATCGACACGTATTTTTCCTTTTTGAATACCAGGAAAGAACCCTAATAACATCAAATAACAAATTAATAAAACACCACTTCGCCAAAAGTATGAAGAATTGGTTAACAATTTTTAAATACAATCAGAGATATGTAAAATAGGTAAATGCAAATTAAAACATGTAGCAAAAAAAAATTGATATTTTAGATACGGTTTGTGTTTCCGAAGATAATAAATTTCTAATATTTTTAATTCAACTCTCTCTCATACTGTACCCAATTTTAAAAAATGTATCCCCTCAAATAAAAATATTTTCCAAATCGACTTTTTGCGTTGAAAAACGTGGTAGTAAAATCATTTTGTATTATTTTTTTGCACAAAATTTCTAAAGTTATTGGTGTACAGAAAATATTCCTTATGCTATTTCTTCTAATGAGCGAAAAGCGAAAAACTAAACATAAGGGGAAAAATTGTGTGCACCAGTGTTATTCGAGAAGTTATAACACTCTGGTTTGCACGAAATAATATGTGAGCAAATGAGAAACAAAATATTACTGTTCACAAAAAAAAAGAGTCAAGATGTGAGGACAGCATTTATTATCCCATATCCCAACACAAAGAGCTGCAAAATATTGGTAGATAATATAATACATGGCAGCTTATATAACACATGAGGTAACTGCCTTCTCTCTTGTATTAGGTCACAATCCTTGCTCAATGTGGCACCCTTCATTCTCAATCACCGCCTGCAGACAATAAATGACAGAATGGACAGCATTAAATAACATATCTGTTGAAATTGATAAAACGTGCCATCTGATAGAAGCCTATAACATGGCCAATGTGGTAGGCCAGGATCGATAAACACACGATTTAATGTACCCCCATAAACAAAAATCGCAAGGCGTCAAGTCTGGTGATCTTGGAGGCCACTGGTATATAAAGTGGCGACTTATCACACGATTTTCAACGAACGTATTCTTCAGCAATTGTTTGGCACCTCGGGAGATATGAGAAGGTCCTCCAACTTTCATGAATGTTATTTCGCTTAGTGCTTTTTCCCTGCAATATGGGAATATCCCATATGAACATAACGTTCACCAGTTACAAAAACGGTTTTAAAAGTTCTTCCATTGATTTTTCAAAGGAAAATGGCCCAATAATAAAAGAAGAAGTGAACCCACACAAAACTGTAACTCTAGGCTGATAAAGTGGCATTTCTGTAAAAATCCTAGGGTTTTCTGTTGCCCAAAAGCGGCTGTTTTGAATGTTAGATTCTCCGTTTAGAGAAAAGTGAGCATCACCTGTCCACAGAACATTCGACAGCCAGTTTTCATCAATATCAATTTTCCGGAAAACCCATGCAGCGAATTCTTGACGCATCTCAAAATCGCCAACTTTCAGCTCGTGAAATCTTTGAATTTTGTATGGGTACAAACAATAGAGACATTAAGTGAAGCCTCTTCGGATATCACAATCATACTCGACGATTTTAACGCCAAAAGTTCAACTTGGGGATCATCTGTCCAGGATAACAAAGGTCACCGACCTCGACCTTACACCATTAAATAAGGGAGAGAACACCTATCTATCCAAGTCGACAGGCACAGAATCCGCAATAGACATCACAGCGATAAATTTCAACATCGCACCCACAACACAATGGAAAATCCTGAGAGGTGCAATCAGTGACCACAGACCAATTTCAACAACCCTCAACTTCAAAATTGAGAATGTCCAACAGAATAAAAGAACATGGAACTTTAGGAAAGCCGACTTGAAAAAAAAATCACAGAAAAGCTTGAAGAACTGTGCAACGAAAAATTGAATTACAGAACGCTTGACAAAACTTGGAAAACTTCCCTTCGAATATATCAAAAGCTGCAAAAGCATCGATACCTAGAAGGAGACGTTAGATCTGTGGATACCTTACTGGAAGGACTACAACATCGAGGCAATGATTGCAGAGAGAGACAATATCAATGAACTTCTTTAAAAAAATAAAACAGAAGAAAAGAGAAAGTAACACATTGAAATTAGTCACAAAATAGAACAAGAAATTTGGATATGCAAAAAAGAGAAAAATGGCAGAGTTCTGCGAAAAACTGGATCCAAGAAAGGACAGCCAACACTGGAATATGATTAGAGTGTTAGAAAAGAATCAAAACCAACACCAATCCTCCAATACTCTAATCGATATGAATAGAACAGCGAGAACGTGAACAAACAGATGGCTAACATAATTGCTGAATATCTTTCAAGTACTTCCATACTCAAATATACGATTGAAGACAGAACTCTAAAAATAATATAAACCAGTTAGTTAAACGAGCAAGTAACTTCCATTATCAAGATATTTTCTCGAGAGACTTCACACTGAATGACCTAAACTCATCAATAAAAAAATCTAAGAGGTCACCAAGAGATAATCTAATCTTTGGTCAAATGATTAAACACTTTGAAGACAAAGCTAATAAACAACTCCTACGAATACTGAACATTTCATGGTAAACTGGTGAACTACCAAAGAATTGAAAGATATCAATTACTGTGCCAATACTGAAACCAAACAAAGATGCCAAGGAATCCAAGAACTATCGGCCAATTGCTCTCACCAGCATACTTTGTGAAATAACAGCGGATTATCCACTCTAGGCTCATAGTCTGGCTCACTAACAATAATAAAATAAACTTCTACCAAACTGCCTATAGATCCCAGCACTGTACGACTGATCAACTGTTCTACTTCTGTCAATCAATAATAGATTCTTTCCAGGAAAAACCGCCAAAGAAGACCACGGCTATATTCCTTGATATGACCGCAGCTTTTGATAGAGTGTGGAGGGAGAAATTACGTGAAAAGCTGCACAACATCGGAGTAGGAGGAGAAACCTTAACCTGGATTGCAGACTTCTTAAGGGGAAGAAGGTTAAAGGTTTGGGTCAATGGAGAATTTTCCAAGGAAGGAAGAACGTGTGATACTGCAGTCCTGGATCTTTCCAGTTGGTCTCGAGGACCGCGCCATCACCATCTCCTAAGCGGCGAAGTACGCGATCTAGGTATTCATAGTAGATCGCAAAATGCGTGGTGTCGCTGGAGACCCACTGGCGATTCTCCACCAAACTCTGCAGCGCTGGCAGAGGCGCCATATTCATTGTACATAGTGTATGTGATGATTTAAGACCATGGAATTGTTGTAAATAGTCCAGATATCTACTACCACATGTTCCACCACGTAATTGTATATAACTTCTTATTTACTGCAAATAGAAAGCCTCATCTAACATCAATCTGTACCGCGTAAGAATCTAATAAAGTATAGCAACTGTACAGATAGAAGGAATGGAGACTAACAGGAGAAAATTAAGGTTAAAACTAATCAGGCTTAGGTGAAAATAGGAGAGAAGGCCTAGCAAACCCAGTCCAACTTTTACGAGGTCGTGGCCCTCCTGGATAATAAAACTCCCCCCCCCCCCTGTTTACGTCAGAAAAGAGCAGTGACCTGTTCGGACCCAGCTCAGCTATAAAAGGAGGCCCCGATCCTCAGTTAGTCAGTCCTTAGTTAGTCTTCGTTCCAGTCCCTGTCCACCGGACGCTCCGATAAAAGGTAAACCCTTTCCTGCCAGAAATCTCCTCGTCCCATTCCTTCTTGACGTTCAGACGCTTCTAAGTGCAATCTCTATTTGCTTATTTCACCTTTGGGCCAGCTGTGTCGCCTTCCACCACGACTGCACGGTAGAGTTGACATCGAGGTTCGTCTAGCATCAGGTAACACTGGTCCCAGAGGTCCCAAGATATCACATGTATATAATGCATATTATCTTTTTTAAATAGTGCAGACTGTGCACTTTGTATGTATTGACAAGATGTCAATAAAATTATTTTAACTGTCATTGATGAGGAATTGGAATTTTCAAAACACATAATTAGCACCTCAAATAGAGCTACCAGAAAACTAAACATTCTAAGATGGCTATGTGGAACAAATTGGGGAGAAAACCCAGAATTCTCAGAACAACATATATCACCTTAATTAGGCCGATAATGGAATATGCAACACCGGTCTGGGCTCCCTCAAGCTCATCACTAAAAGTAAGACTAGACGGTGTTCAAGCAAAAGCGGCCAAAATAATCACCGGTGCTGTTTCATCCACCAACAATGAGAAAATTCAGAGAGAATGTGTTCTAGACCTACTCGCTCGAAAGCAGAAGATAAAATAAAAACAACTTGGATCGGCACTTCGGAAACGAGGAACCAGAGGACGAGATCTCTCTGACCACTTGTGGTCTGGTGGATCCGCCCTTTTCTGAGAATGAGGTGAAACTGACGGCTTTCAAGTTCGGGAAAGGAAATCTCCTGGTCCCGAAGGGATCGATAACACGGTAATGAAAGCCCTGTTAAGAATGCACCCATCAATTCTTGCCAGGTTTTTCAATAGGTGCCTGGACACTGGTACTTTTCCTGAGGCATGGAAGGTTGCCCGAGTAGTGCTTCTCGAAAAGTCTGGTAAAAAGGGTAATTCTCCTAATGATTATCGTCCGCTTTCTTTACTAGTGTGTCTAGGTATGGTCCTGGATAGCCTACTAGCTCAGCGACTGAAGCACTGGCTAGAGAGTAATGAGCTCCTTTCCTCCTTCCAACATGGTTTTAGGGAAGGGAACTCCACAACCACGGCTCTGAAAGAGGTGTTAGAGGGGGTTGAGATGGGCTTAAATAAGGGTGCTTGGGTTCTTCTCCTGGCCCTGGACATTGATGGCGCGTTCAACTTCATGAGCTGGAACAAAGTGATGAAATTTGATGGACATGGGTTGTCCTAATAATTTGTACAGCTTGGTTCGTGACTTCCTGAGGGATAGACGGATTAGCCTCAGTTTTGGTGGGCGGAAGTTGGAAAGAAATTGTGCTAGGGGTTGCCCCCAGGGCTCTTGCTGCGGACCTATTATGTGGAATATCCGGGTAAACACCGTTTTCCAGCAGGAGTTACCTGAGGGAGCCTGGCTGGTTCTCTATGCTGACGACCAGTTCCTCATCATTGAGGCTGCTTCGAGAGCAAGGGCTGAGAAGTGTGTTGAAGCTTCTCTCCAAATCCTCTCGAACTGGGCCCATGACTCTGGCCTTAAGTTCAATGTATCCAAAACTAAAGCCCTCAGCTTTAAGCCTAGGGACATAAGAACTAAAAGGAAAGGGATCAAATGGGAGCACAAGCCGGCTATCCGGATGAAAGGACGGAGGGTAGCGTTGGTCAATAGGATGACCATCCTGGGGGTGGTCATTGATGACAAGATGGGTTGGCAATACCAGGCGGAGGAGATGGTGACGAGAGGCAGGGAGGCGTTGTGCAGGCCTGTCCTGGTTGGCTCTCAATAGGGGGGGGGAGAAGGAGGGTACTATTTTTAGGAACCTCTGCCTCTCCTGTGTCGAGCCAATCCTCCTATAACAGGGATCAGAAGGTGGCAAAAACTCTAGAGAGCGTGCAGAGGACAGCGGCACTCAGAATCACAGGGGGATATCGCACTACCAGCAGTGAGGCCTTTTTGGTCCTCGCTGGGCTTATTCCCCTGGGATTGAAACTAGAGGAGGAGACCATCAGACAGAAGATCAGGGAGAACAGGGAAGACGCCCTGGGACTCGAAGCGGGTGCCCTGGAATGGAAGAGGGACCCAAGGAAGCCTCCGCAGTGGTTGCCAAAGTGGAATTGGAGTCCTGGAGGGCCGACAGGGATTGACACGGAGGTTTTCACTGATGGTAGTAAGTCTGGAACCAATACTGGAGCTGGAGTAGATTTTCACTAATGGAGAGCTGATCTTCCAAGAAAGCTTAACACTCAGAGTGGACGAATTGGTCTTTTCAGCCGAGCTGGTTGCGATAAGGGTGCCCTCAGAGTGTGTGCCGAGAAGAACTTCAGCCCGGACCGCCTCTATTCAGATTGTATGTCGGTCCTCGTCGCCATCAATCTGATGAAAGGGCAACTCGCGCATCAAATAATCCAGGAGCTGGAGATGATAACGCGGGCTCCGGAGGGTTAGGGGACACAGCCTCATCGAAGGTAATGAGTTCGCATACAGGCTCGCTAAGGCAGGATGCTTTAGAGGTAGATTACTGAGGACCCCAGTGACCAAGAAAGAAGTTTATAGGAGGATCAGAGGGCACGTCCAGGACTTATGGTTGGACAGATGGAGGAAAAGTGTGAAGGGAGAGAGGTATTCAATTGGGTAACAACACCCAAGTACCTCTGTAAGGTAATGTCCCACAAATTCATTAGGGTAGTTCGGGACATGGGCTCTTCCCCAAGTCTCCACAGATTTAAAATTAAGAGAAACCTTGATTGCGTCTATGAAGAAAGGGATGTGGATGCACGCCACTACGTCTTGGATTGTCCAAGGGTAGTGGGTGTGCAGGAAGAGAGAAGAAGGGCAGGGGCGCGATCGAGAGTAAGCTGCTGAGAAACCACAGCAAGCTTCTTGAGAAAGCCCACGACGTGGCATCTGAGCTTTTTCTCAACTGTGAGTGAACAGAGTCGACCGGGGGCCGCCTCCCCGCGGTCCCTGCTGGACACAGTAAATAGTTTCCTCTTTTGCTGTGTTTAAAGGCCACCGGTATAGAAATCCTTCCAGACACGTTGTCTGGGAGGTGGTGTTTCCAGGTACAATGTCCAAGCTCTAGCTTGGATACCGTTACTTGGGTTATGAGTTGAACAGAATAGCAGCGAAGGGCATGCTTCGGATGCCGGCTTGTGGACCGAAAGGTCTGGGTGGCCATCTGCTTCTAGGGTGTACCAACTGTGCTTAGGTGGGATCCTCCAGTTCTTGTTTATTTTTGTTTTGGCTACTGTTTCTATTTCTTTAAAAGTAAATTTATTTTTCTGTAGTAAGGGTTCTTTTGTGCCTTTTTTCGCTAGCGCATCAGCAGCTTCATTGCCTTCAATGCTAGCATGTAAGGGTATCCATTGAAGGTGAATTTTTGAGGTATTGAGAGTTTTTGGAGATAACCAATTATGTTCCTGCTTACTTTGTCTCTAAGTTCCCTTGTGTGACTCAAGTGTTGTATGGCACTTCTACTATCAGTAAGAATCCGTATATCGTGATGTTTAGTGTTTCTGATGGATTTTAAGGCTTCATAGATGGCTATAAGTTCGGATCTGAAGACTGAGCAAAAATCTGGGTTTCTTCTGTTTATTTTCTCATTGCCATTTGTGGTTTTAATGAGAGAGTCACTGTCAGTGTGTCCCAACTCGTCTCTGCTACCATCGGTATAGATAGTTATTACATTTTTAGGAATTTTATTAATTATTTCTAATGATAATTGTTTTAAGTATTCTGGATTTTGGTATTGTTTGTTGGTGGGTTCATTTAAAGTGGCATTAAAAATAACATTTTGTTAGTGATTCGCATGGAGATATTTTTTTCTGCTAAATAATATTTTTCCACTTTATATTTTAAAAATCCATTTCTTTTGGCCAGGTGGAGAGGGCCTTCTTTTTTGAGTCTTATATTGGATTCCCAATTAATTATGTAATTGAAAGTTCTGTGTTTGTTTTCATAACTCTTGATTTCGTTTATATATTTTGACAGATTGTAGCTTCTTCTATCCTTTAAGGGCATAATGTCTGCCTCGTAAAGTACAATATTATTAGGGCAGGTTTTTCGAAGACCTGCAATAATTCTAGCTGCATTTAGTTGTATCCTTTCCAGTGTTTTTAGATTTGTTTCAGATACTGTACCATAGATTTGATATCCATATTCCAAGATAGGTCTCATTTGAGATGTGTAAGTTAATTTTAGTGTTGTTGCTTCAGCTCCCCACTCTTCCTGAAATACATTTCAAGATTTTTAGTCGGTCTCTTCCTTTTCTAACAACTCCTTCAATATGTTTACTGGAGTTAAATGTCTGGATCCAGGATGTAGCTGAGACATTTAGGATGTTTATTATATTGCAATTGTTGTTCTTTCAGAATAATATTTGGTCTTATTTTGTAGTTTCTTATCGGTAGTAAAAAGACAGGTTTCAGATTTTTGGGGGTTAAATTCTAATTTATGCTTATTAGCAAATTTTTCTAGGTGGAGAAGAGTCTTGTTCAAATCTCTTTCAGCTTTTTTCCAGTTAGTGTTACTGCTCCATAGAATAATGTCATCAGCGAAAAGTCCAATTTTGGTTTTATGTGAAAAATTTCTTCTATGCCTGCAATAAATAGGGTAAAGAGTTTTGGGCTAAGGACTGATCCTTGTGGTAATCCTTGATACAATTTGAAGGTGTTAGATAGAGTGCCATTATATTTGACTCTGATGTATCTATTTGTAAGGGAATTATTTATCCAAGTGATAGCTTTTCCATCAATTTTGAAATGTTTGTATAATTTTGTAATTAACTTGTTTTTCCATACCTTATCAAAAGCTTGTGTAAGGTCTAAAAAAGCAGCTATTGTGTGGTTAGTTGGTTTTCTGTTTTGTGCATCTTTTACCTTTTGTGTGAAAAATAAGAGTTGGTCTATTGTCCCATGTCCTTTCCTTAATCCATATTGTTCTTCTGGTAAGAGATTTATTGTGTCGGGGTGGTAGGTGAGTCGTCTGAGTATATTTTTTTCCATTAATTTTCAGCAAATACTTGGGAGGGAGATAGGTCGGTAGTTTTTTGAGTCATCAGCAGATTTGTCAAGTTTTTAAATGGGAATTATTGTTGCATTTTACAGTCTTGAGGCAATTTTCCAGTTTTCCAGGAGTTATTGAAAATATTAAGAAGTCTTTCTTTGCCAATTTTGCCCAAGTTTGATATCATTCGGCCATGGATTCCATATAGCCCAGGAGTCTTGTTCAGGTCAGTGTTTTCTAATGCATAAGCTAGCTCTTCCATATTGATTTTTTTCATGGAAAATATTATGAGTGCTGGTGACATTTTTACAGTCATGAATAATCCTTCGGGCCTTTGTTTCAACCTTGATTTTACTACTTATTTGATATGAATTACCTGAAAGATAGGCAGCAATTTTGTCATTAGTTGCTGGTGTACCATCTGTATTCTAAATCATATTAGTTTTTTCGGTTTGTGACTGGGATCTGTCAATTTGTTTTGCCAAATTCCAAAGTTTTGTATTTGGGTTTCTTGGGTTCAGGTTTTCACAAGTTTGTTTCCATTTTTCCCTTTTCACATTTACGTATAATCTTTTTATTTTTGCATTCACAATGTTCAGTTCAGCTCTACAATTTGTTTGGTTTTGGGTGCTCTTTTTTGTAGTTCATTTCCTTTAGTTATAAGTGTTTGAATATTTTTTGCCTGGTGTGTATAATTTGGAATCCATTTCTTAATATTACCTCTTGGTATTGAAACTGTGGCTGCTTTAATAATGGTGTTTTCGAAAGATATCCAATTAGCCTTTTTGAAGTTCCAGAATTTTTCTTAATTGAGCTGGTTTTGGTCTTGGTGCTAATTTCTATCAAATTAGGCAAATTATCACTTACAATACTTTTTAATATTTGCTATTTGCATTTGTGGAAAATGTCAGGATAGTAAAAACTTATATCAAGGGCTTGTGCAGTATTATAGCTGTATGAATGATGGGTAGGATTCCCATCATTTAAGCACATGATGGCATTGTCGTCAAATATGTTTGAAAGTATTTTGCCTCTTGGGTTTGGCGTGGAACATCCCCATAGTTGATGTTTGGCATTAAGGTCACCTACAATAAGAGTTGTCTGTAAGAAATTGAGCCATTTTTTCATCGTCAATAAGTGTATTGTTTGGAGGGTGATACATATTGTATATGTTGATGGCTTTGTTTTGATTGAGGTAGACTTTAATATCTTGGGCTTCGAGGTCTAATGTGTTTGAAATATTAACGGCTATGTCCTAATAGTAAAAATATTGATTAAAAATGCTAGGCCACCCCCTTTAACAGCATATACAGATGGATCTTCAGACCTTACCCTGAGTTATGGAGGGGCCGGGATTAACATAATACTGCAAGATGGAACGCACATCAAAATCAAAGAAGGAGCAGGACAGATTTCGTCAAACTTCACTTGTGAACTGACGGCTATCTGGAAAGCCCTTGATGTATGCCTTAACCAACCATCCCTGCATCAAGCAGAAGGAAATTTAATATACAGCGACTCCATATCCGCTCTAGAAGCAATTCAGAAGGGCAATACTAAAATCAAACGGAAAATACACTCGTTACTTACCCAACTGGAACCATTGTAGAATAACTGCAATCTACAATGGATCCCTGCCCATGCTGGGATCGGGGGTAATGAAATGGCATCTGAATTGGCAAAGGAAGCCAGAAAGTTGAGCCAAAGGAAAGAACAAATGTCATTATTTGACGCTGATTCTTTGTCAAAATACAAGATAATTAAACAATAAATAAGAAACGATCAAAATGCGAAATAAACTCTGAGAGAAAAATGACAAAAACTATAACAAGACTTAGAACAAAACACTATAAAGGAATTACAATACATTCAGATGGCACAATAACCTATAGGGCATGCAACAATTGTCCTGGTGTGGAACTTACACCTACCCACATATTCTCATTGCCAGCAATGGCCGCAGCCTTGCAGGAATTTGACATAGACCCAGAGCAGCAGCTTTACACACCCAAGATAGTGGACATTGCTGCTGCTGTGATGGAGATGCATGGATACATCTGAGGCTCTTTATTGGACACGACAACAACAACGGCATTCAAGAGTAAAATAAATTATCAGAGATAGATACATATTTTTCAAATGAATTAAAATAAATATAATCGATACTGAGATAGAGTTGAATTAAAAAAATATTATAAATTTATTATCTTCGGAAACACAAACCGTATCTAAAATATCATTTGTTTTTGCTACATGTTTTAATTTGCATTTACCTATTTTACATATCTCTGATTGTATTTAAAAATTGTTAACCAATTCTTCATACTTTTGGCGAAGTGGTGTTTTATCAATTTGTTATTTGATGTTATTAGGGTTCTTCCTGGTATTCAAAAAGGAAAAATACGTGTCGATCAGTTATATTTTTCAATTTATCAAACAATTTGGCCGCTGAATCTCTGATTCTGGTAGTGCGCCATCTGGCGAATAAAATTGTAACTAAAATCAATTTCGAATTTTTCATTATTTGCCATAAAAAATCCCATTGCATCCTGAACACAATGGTGTTTACCGCATTGCTCTAGCGCAAATATTCGCGGAGTTATTATTTTTTTAAATAGTGCGGGACTTTTGGATCACCCTGTATTAGATGCGGTTTGCTGGAATCATCTCATCTATTTAAATTTCGAAAATAATAATTTTCTAATTTTTTTAATTCAACTCTCTTTCAGTATCGATCATATTTATTTTAATTCATTTGAGAAATATTTATCTATCTCTGATGATTTATTTTACTCTGGAATGCCGTTGTTGTTTTTGTCGTATCCAATAAAAAGCCTCAGATGTCTCCATGCATCTCTCTATCACAGCAGCAGCAGCATTGTCCACTATCTTGGGTGTGTAAAGCAGCTGCTCTGGGTCTATGTCAATTTTATGCAAGGCTGCGGGCATGAGAATGTGGGTAGGTGTTAGTTCCACACCAGGACAGTTGTTGCATGTTCCATAGGTTCTTGTGCCATCTGGATGTATTGTCATCCTTTATAATGTTTTGTTCTAAATCTTGTTATAGTTTTGTCATTTTTCTCTCGGAGTTTATTTCACATTTTGATCTTTTCTCATTTTTTGTTTAATTATCTTGTATTTTGCAAAAGCATTATCGTCAAATAATGACATTTGTTCTTTCCTTTGGCTCAACTTTCTGGCTTCCTTTGCAAATTCAACTGCCATTTCATTAACCCCGATCCAAACACTGGCAGGAATCCATTCTAGAATGCAGTTATTCTCCAATGATATCAGCTGAGTAAGTAACAAATGTATTTTCTGTGTGAGTGATTATAGTATTGCCCTTCTGAATTGCTTCTAGATCGGATATGAAGTCGTTGTACGGTATATTATAATTCCTTCTGCTTGATGCAGGGATGGTTGGTTAAGGCATACATCAAGAGCTTTCCAGATAGCTGTCAGTTCACAAGTGAAGTTTGACGAAATCTCTCTTGCTCCTTCTTTGATTTTGATGTATGTTCCATCTTGCAGTATTATGTTAATTCCAGCCCCTCCATTACTTATGGTAAGGTCTGATGATCCATCTGTATATGCTGTTAAATAATTTATCTGATCGAATAAACCAATTGTGTCAAGTCCTTTCTTTTTAAGTATGTTTTTGTTATCTTTTTTTATTGCAGGGTTCATTCAGGTTAAGATTGATGATTACATTTGATGGCAATGGGGTAGGAAATATTGGTTATTATCGAATTTGAAATTCATTATGTTTCATATTTATGCTCTTTCTAATATTGTTGTCGTACTGAAGTGTTGAAGATCTATTGGGCCTTTCTTTTTGTGTCCAGTTTAAATAAGTTCTATGGGATATGTGTTCGGTTTCTTTAGTTTTTAAGAAATTGGTGAATTTTATTGTTTTTAATTGTCTTCTGCTTTCAAGTAGGTCTAGACCACATTGTTGGTATTTGAAACAGAACCAGTGATTAATTGGGCCGCTTTTGCTTGAAAACTGTCTAGTCTTCTTTTTAGTGATGAACTTGAGGGAGCCCAAACAGGTGTTGCATATTCCATTCTTGGCCTTATTAAGATGATATATGATGTTCTAAGAATTTTGGGTTTTGCTCCCCAATTTGTTTCACATAGCCTTCTCAGAATGTTTAGGTTTCTGGTAGCTCTATTTGAGGTGCTAATTATGTGTTCTGTAAATCGCAATTCCTCATCAAGTATCACACCTAGGTAATTTGGAGATCTAATTTTATCAAATATATGGTTGTTTATGCTTATTTTGTAGTTAAATTCATGCCTTTTTTCCTGTCAGTGAAGGAGACCTATAGGTTTGTGTTTATTGGGTTTATTGTCATTTTGAGTTTCAATGCCCACTTCTCCAGTCCTCTCATTGATGTGTTTTCAGTATTTTTCTGATATTTCTATACTGCTACTTGTGTGCCATATGGCTATATATTCTGCATAACAGGCAACCTTTGTGTCTTCAGTGAGGATGGATGTTGTTAAGGTTGTGTCGTAATTAGATGTACAACAACTTAAACTTGACCATGAATCTTTTTTAGCTCTTATTTTTTTCGTTTGGCCAACAAAAATGTCCAATTTATATACACATATATTCTTACATAATGAGACTTTAAAGAATGCAAATAATCTTCATCTATTTACATCTACCCCCTTAATAATACTCCAGTCGGTCTGGGGGTTTCCTTGCTCTCTGAGGTCTAGGACTGCGGACGGGCACTTGCACAGCGGTAGGCTCCGGTTTAGGAGTGCAAGATGGCACGTGCACAGCAACAGGCCCTGGTCTAGGAGTGCAAGAGGGTACGTGCACAGAAGCAGTCTCCTCCTTGTTTCCTTATGTAACCTCTGGAACATCCTCTTCACTTTATTTCTGACTTCCACCTACAGGCTTTTCTCCTGATGTTAGAGGAAGTATCAAATTTCTTGTCTCCACTTGTTTCTTTCTCACAGGTCGCAATTGATTGATATGCCTCTTATACACGACGCCCTCGCAACTTATAAGGTAGTGACGGTAGCTCGAAAATTTCAAAATGGTACCTTTTGACAGTTTAGATCCAGTTGCATAGTTGCGGAAATAAACCTCGCAACCTGTAGTAAACTGCTCCTGCCTTTTTACGGCCTCATGAAATACCTCTCGCGGATTTCCCATCTTGGTATTAAATTCGAGAATCTTGATCTTAAACTTCTCTTCATTAGCGGTTCCGCGGGGGAATTCCTTTATTACAGTTTGGGGGAATGCTCTATGATCAAATAGGAATCTTTGTAGATTCGTCTTTAAATCATCCTTCCCTTTATTCTTTCTCAAAAGGTTTTTAAACTCTCTTACATATCTCTCAGCTAAACCATTTGTACTAGGATTATACGGACTGGTCTTAGTGTGCCGTATACAATTCATTTTGGTAAATTGTTCGAATTCACCGGAGACAAACTGTCTTCCGTTATCTGTAACCAAATATTAGGGCAATCCAAATCTGGCAAAAATTTCTCTAAGATGATTTATAATCGTTTTGCTGGTAATATCTTTGATGATAAAAATTTCTATCAACTTTGAGTATGCGTCCACGAGAACCAAAAACATTCTTCCCAAGAACGGACCCGCTAGATCAAGATGAAATCGATGCCACGTTTTTTCGGGCCAAGTCCATTCCGAGATGGTAGCCGGGGGCATGCTTGCCGATTCTTGGCATACTCTACATTCTCTAGTTAACTCCTCGATGTTACTGTCTATGCCTGGCCACCAGAATATACCGTCTGGCAATCATCTTCATTTTAACAATCCCTATGTGTATTTCATGCAAGTCATTTAAAATTAAAGATCTTAATTTTTGGGGAATTGCCACTCTTTCACGCAATTGAAGACAACCAAACTTCAAACTTGATTCCTCCTTGATCTTATATTGAGGAGCTAGTGGGTTTTCTCTCGGTACCCTTGTGAATTTCCACACACACACAGTTGCCTTCTCTAACATTCCTTAATACTATAGACAGTATTTTACCTTGGGGCGTCTCATATGCCACCTCCATGAAAGAGAACGGTACCTCATTCAACTTCCTGAGAATAAGTACCTGGTCTTCATCAAGAGACTCCCTGACACTCGATTCTAAAGGAGGACGTGACAATGCGTCAACATTGGAAATATCACTATTTTTTCGAAATTCCACAGTATAATTAAATGCAGCTAATTTTAAGGACCATCTTTTAATTCTGGATGATGCACATATGGGAATTGGTTTATGAGGTGAAAATATAGGAATTAAGGGTCGGTTGTTTGTGACCAATACAAATTTTCTTCCCAGTAAGTATTGTCTGAATTTCTCAACGCCAAAGGTTATGTTCAACGCTTTCTTTTCTAGTTGAGAGAAACGTTTTTCCGCTTCAGTTAATGTTCTAGAAGCAAAAGCTATAGGGCATTCTTCCTTTCTATCATTTCTATGACTCAGAAAATTACGCCTAGTCCATAGTCTATTAATAATGATTTACATTTTTTAAAATAACATTCGATATTATTTCGTCCAATTCCATCTTCAATTTTTATTCAAAAGTTGATAGAATAGCGCTAAAATGTTTGATATATTCTTTATGAATTTATAATAATAAATTAAGAGTCCTATGAAAGATCTTAATTGCGAAACATTATTTTGGTTCAGGCCCCTCTATCACTGCTTTAATTTTATTTCTAAGGGATGCAGTCCATATTCATCCATTTTAAACCCTAAATATTCCACCGATTTCTTTTTTAATTTACATTTATATCTGTTTAACTTTAAACCTTTTTCTAGCAATCATTTAAACACTAGTTCCAACTTTTGTTCATGATCTTCAAAGTATTTTCCTGCAACCAAAATATCATCTATGTAGCAGGCCACACCTGGAAAATCAGCAAATAGACCTTCCATAATCCTCTGAAATTTATTTGGTGCTACCGCTACGTCATATGGTAGTCTTTTATAAGAAAACAACCTCTTTTTTGTGTTTATATCAACAACAGCTTTGGCTTCTTCCGCTAACATTACTTGTAAGTAAGCCTGTGATAGGTCTAGAGTCGAAAGTATGGTGCTTGTAGATAATTTTGAAAAGATCTCATCGATCGATGGAATGGGATACCTATCTAATTCTATTGCTTTATTAGCTGTACATCTAAAATCATCACATATACTTACACTACCATCCTTTTTTAATACTGGTACTATTGGAGCGGCCCAATATGCATGAACTATAGGTTATAAAATGCAAGAATTCACTAAACGATCAATTTCATTTTCTACTTTGTTTTTTAGAGAGAAAGGTAAACTTCTGGCCTTACAAAACACAGGAGTCACATCCTTTTTTAAATTAAAATTTATTTTAACATCCTTTAGACAGCCCAAATCTTTGTTAAACAAATCTGCATATCTATCAATCAAACTATTTCTTTTAGATTCATTATTTAAATTTTTAATGCTAAACATTCTAGAATAATCAAGTTTCAACTGTTTAAGCCATTCTCTTTCTAAAAAAATCACCTGGAATTTTCATTTACAACTATTAATCGTAAATATTGGTTGGCTTCTTTTCCAAAAAAATTATTTGCCCTATAATCTCTATTGATTCACCACAAAATGATTTTAATATTAAATTTGTTGGAAATAATTTTTTACCTTGCCAATAGATCTTATAAATATCTTTAGGTATTAACGTAACTGGACTTCCTGTATCTATTGTAAAGCACAAAGAATAATCATCTACTGTTAAATGTATTGTGGCATCAGATTCGCCCTGTACAGAATATAGAGTCCTCTTGTACAAATTTACATCCACACATTTTTTTACTAGCTTTGCATACCCTACTTAAATGACCCAGTTTTTTACATTTTAAAACAAGTCTTTGTTCTATGAGGGCAAACAGAGGCCTCGTGTGAATGTCTTTCGCCACATATAACACATCATTTCTCCCCTTTGCCTGAAAGGCCTCTGCTGCACCATACTATTATTGTTGTTGAAGAGTGAAAGCAAGACGACACGTGACGTCATTTTAGTTCCTGGCGCCACCGCCTGGAGGAGCCACAGACAAAAACAGCCACCCTAATCTCCCCCATGTAGTTGTTTTGTTTTGCATAACGTCTTATTTTTTACCTAATAAATACTTACTTTAAATACATTTTCTCCTCTTTTATCTGCTTACCACAAAAGGTTATGGGCCCAGCATGCTTCCACTGCGCGGAATAAAAGAAGAAAATAATTAAATAAAGCAAGTAAGTGAATATTCAAATATTTCTTTCTATTGACGACGCCATAAGCTCGCAACTAGGCTTAAGAAATTACCTCACGTTTTGAAAATTTTCTGTAATAGTGTAATATCGTTTCAAAATGTCGGATAGGTTTGAATATATGGTAAATAAGTTTGATGGGACAAATTATCAAATTTGGAAATACCAAATAGAAATAATTTTACGTCAACAAGGATTATTGGATTTAGTGGAAGGCATAGATGTTAAGCCTGAAGAAAAATCCCAAAAGGTAGCTTGGAATAAAAGGAATGATAAAGCAATGGTCATAATCTCGACGGCCATTGTTTTCAAGCAATTGGAACATCTAATTACATGTGATACTGCTCAGAAACAGTGGACAAGGCTCAAGTCCATTTATGAGCAGAGATCTACTACAAGTTTGCTGGCTATTCAACAACAATTTTATAGCTATAAAATGAATGAAAAGGATGCTATGTCAATGCACATATCCAAAATTGAAGGGTTGATTAAACATCTCTGTGAATTAGGAGAAAAAGTTAGTGAAGCTGCTTTCATGGCAAAAGTACTTGGATCTTTGCCATCTAAATATGCTCATTTTTAACTGCTTGGGATTCTGTCACACAAACAGAGCAAACAAAAGAAAATTTGATTGCAAGACTTCTTCAAGAAGAAATAAGGTTGGATCAGAAAGATCAACAAGATGATGCAACAGCTTTTAAGGCAACAGCTAACTACAATTGGAAGAAAACCAAAACATGCAACTATTGCAAAAGACCTGGTCATTTTTGGGCAGAATGTAGAAATAGACTGAGAGACCAAAAGCAGAAAAATAAGAACTCTCTTCAACCAGAAAACAGAGACATGAATAGATCAAGAAAACATGAAGACAGTGGAAGGAGTGCATTCATTTGTGAAAATGAGGTTTTGTCTTCAATCAAAGATGTGTGGTACCTCGACAGTGGTGCATCCGAGCACATGACAAATCGAATAGACTGGTTTTCAGAATTCAATGAACTTGATGAAGAATACCAAGTCAAGCTAGGAGATAACCATGTCATCAATGCTTCTGGAAAGGGAACCATTTTGATCTCATGTTATGTTGACGGTGAATGGACAAAGGAAATATTAAAGAATGTGTTATATGTGCCAGAAATTCATAAAAATCTCTTCTCTGCCGGAGCAGCAACAAATTTGGGAAATAAAATAATAACAGAAAAAGAAATCTGTAATATCTTCATGAATGACAAGAAAGTTGCCTGTGGAACTAAAGGATCAAATAACTTGTACACAATGCTCTTCAAGGTAACACATGAAGCTGAAGCCAATACTGCAAATACGTATTCTCTAACATGGTGGCATCGTCGATTAGGAAACATCAATGTGGACACAATCAGGATGATGGCCAAAAATGGACAGTTTAGTGATCTTAAGCTGAGAGAAGAAAAGGATTTCTTCTGCGAGGCCTGTAAGTACGGGAAACAACAATGCCAATCATTCCGCTCCATCGAGAATAAACAACAGTATGAGGTAGGTGAATTAATTCATTCTGACCTTTGTGGCCCAATGGAATCTCAGTCATTAGGTGGTTCAAATTACTTTCTTCTTTTTAAAGATGATCAAAGTGCATACAGAGTTATTTACTTTATAAAGCATAAAAGTGATGTGTTCACTAAATTCAAAGAATTTGATGCCCTAATTAAAAATCATTTTGGCAGATCAGTTAAAATTTTCAGAACTGAATATGTTAATCAATCGTTTTTAGATTATTTAAGAAAGAATGGCATAATTCAATGAAAGATCTGCTCCTTATACGCCCCAACAGAATGGCTTTGTTGAAAGAGATTTAAGGACTATTTTAGGACTTAGTCGATCAATGATACATGACTCAGGGCTAGAAAAGAATCTGTGGGCAGAAGCTGTTAACACAGCTGTCTATGTTCTTAATAGAACACTTTCAAATAACGAGAAAACTCCTCTTGAACGTTGGAGTGGCAGAAAGTCAACTTTCAAACATTTCAAAATCTTTGGTTCTGAAGCCTATGCTAATATACCTAAACAATTTAGGTCAAAATGGGATAGTAAAACTAAGAAAATGATATTCGTTGGATATGAGCATACTTCTAAAAATTCTAGACTTTATGATCCTAAATCCGGACAGATTGTAGTTTGTAGAAATGTAACTGTAAGAGAACCCAATCCTGTTGACACATGCGACACTCAGATGAAAATTGCACCTATATCAATTGAGAGTGAGGGATCCTCGCAACATCAAGATGAGGATTCTACTCAGGAGGGAACGTGTGAGCCAACTCACTCATACAATCTTAGACCTAGAAAGACATCACAGTGTGATGTTGCTAGTGCATGGATAGCTGAGAGCCTAGAGCCAGTTACTTATGAGGAAGCAATGTCTAGTAAAGATAAAATAAATTGGGAAATTGCTATGAATGAAGAGAAACAGGCTCTTATTAAAAATAAAACATGGGAATTGATGGATCTTACTGATAATGCAAAAGCTATAGGATGTAAATGGATTTTCCGCATAAAAAGAAAAGGCAATGGTGAAATTGATCGTTATCGAGCAAGACTGGTGGCCAAAGGCTTCAGCCAAAGAAGGGGTATAGACCATTGTTGCACCAGGTTGCGGCTTGGCAGACTCTTCAGCCTTGATTCTCTCCTGTGCTGGGTCTTGCATCTTACCAGAGCGTGTTTCAACCATCCTACAAATTTATAAAAGGGAATAATGAGATAAGTCTACTTTATGTAGCCACCAGCATCATTTATTTATTTTCTCACATCAAAGAGAGCAGTGAAGTCACAGTGTACCTAAATACAAATGATGATAATCTAAAAATAATCTGTTTTAAATAAATATCATAGAATATAAAAATAAATAAATATATAATTTAAATTTCAAATATATTAAAAATAATATAATAAATACGCCATTAATCATGATGTAACACTTCCCCCTCTCCAGAGGTCGTCACGTCCTCCTGAGTTGCCTCATCAATTCTCTCAAAATAGGGTTTGAGTCTTGAGACATGGACAATCAATGGGTCTTGGCCAGGATTATCTTTCGGCTCAATTAAGTAATTTACGTTAGACAGCTTTTTTAATATTCGATATGGGCCAAAATATTTTCTCAATAGTTTTTCGCATTTTCCGATTTTCCTGACTGGTGTCCAAACTGCCACTAAATGTCCTGGTTCATAGATTTTCTCATTGTGTTTTTTGTCATAGTTTCTTTTCATTCTTTCCTGAGTCTTCTCTGTGTTGTTAATGACTACCTGTCTCGTCCTTGCTATTTTATCTAAGTAGTTTTCTATATATTCGTCGTAATCGTCCATGTTACTGTCCGTTGGGATATTCTCGTCGTCCAAGAGGGACATGGGTTCCCTTCCAAACAACAGGGAAAATGGGGAGTAGCCTGTGGTTTCTTGAATCGTGGTATTATACGCGTGGGTGATAAAAGGGAGGATTTCATCCCAGTTCTTTTGGTCTGTGTTCACATACATGCTGATCATATTGATTAAAGTTCTATTTAGCCGTTCCGTTAGTCCGTTAGTCTGGGGGTGGTAGCTCGTTGTGAAGCAGTGTTTCACTTTGCACATTTTAATTACCTCCTTCATCAAATTGCTAGTGAATTGTGAACCTCTATCGCTAATAAGAAATCTTGGGGCCCCGTGACGTAAAATAATATGTTCGATTAAAAATGTAGAGACTTCTTTCACGGTTGCTTCTGATACTGCCTTTGTTTCAGCATACTTGGTATAATAATCAGTCAACACAAATATCCACTTCCTTCTTCTTTTCGTTGATGGCAAGGTGCCAACAAAGTCAATTCCGATTCTTTCAAAAGGGTAGTTAGCTGGGGGAATAGGTTGTAGAAGTCCAGAAGGCAAGTGATTTGAACTTTTCCGACTTTGGCAAAGATGGCACGTCTTTACAAATTCTGAAACATCTTTCAACATGGAAGGCCAATAGTATTTATTCTTCAATCGGTAAGTGGTTCTGGCGACGCCCAGATGGCCATTCAGCATATGGTTGTGGTATTCACTCATGACTTCCTTCCTTCTCTTCTTTGGCACTACCAGCAACCATGCCCTACCTTCAGGATTTGGATTTTTCTTGTAGAGACACCCATTTTCTTATTTGAAGTTCTGTGTAATTGAACGCTTGTTTCCACTAAGGTTCTCCTTAATATTCTCAATAAAATCATCCTTTTCGTCTATTATTTGATTCAGAAATAGTCTTTCATAATCTTCGTCCCATTCGTTTTCAGGTAAGGGTCCTCTAGATAGACCATCAGCGTCCAGATGTTTTTTACCCGATTTATGTATGATTTCGAAATTATATTCCTGAATCTTCAGTGCCCATCGTGCTAATCGGCCGGTCGGATCTTTCAGATTCTTAAGCCAGCATAGTGCGTGATGATCCGTTACGATTTTGAAGTGCCTTCCATATAGGTAGGGTCGTAACTTGGACATTGACCACACAACAGCTAGACATTCTTTTTCGGTAGTCGAATAATTTTGCTCAGGTTTGCTCAGTGTTCGACTTAAATATGAGATAACTTTTTCTTTATCGCCGAACTTTTGGACTAATGTTGCACCCAGGCCGATGTTAGATGCGTCAGTATGAATGTAAGTAATTGCATTCGGGTCAAAGTGCCCTAAGATTGGAGGATTTATCAATGCTACTTTAAGGGTTTGAAATGCTTTTTCTTGATTTTCTGTCCAGGTAAAAGGTACATTCTTTTTTATAAGACTGGTTAATGGATCGGCAATTTTTGAAAAACCTTTGATAAATTTTCTATAATATGAGCACATTCCTAAAAATGATTGAACTTCTTTTATCTTTTTGGGCCGAGGAAAATCTCTAATAGCCTTGATATTATGCTCCGCTGGTTTTATACCATGTTGATTAGTTATATGGCCAAGAATCTCCAGTTCTTCGAAAGCAAATTGGCATTTTTTGTTGTTCAATTTTAAATTAGCCTCGCGAAAACATTTTAAAACAGCTTCTATTCTTTTGAGATGTGTTGAAAAATCCGAGCTATAAATGATTACGTCATCTAGATAACATAAGCAAATTTGCCATCTAAGATTACCATGCATATTTTCCATGTTCCTCTCAAATGTAGCAGGGGCATTGCATAGACCAAAGGGCATTACGTTGAACTCATATAAGCCATGTGCTGTAGTGAAGGCTGTCTTTTCTTTATCTTTCTCCTCAACCTCTACTTGCCAATATCCTGATTTAAGGTCAATTGCTGAAAAGTATTTGGATCCTTGAAGTGTATCCAATACTTCATCAATTCTGGGAATTGGGTAAACATCCTTCACTGTTACATCATTCAATTTTCTGTAGTCAACGCAAAATCTGTACTTACCATCTCGCTTCTTGACCAAGATTACAGGGAAGGACCATGGACTCGAGGATGGTCTAATTATGCCGTCTCTGAGCATTTCATCAATTTGTTCTTTTATGATTTCTCGCTCTTTCGCGCTCACCCTATACGGCTT
Organism: Cordylochernes scorpioides; assembly: GCA_030710605.1. Taxonomy (NCBI): domain Eukaryota; kingdom Metazoa; phylum Arthropoda; class Arachnida; order Pseudoscorpiones; family Chernetidae; genus Cordylochernes; species Cordylochernes scorpioides. Next base: position 48,542,056 of record CP092876.1, read on the forward strand.
GTGTTTGATCGGTTTCGCGCCTTCTGTATCGATCCGATGTTTCGCTAAGTTGGATCTTCCTAATCCCGACGAAAACAAATCCTCGTACCTTTCCAAAACTTGTTTCAATTGCTCCTTTTCCGTATATGCTAAATTTTCGTTTATCTGAAATTGGGGTTCTTCATGCTCTTTTTGTTCACTTTCTTCCATAAGATTCACTTCGGCTGGCTGGCTTCCAAAGCACAATGTTTGGTTTTTTAATATTTTTAATGGTCGAGGGTAAGGGTTTGTTATCCAGATATATGTTTCCTTATTCACAACATTTATTAAGCTTCTCGCTAGTCGAAGTCCATTTGTTTGAAACATTTTATGGTTCTCCTCGATGATGTATTCGCCATCCTCTGCTTCCACAAATGCATTAATCAATATAATAGAAAGTTCTGGTATAATGGCATCCTTTGCACTTTTATTTTCTTCTGTTGATATTTGATTACGTCACGATTTTCTTTCAAGTCATATTTGATTATTTCACGCTGACAATCAATTTTTGCGTTCATTTTCTTAAGAAAATCACGTCCAAGTATAAATATTCGCAAATGTGTTCTCATTATCACAAATTGATGTGTAATTGTTTTGTCATCAAATTTTATATTTAAAATAATATTTCCTACGATATCTAATTCTTTGCCATCGGGTCCGGAGCACATTTTATCAGGATTTATTATTTCAAGACCTGTGTTAAGAGCTGTACTAAGGTCGACCACTGAAAGATCGGCGCCTGTTTCAATCAAAGCTTCGCAGATACCGATTCTATCCACGTTAATGTTCATTTTATATTTGGGGTCTAACTTTTTAATTCCATTTATGGTCGACTTGCTTTGATTGACGGACTCAGGCGCGATGTTTAGTTTAAATCTTCTAATGCAGCATATCTATTCCTTGTAGGGATACTCGAGTACGGGCTATTACTTACGTCAGAGTAGAGCAGAGGTCTCGACTTCTGAGTTCCATTATCCATTCGGATTTCTTCTTCGACCTTGTCTTGTGTAACTATGGGGTCCCTCTTCCACAATTCTTACAAACCTGACTCTGCAATACCGCGCTACGTGTCCTGGCTTGTTACACTTGAAACATATTGGTCTCCCGTCTTCTGTCCTATTCCTATTTGAATTTGGATTCTTATTGTATGTTTTACTTGGGTAGACCGGTTTTGGCTCAGGATTGGGAGTGTAAGATCGTCTAGGGGCAGATACCTGGGGCAGAGGCTTGTTCTGGTAATACCTCGGAGTGGGGGCCTGGGGCTTGGAGGTGTTCTGGTAGTACCTCGGAGCGGGGGCCTGGGGCTTGGAGGTGTTCTGATATGGTCTTCTGAACGACGTAGCATTCTTCCATTGCTCTTGATGATGGGGACGAGGAGAGCGTGATCCATTATAAAGAGCTTTTGATTTTTCTGCACGTTCTTGGTAATTCTTTTCGAACAAATCCAGCTTTTTACAAATTTCTAGAAGTTTATTGGTATTTTTAGGAGGGTTTAGGTGAAGGGCAAAAAAGTATTCTTTCTTTAACCCTCCAATAACCCAGTTTATTTTAGTCTCTTCTTCCATTTGGGGGTCGACCTTGTTGCACAGTACAAGGATATCCTCTGCGAACCTGATTGCAGGTTCATTCCACTGTTGTATCCTGTTTAATCTCATCCTCATTTCTTCTTTGTTGGCGTCTGAGGCAAAATCCTCAATTAGGCGGCTCTTGAAATTTTCCCAGCTGGTGAAACTTACTTTGTGTAGGTTCAGCCAGGTTTTGGCGCTACCAATCATATTCATGGCAGCATAACGGGAGATAATGTAGTCTGCCCAATGGTACAGGAAGCCAATTTCTTCAAGAGATTCAATCCATGGGCGAGGGTCTTCTGTTCCATCATACTAGGGGATGTCGATGTTGGGATTCAGGACAACTGGTTCGGAACTAGCATCTCTACCAATTGTTGCACCAGGTTGCGGCTTGGCAGACTCTTCAGCCTTGATTCTCTCCTGTGCTGGGTCTTGCATCTTACCAGAGCGTGTTTCAACCATCCTACAAATTTATAAAAGGGAATAATGAGATAAGTCTACTTTATGTAGCCACCAGCATCATTTATTTATTTTCTCACATCAAAGAGAGCAGTGAAGTCATAGTGTACCTAAATACAAATGATGATAATCTAAAAATAATCTGTTTTAAATAAATATCATAGAATATAAAAATAAATAAATATATAATTTAAATTTCAAATATATTAAAAATAATATAATAAATACGCCATTAATCATGATGTAACACTATAAAGAGACTTTTGCCCCAGTTGTAAGATATGACTCAGTCAGAGTCTTGTTAGCCTTAGCTACTGTCATGGACATGGAAATTATGCAATTCGACATAAAGACTGCTTTTCTTAATGGTGATCTTGACGAAGATATCTATATGCAAATTCCAGAAGGAATAGAAGTTGAAAATAAAAACTTGGTTTGTAAACTAAAGAAAAGTTTATATGGACTAAATCAATCACCCAGAATCTGGAATGAGAAATTCACATATATTTCTTAAAACAATTTCAGTTAACCCAATCACAAGCTGATCCATGTGTGTTCTATCAAACTAAGACTGATGCGAAAATATTCTTAGCTCTTTATGTAGATGATGGTATAATGATGAGTACTTCTAACAACCTGTTAAAGGAATTAGCCCAATATCTGTCCTCACATTTTGAAGTCACCATCTCAACACAAACCAGTTTGTAGGCTTAGAGATAGATAAAGACAAAGAAAAAGGCCTCATATTTCTAAGTCAAACCAGTTATATAAAAAGAATACTTGATAAATTCAACATGACTTCATGCAATTCTTCAGGGACTCCTGTTGACCCCAACATGAAATTGACAAGAGAGAACATCAATGATAGTCATGACATGCATAACGTTCCATATGCTGAAGCTATTGGATGTTTGATGTTTCTTGCCGTCTGTACAAGACCTGACATAGCTTTCGCCGTTAACAAGCTAAGTAGATTCATGGCAGCTCCTGTTCTCACACATTGGAATGCTCTGAAAAGAATCTTCAAATATTTGAAAGGAACTTTGGACTCAGGCATCCTATACAAAAGAAAAGATGTGATTAAATTAATTGGATACTCTGATGCTGACTTTGCTGGTGACATTGATACACGACGGAGCACTTCAGGATACATCTTCCTACTTGCAGGAGGACCAGTCACTTGGACTAGCCAAAGACAATCAGTTGTGGCTTTATCTACCACAGAAGCCGATTACATTGTAGCAAGCATGGCTTCAAGGGAAGCTGTATGGCTTAAACTACTGATCAAGGAACTGACACCCAATGATAATCCTGTTCCTTTGATGATTGACAACCAGAGTGCTATTAGACTGATCTTGAACCCAGAATTTCACAAGCGCACTAAACATGTTGATGTCAAGTTTCACTTTATACGTGAACAGCACAAAATGAAAATCATCAAGATATTCAACTGTCCAACAGAAGAACAATTGGCTGATCTTCTCACAAAGGCTCTACCAGCAAAACACTTTAAAAGACTTTTTAAAGACATTGGAATGTCTGCCTTGCTTTCAAGTGGAAGTGTTGAAGAGTGAAAGCAAGACGACATGTGACGTCATTTAAGTTCCTGGCGCCACCCCCTGGAGGAGCCACAAACAAAAACAGCCACCCTAATCTCCCCCATTTAGTTGTTTTGTTTTGCATAACGTCTTATTTTTTACCTAATAAATACTTACTTTAAATACATTTTCTCCTCTTTTATCTGCTTACCACAAAAATTGTACTCACCCTTTTTTTTATCTTTTCCATTCACAGGGGATATCTTGGCCACTAATTTATCTTGTAATTCTCTTGTATTTATCTCCGCCAGTTCGAACGAGATCGCCACTGCAAAACTTTATCCAGGGTGACATCGTCGTTTTCTTTTAGTAGTTTCTTTTGCAGGCTTTCCAACTTGATTCCAGCCACAAAACGGTCTCGCATCATGGTTCCCAGCATATCGCCGAAATTACAATTTATTGCTAAATGTTTCAATTCTCTAAGATATTCCGAAATTGATTCTCCTTCCTGTTGAATTCTCTTTAAAAATCTGCATCGCTGTGGTATCACTTTCTTCTTTGGATCCAAATGCAGCATAATTCTTTGAATGATAGTATCATAGGGTTGATCTTTAATTAGACCAGGAAGAAAATGTCGTTTCCCTGCTTCAAAGTTTCAGAATCTGGTAGCGAGGTAAAAATCAGCACTTTAATCTCCTCCTTCAGATGCCAAAAAGAAAGCCTCAAATTTTTATACAAAAAGATCGAAGTGTCCTTCACTGGGCTATAGCATCTAAAAGGTACTATTAACTTTGAACTTGTCATGCTGATCTTTTCTACTCCTCTTTTTTCTTGATCCAGATAGTTTGAAATATGTAGTTGTTATGCTCGCATAGACGCCGTTTTCCTCAGCTTTTTACTGGCTCTGTAGATCACGCATCCTCGTCGCCACTTTTGTTGTGTCGTAATTAGACGTACAAGAGCTCAAACTTGACCATGGCCAACAACAAATGTCCAATTTATATATACATGTATTTTTACATAATGAGGCTTTAAATAATACAAATAATATTCATCTATTTACATAAACAACAGTTAATATATAGCGAGAAGAGTAGAGGACTGAGCACAAATCCCTGAGGTACACCAGCCATTGTTCTTCAGTCCTTAGAAAATGTTCCATTGACCCGAACCTTTATCCTTCTTCACTTAAGAAGTCTGCAATCCAGATTAAGGTTTTTTCTCTCACTCCGATGTTGAGCAGCCTTTCAAATAATTTCTACACTCGATCAAAAGCTGAGGTCATATCCAGGAATAAGGCCGTTGTCTTCTTTGGCGGTTTTTCCTTATAATCTATTATTGATTGACAGAAGTAGAACAGTTTATCAGTTGTACAGTGTCTGAATCTTTAGGCAGTTTGGTATAAGTTTATTTTATTATTGTTAGTGAGCCAGACTATGAGCCTAGAGTGGATAATTCGTTCTGTTATATTTACAAAGTATGCTGGTAAGAGCAATTAGCCGATAGTTCTTGCATTCCTTGGCATCTTTGTTTGGTTTCAGTATTGGCACTATAATTGATATCTTCCAGTTCTTTGGTAGTTTACCAGTTTGCCATGAAATCTTCAGTATTCGTAGGAGTTGATTTTTAGGTTCGTCTCCAAAGTGTTTAATCATTGACCAAAGATTAGAGCATCTCCAGGTGACATCTTGGATTTAACTTTCCTATTGATGAGTTTAGCCCATTCAGTGTGAAGTCTCTCGAGTAAATATCTTGTTGATGGTAATTTCTTGCTTGTTTAACTAACTTGTTGGGGGGTCGGTGGAAGGCTGGTAAACCGTTTGGTTTTCGACCACTATGACCCGGGTTCGAGTCCCGCATTGGACACTTTTTTCTGTTTAAAAAAAAAATGCTCCAATGGCCCCCGATTCTTGCAAAAGTTCAACCCTACCAGCGAGTGCGAGTAACCAAACGGGGCTCTGGCATATTTGTAAGTGCAAAGTCGAACTGCTTTACACATGTGTAGACATGTGGTGCGCTTACAGTAAAAAGCAGTCGCTAACTACCCACAATGATTATCATGGCCTGTACCACGTGTACTAGGGATAAGCAAAAAAAAAAAAACTAACTTGTTTACATTATTTTTCAGAGTCCTGCCTTCATTCGTATAGCTGAGTCTGGAAGTGCTTGAAAGATATTCAGCAATTATTTCAGCCATCTGTTTGTTCGTTCTCGCTATTCATATCGGTTAGAGTATTGGAGGATTAGTGTTGGTTTTGATTGTTTTATAACACTAATTATATTCCAGTGATGGCTTTCCTTTTTTTGAATCCATTTTTTTCGCAGAATTCTGCCCATTTTTCTCTCTCTCTTGTTTGAATATCCAAATTTCTTGTTCTATTTTGTGACTAATTTCAATGAGATCCTTTATGATTTCTTCTGTTTTATTTGTTTTAAGAAGTTCATTGATATTGTCTCTCTCTGCAATCATTGTCTCGATATTGTGGTCCTTCCAGTAAAGTATTCACAGGTCTTTACGTCTACCTCTAGGTATCGATACTTTTGCAGTTTTGGATATGTTCGAAGAGAATTTTTCCAATTTTTTTGTCAATCGTTCTGTGATTTAATTCTTCGTTGCACAGTATCAAGCTTTTCTGTGATTTTTCCAGTGTTCTTTTATTCTGTTGGAAATTCTCAATTTTGAATTTTAGGGTTGTTAAAATTGGTCTGTGTTCACTGATTACACTTTTCAGAATTTTCCATTGTGTTGTGGGTGCTATGTTGTAATTTATCGTTGTGATGTCTATTGCGGATTCTGTACCTGTGGACCTGGATAAATAGGTGTTTTTTTCGTTATTTAACGGTGTAATGTCGAGGTCGGTTAGCATGTCCTCAACCTGCTGACCTTTGTTTACCTGGACAGGTGATCCCCAAGTTGGTCTTTCGGCGTTAAAATCACCAAGTATGATTGCGATATCCGAAGACGCTTCACTTAATGTCTCTATCAGGCCTGTATTGATGCTAGTATTATCGTGGTGATAAACATTTATGATTGGAATTGTTTTATCTGTAAGATAGATTTCTATTGACTGAGCTTCTGTCGTGCTTTCTCTAGCCTTACTATGATTATAGGCGATTTCCTTAAATTTGATTTCTAGAGTTTTAATCAAAACGGCAAGTCCTCCTCCGAATTTTCCCGGTCTGTCCTTTCGTAGTGTTGTATAATCTTTGATATTGAATCTCAGATTCTGATTCAATTTTGTCTCCTGAGGACAAGTAATGTGTACATTGTTGTCACAGAGAAGATAAGTCAGCTCTTTATTTTCCTCTGGATACCATTTATATTGAGTTGTAGTAGATTGAATTGTGTCCTCGTAGTAGATTTCTCATCATGAGCTCGAGCTGCAGCTCCTGAGGCGGCGGTTACCCCGGACGTGGTAGCATTACTGGAGATATCAGTTTTGCTCTTCATTTGAAAATGGGTGCCGTTGCAACGTTAGTCATCTTGGAAACGAACCAGAATTAGGTCAAATATTCCAAGGGTCCAGGGGGGACCGCAAGGAGGTGTGGTCGGACTTCTCCCCTCCCCCCTGGAATGCCGTCACTAAAGGATAAAGCACTCTTGGTGAATTTTTTAAATTGTGAATCAGAATCTGTCACTGAAGCTTTACGAGCGTTTCGTTCCTTTAAAGTAATTCGAAGCGGTAAAGGACCAATGAGTTGCTACTCTCTAAAGCGATTGATTAAAGGTTTTGAGGAAACTGGATCTCTGGAAGCAAAACCCCGGAGTGGAAGACCATCGACATGCAAGTCAGTGGCTGTTACGGTTTTGCAGAATGCTGAAGCTATTGAAACGTTATCCACGTATGGCGAAGGAAGTGCTAGACAAGTTTCTCGACAAACGGGGATTTCGTATGGAACAGTTTGGAGAGAACACACATTTAGCATTTTTCTATAAAAATACCCTAACAAAATTCAAAGTTTTCACGAGTTGAAAGTCAGCGATTTTGAGAAGCGTCAAGAATTCGTTGCATGGGTTTTCCGGCAAATTGATATTGATGAAAACTGGCTGTCAAATGTTCTAAGAACAGATGATGCTCACTTTTATCTAAAGGGAGAATTTAATATTCAAAACTGCCTCATTTTGGCAACAGAAAACCCTAGGATAATACGACTTCATCAGCCCAGAGTTACAGTTTTGTGTAGGTTCACTTCTTCTTTTATTATTGGGCCATTTTTCTTTGAAAAATATCAATGGAAGAACTTTCAAAACCGTATTTGTAACTGGTGAACGTTATGTTCAACTTTTGAGAGAAAAGGTTAGTCCCATATTGCAGGACAGACAAGCACTAAGCGAAATAACATTCATGCAAGATGGAGGACCTCCTCATATCTCCCGCGGTGCCAAACAATTGCTGAAGGATTCGGTGAAATTCGTTGATAAGTCGCCACTTCATATACCAGTGGCCTCCAATATCACCAGACTTGACGCCTTACAATTTCGGTTATGGGGGTACATTAAGTCGCGTTTTTATCGATGCCGGCCTACCACATTGGCCATGTTGAAGGCTTCTATCAGATGGCACGTTTTATAAATTTCAACTATTTAATTGTGACCATTCTGTCATCTATCGTCTGCAGGCGGTGTTTGAGAATGAAGGGCGCCACATTGAGCAAGGATTGTGACCTAATACAAGAGAGAATGCAGTTACCTCATGTGTTATATTTTGCAGCTCTTTGTTTTGGGTTATGGGAATAATAAATGCTGTCCTCACATCTTGACTCTTTTTTTTTTCTGTGAACAGTAATTTTTTTTATATAAAAGGCCGTACCTGGATCTGTAAAGAAAAAAATTGTTTTTTCTTTACAGATCCAGGTACGCCCTTTTATATAATCTTAATTAATGGATCGCCTTTTGACTCAAGTAATTTTTTTGTTTGTCATTTGCCCACATCTTATATTATGTCGTGCAGGCCAAAGTGTTATAACTTCTCGAATAACACTGGTATACACAATTTTATCCCTTATGTTTAGTTTATCGCTTTTCGCTCATTAGAAGAAATAGCATAAGGAATATTTTCTGTATCCCCTCCCCCAACTTTAGGAATTTTGCGCAAAAAATAATACAAAATTATTTTGTCACTCCCCTCTATATTTCATTTTTGGATCATGACAAATATCCAGTTAAATAGTTAAGTGTCGCCAATTAGTCAAGAAACTATACATTCCTTATAGCACGAAATCTTCTTAGTAGTGCCATCATAATTTTTGGTACTATATACACATTTTTTAAAAAATCGTGTATTGATATCAGTAGTTATTTTCAAACATTCAATCTATTTCACAAAACTCCATCTAAAATATAAATATTTTTTGCTACATGTTTTAATTTGCATATACCTATTTTACATATCTCAGATGGTATTTAAAAATCGTCAACCAATTCTTCTAACTTTTGGCGAAATGGTGTTTTATTAATTTATCATTTGATATTATTAGGGCTCTTTCCTGGTATTCCAAAAGGAAAAATACGTGTCGTTCAGTTATATTTTTCAATTTATCAAGCAATTTGGCCGCTGAATCTCTGATTATTCCATAAAAATTCCCATTGCATCCTGAACACAATGGTGTTTACCGCATTGCTCTAGCGTAAATATTAGCAGAGTTATTAATTTTTAAAGTTGTGCGGAATTTTGGATCACCCTGTATGTAAATAATAATGATACTTTTTTTTTTACTTTGAAAATTACTCCCTAATTTTTATCCTTGGAGGGAAGAAATGACATAATAAAAATATGATTTTTATTATTCATAAAATGAATAAAATTCTATAATCACAGAGTTAAATTTTAAAATGAAAAGGAATCCTTAACAAAAGGAATATAACTTAATTTTACGTTTATCGAGAATAGATAATAACATTGTTAGGTGTATGTATGCAAAAAACATTGCTCAAAAAAATAATCAGAAAATAATAAAAATATTTTGGGACAAAAGTTATCATTCATTTTTACCATCCACGACTGCATGAATTGGTAACGTAACTAGAATACGTCTTTTTTTTATGACATATATATATTTTGAAACTATTTGTGAATAATATTAATCGATCGTTAACAAATTTATACGCCTCCGGAACCTGGGTTAATTAAAACTGTATTGTGGAATTTCACACGTAGGCAGCTAAGGTTTTGGTTTAGCATTTAGGCTAAAAGTGCAAAAATTACATTTCGAATCATTTTTTTCCTTTTTATAGAAGGTAAGATTTTATTTAGTTATTTAGTAATATCTTTTAAATTGATTTAATTGGAAATATTCTTATTCTTATCTTATTGTGACCTAGAAAAAATTTCATCGTTTAATTTTAATTAATGTAAATATAACGATCTACATTTTTTAAGCTAAGGTTCACTATTTGATTCTCATAAGGAATATTCATATTTTAAGACAAATTGAGATTTAGAACAGTGTATTCTATATTTATTTCTTTCTTATATTTAGAGTAAGTATACATTTTATTGAAGTTGCAAAAATTATATTTATTGAAAAAAAAGGTGTTTTTTTCTATATAACTTGCTACATATATTTTACGATATGTTTGTTCCATGTAATATGCTTATGCTCTAATAGCATTTATATTGTAAGCAGCAGCTGTGCATTTTCAGTAAATGCTTTTTTTTAAAGGGTAGGGTCATTTTTTTTGCAGTCATTTGGTTAGGTAGGGTTTATATTTATCTGCTTCATAATATATAACTGCTCATATATATGTGATGATTTAACACCATGGAATTGTTGTGAATAATCCAGATATCTACTAACACATATTTCACCACGTGACTGTATATAACTTGTTATTTACTTCAAATAGGAAGAATCAAATAACATCAATCTGTACCGCGTAAGACTCTAATAAAGTATAGCAACTGTACAGATAGAAGGAATGGAGAATAACAGGAGAAAATTAAGGCTAAAACTATTCAGGCCTAAGTGAGAATAAGAAAGTAGGCCTATCGAGCCCAGTCCAATTTTTACGAGGTCGTGGCCCTCCTGGATGATGTAACTCTCCCCCCCCCCTGTTTACGTCAGAAAAGGGCAGTGACCTGCCTGGAACCTGAAGCTATAAATGGAGGCCCCAAGCCTCAGTTAGTTAGTCCTTTGTTTCAGTCCTTCAGTAACCTAAGTCACTGCCTTCCAAAACTATTCCAATCGTTAAATTCCAACATATCTACACTCCCTCGTACCTTCCTTTTACATGCATATTTAATCATCGACAAATCTCTCTCAACAAAATAAACAACACCCACTCACATCACTTTCTCCAATTGACAACAATTTTTAGTGCGCGACTTAACACCCAAATCCAATTTCGAGCCACACAAGCTCCATAACGTCGCCCCACTAAACACTGAAAAAAAAAGTTTTTTTTCACATTAAACGTGCCATATCTACTAACAATATAAAAATTCTCAATATATGTTCATACAACCAGCACCCATGACTTTAGTAAATTTGTTATTCATGGGAAACAGGTTAGATTTTGTACAAAACAAAGACTTCACGTGACACCTTTTCATTTACAATTTTTTAACTTCGTGTCACAGAGCCACACCACAAAACACTTTCACTTTTCAGGCCTAAGACGCCTTCACGCCTGTGACACAACTCACCTCAAAGCGTGTCCACGTCTAAAGTCGCATTTTCACTCACTTCTAACCTGATATCACTGAATAACATTTTTACTAAGTCCGCAACAACCTCGAAACACAACAACCATTCGATTTAATATCAATAGATACAATATCCGGATTATCGAAATACAAACACAAATCGAACAAATGCTTGAACACGGGATAATTACAACCTCTGTATCTCCCTATGTCAGTCCCATAACGCTTGTCACCAAACGTGACAAATCAAAACGCTTTTGTGTTTACAATTATAGGTATAAAATCTCCGAACGCAGTCAGAATTACCAGACCCAATCGACCCCTAAATAAAGGAGATGATACAGTTCATGTGAACAAACTTAAATACTATACAGAAAATGTTTTATTCCTCGCGCCCCAGCCTCTAATTAAAACACCTCGTGTAACACCTGATGTACACTTAGTAGAATTTAACCATTTATGTCCCACGATATTTGACGCTCAGAAATCCCGTCTTATACCCCGATTTGTTCAGATTCTTTTCTACATCTCACAGAAGAGATCTTCCAATAAGTTAGAAGGAACCAGCTGTTCCCGCAAGAGCCTCTGACCCAAATAAATATACCCGCCACCCCCCCCCCCCGAACTCGCTAATAATAAATTCGAGGGAAGATGGACAAACAAACAGCCGACATTTTCTTGACGGCCCGTCGCCACCCCGTGTTCTCTAATGAAATTTCGCCAGCTATTAAATTAAATATTAGTGCGTGCCTTTTACTATATACCGTTCTAATCACGAAACTATTAATCTTCGCCGATATCCCATTTAGCTATAAATAACTTGTATAACACGTCCATTCTACTGTCACTAACAAATCAGTCCACTAACCGAATAACTAATTAATGCAATAACTAATCTCGCCTACTGAACTCCAATGAATTAAAATATCTATTCTCTTATTAATAACCCAAAACCAAATCACCAGGTCTAGATTCTCTCGCCCTCAATTAACTTGTCCACTTAACATCGACACTTAGATCCAAGGACAACATTTTACCTACAAAAATCACACACACCCACATATGATTTAAAAAATGAATAAAAAAACTACCCTTGATCGGTTAGAATAGATCGCCGTGTTTCCTGCAAACACAATATAAATGCCGCTTTAGGAAGAATCACGTTTTCACCTAAAGGTGGCGCAGGGAACAAAAATCGACAACATTAGGACTCAGTGAGTTTCACAGTTGGAAACAATGTGATCCACGAGCCGCGTCAAACATAAAACAATTTCGATATGTTAGAACAATTTAAAGCTCTCTCCACCCATCCTAAAAAAACAGGAACATACATTTGGCCTACTACTTTCCATTCTTTCCTGATATACAAACTTCTATGTATAATCTTACTTGCTCTTCTTTCTCGATGAACATTTAAAAAAAATATCCTTTATATAATCATTAACTAGCTCTTATAATTTTTTTTACGTCAACCAATCAGTTTAGATTATTGTCATTTTATTTTACTTTTCTTTACCAAAGCTTATTTACTTTTGCTTTATGACTCTATTTTATAATCAACTTTATATTTTGCCTTTCATATCTAATAATCTCAAGTTTATATTTCATGTTTATATCACTAATATGCATTTGTCATTTTATATTTTCTCTCACTTTATAAATTAGATGTTATTTACATTGTTTCATCTTCCGCTAACATGTTCATTGCTATCGAGTATACTATTGCTCTTTTTTTCATTTAATATTTTCACTTTCTATTACCCCTTATATACTGTTATAGTGTGTAATATTTGTATTATGTCATCACTATTTTTACTTTTTTTAAAGATTACTTTGCATTTAACTTCGCAATTATATTTTCGGTTTTTCAAATCATTTAACGCTATATGCAAAGCCTTAATTTCGCAATTTCATATTCAATGATATATTATTTTATAATCAAACTAAAAATCATGATCTAAAAACAGGGCAATTTTCAATAACCTCTTAATCAACCACTATAAAGGTTACTTCTTAATGAATATGTCATAATTTGTACATAACTGGATGTAACCCCACCACAATATGTATGCAATGTATGTTTTAAAAGATTTTAATAAAGACAAGGCTTAAGAAATCTGGGAGAGAAAGGCTATCAAAGAGGAAGCAATCATTAGCAGGTTTTATTATCCAGGAACTCATAAAACTGGGTTCAAGAACCTAGCATTTCCTGGATCATGTCAGAACAAGCTAAGAACAAAGAATTAGCCGAGACCCAATGAGAGCATAGGAATATTAGTTAGGAACCTATCGGAATCGAGCACCCCTGGAAATTCATCCAATGAGAGCCCGGAATAGCTTTCGTCTTAAATCGGTAACGAAGTATAGTCAGTCAGGAGATCGCCGCGGTGGAGAGCAGTTTGGAGCCAATCCCATCTCCTCAACCCCTCAGATAAGTCCCATCTTCAATGATGTGAACAACCATAATTAGTAGCCATCTCAGCAAAATAGCTTCAACTTCTTTCTCCCTAGATTGCTAGCCTTTTTCCAACCCAAATCCTGTGTTTTTCTCGTTATTTCCCCTGTTTGAATACCTTACCACTTCAGCAACGACTGCGCCCATCAATTCAATCAATCACCAATCAATTCAACCCATCAACTTCAAAGGGTAATCGTCCCGATCCCACAGTGAGTCGACAGGATAAAATGGAAAGTGACCAGGAAACAGAAGTCAAAAATAGCGGTAACCTATCGAGAGACGAGGAGGCCACCGGAAACGGGAGGGAACCTGAAACCCTGGCGGGCGTCCTGCTCCAGTTAGCTGCAGCGCTTGCCCAGGCGAGGTTGTCCGACCTCCCAGGTGCGGCACTCCCGCCCTTCGATGGATCCTACAACGCCTGCCAATTCTTCCAAGCCTACGACCAAAAGATGGATGACGCCCACGTGGAAAACCCCGATAAACTACTCCGGCTGCCAAACTACATGACGCGCCAACCCCTGGAACTCTTCAGGAAACTCCGGCTGGCCACCCAGAGCTATTTCCAGGTGAGGAAAATCCTCTTGGATCTTTATCCGGAATCCAGCGAAGCGTCCTTCGCGAAATACTTCGCCATGAAGCTGGCGGGACAAGCAGACCTGGAGACGTACTACCGGGAGAAAACCGCCATGGGTTTACAACTGGGACTCCCACAGGAGGTGATCCTCGAGACGCTGACGGAGGGGTTGCCGTTCTCCGACCAGCGCCTGTTCCGCGTGGTACCTCCTGGGAACCTAGGAGAGTGGTTCCGACTGGCACAGCGGATCCACGGGCCCAACATACCAACGGCACGACATCGCGAGGAACAACTGCCCACCATGTCGGGTCCATACCCCAGCACACCCCGATGAACAGGTGCATGGCTGCACCTACTCCGCCGTCAAACTGTAAGTTCTGCGGCGCTCGTCACTGGCACAGCGAAGGCCGGCATAGGCCAGCCCCAACACCACACGCAAACGCAAGGGCAGTGCAAATAGCCCAAAATCTACACACGAGTGCACGGACAGTGCAAACGGTCCCAACACAGCAGCACGCCCAGCGACCCACGGCCCCACCCCACGCCGAAGACGCACAAGCAGCGGAGGCCTTTCGAAAATGAGCAGGTACGAAGGCCCCAACCCTTTATCGTCACCCAGTTGACGATGAAACTTTTTCTAACCTCTGAACTGCCCTCCCCATTCCTAATTGACACAGGCGCAAGTTTGAATATAGTGCCATATAACCTGTATAAAATGTTAAAAACTAAACTTCCTAATTTAAAATTAAAAGAACAGTCTATAGACCTACAGGCTATAAATGGTCTTATAACAACAATAGGTAAAATAGTACTCCCTCTGACAATAGGTAAAATTACTAGAAAAATAATTTTCACGTGGTGGAAGCACCTCTGCCATTTGGAATTCTCAGCATAAATACCCTCCGTAATTTGAAATTAACAATAGATTTCAACCAAAGCACTATATTCCAACTTGGCGCTCCATTGTCTACCCCTACCTACCATTTCAACCATGTACCCAATGAATGAACGTATTGGGAATGCCAAGCGATATCGCAAAAGACCAACAATACATCCAAACCTTCCGCACATGGCAACCACTGCGTGCATCCATTGGTCAAAACCCGATCACCCCCATGCCAATCTGGTCACGCGCGCGCAATACACAATTTTTTTCACTAAGGCCAATTGCCTTTTTTATATGCCCTCAAATAACAAGGCCACAACGGCTTCAACTTGCAACCACAATGCACAAAACATGTCCATACAGCAGGACAGCTCACGCACCGAGCACATAAGTGACCACACATCGTCACACAACGGTCACACGCACAACCCGCGCAACAAACGCGACACTCACACTAAAACCCAACAATTTTCTTCCCCATACACATGCTACAATGCGATACACAACCCTCACTATCCACCTCACTTCACCACACTTTTATAAAGATACAACCACATTTTTACCCAAAACAAATTCAGCGTACCATGCTTAAAAATCCCACGAGTAAAAATCCCCACGAACTCCGACAAAATAGGCACCATACGTCCATATCGTGTTCCGATATGTGACCAACAAGAAATCCGCAACCAGGTACAAGGTCTAACCCGGTCACTCTCGTCACCAAGCGCGACAAGACCAAAAGGTTTTGTATTGACTATAGAAAGGTGAACGAGCTAATCAGCTCTGATGTCCATCCCCTCCCTAGGATCGAGGATATACTCGACCGTCTCGCACGGGCCAAGTATTTCTCCACGGGCGACATATCCTCCGCGTATTGTAAGATTCCAATACACCCCGATTCTCGACCACTGTTGGCCTTTGCCACGCTCGAAGGGTTATATCAGCCCACTCGATTACCTTTCGGGTTAAAAACCAGCCCTCAGATCTACGAAAGAGCCATGAGTCAGGTCCTACAGAGACACGGACTTGACTGTGTGGCACATTATTTTGATGACTTCATCATTTTCTCCAACACACTGGAGGAACATCAAAACCACCTGCGACAATTTTTCACCTTTTGCGAGGTAGAGAGGTTAAGCAGTCCATAAATTTCCTAGGCTACACCATCACAGCTGATACCACCACACCGCTCACACGCAACACAGACATCATCCACGCCATCAAACAACCCCACAACCGCATAACACTACAATCCTTTCTAGGCGCTGTGAACGTCTATAACAAATTCATCCCGGAATACGCCCGCTTGCGGACACCACTTAACAACCTTCTCAAAAAGGATGACATGTGGGTCTGGGATGAAACTTGCCAAAAGGCATTCATTAGCCTGAAAGAGAGCCTCACACAACACCCGATTTTACACCTTTACAAAGAGGGCCTGCCATTCCAGGTGTATTGTGACGCATCCACCCTCGGTATAGAAGGCATCCTCAAACAGGCTCACCCTGTTGGGAAAGTATATCCAGTCCAGTATTTCAGCCGCACTCTACGTTCACACGAGCAAAACTATTGCATCTCTGAACTTGAGTGCTTAGCAATCGTTGAGAGTGTGGAGAAGTTTCGCATCTATTTGATGGGCAGAAAATTTACTATATTTTCTGACCATCACGCATTGCAGTGGCTGAAAACAATCAAAAACCCGTCAGGCAGATTGTTTCGGTGGAGTTTACGGCTGTCGAGTTACGAGTATGAGGTCCGCTACATAAAAGGAAAACAGCAATATGAGGCAGATCTTTAATAGATTTTGTAGAATGTTTTTAGTAATAGATAGCCTGGGCTGTAATAACTGATATATAGTTATATGCTGTAAATAGCTCTAAATTTCTGTTCTTATCTGTGATGTTCACTAATATTCATTATAGGGTAATTAAATCGTTAACTAACTGACAAATATGTTAATAATTTCTATTATATAATAACTAAAATCATATTAATAATTACTGTAAATAAGCTCCCAAACTTGTGTATGCATGCAAATATCCAAGACGGATATCGCGTGCTTTGTAAATGATAATAAATAAATAAATAAATATGAGGCAGATCTCTTATCCCGTAACCCGTTCTGTGGGTTCTTAGACGCCTCCCTTATCAAGACCCATCAGCCTTCTCCATCGGGAGATTCTAGCCTGACCACTGATCACAATGGACTGCATACCGTTTCCCGAAAAGGTGTAACTAAAATTATAATCCCAAAAACACTCATCCACCAACTCTTATAAACAGTACACACACAATACAACCACCCCGGTATATCACAAATGACACGACTCATCTCCGCTCAATATTACTGGCAGGGTATGTCGAAAGACATTACACAAAAGGTTAAAACCTGCCTTACCAGCCAGTTAACAAAACGTCCATTGGGACCCACTTATGGGGAGTTAGGTCAGCCGCCGGAAGCCAAAGGACCTTTTGACCTACTATCCCTCGACACCATAGCAGGATTTGCCAAATATGGCAACACCAAGATATACCTCCATGTTGTAGTCGACCATTTTTCGCGCTACACATGGACGTTCCCATCCAAATCTACCAGCATTACCACCTATCAACAGGTACTCAAGCGAGTATTACAGGATGGCTCTCCGAAACGCCTTCTTGCGGATAGAGCCCCTGCATTCACTTCACCAAAATTAAGTAGCTTCCTGCTTAACAGGAGTATCCAGCCGTTACTCACAACTAGCAACAATCCACAAGCCAACGGTCTATGTGAACGCCTAAACGCCACCCTCACCGGAAAACTTAGGCTATTATATTTGGAGAATCCCAAGATCGCATGGACCAAGTTGGTCAAACGAGTTACAACTATATATAACACTACCCCACACTCTGTCACCGGTTTTCCGCCCATCTATCTGATGTTTGGCGTCCTACCCCCAGAACTCTCTGACCACACCACACCTATCCAGACATCGACAGAGCTAGGAAGATCGCACACACAAGAACCCAAAACAAACACATACAAGATAAAAAACACTTATGATCAACGACACAAACAGCCAGATTTCGAAATAGGTGACCTGGTGTTAGTTAAATTATATCATCACCCCAACACAGGAAAACTCGTCCCATATTTCACAGGACCATACACCATATTAGAGGTCGTCTCACCAAACGTGGTCCGTATCGATAGACCCAACCAACCTCTCCAAAGAGATACTGATACGATCCACGTCAACAAACTTTAACTATATACAGAAAAGATCCAATATATAACACCACCCGCCATTAAGATACACCATGTGCGACACAAACACAATTATACGTTCCCGTTTAAGCATCTCACACCCGAACTGTTTCCAGCAGAACCGTTGAAATTCAAACCAACAAACAGCGAGCCTTTCAAGCATATAGATCCTACCATCTTTTCCAAAAAACGATTTACGCAATTCACCCACGGTAACAAGAAATACGACATAGGACAACCACAAACACACCCCGTTTCAAAATCGTCACAATTAATAGAAGTCCAACCAGATATCCCAGAGCCACATTTCATGGCAACAACATGGAAGAAGATGTTCCAATATCCCATTTTTCACCTAATCTTTGTTATTTGTCTACTGATTCTACCTTATAGACTCGTCCCATTAAATTTTATAATCCACACACTGACATATACCCTTCCAGTCCATCGACTTTACCAGCTGCAGGAGGCAGTCTTCCATATAGGAAATTCCGTCCTAAAATTAATCTTCCATATAGGAAATTCCGTCTTAAAATCCATCGTCCATATAGGAAATTCCGTCAATGAATCCGTCTTCCATATAGGCCAAGCAAGTTTAGGAATTCTAACACTCGTGGGGGAGATTCTCGGAGAGAAACTTAAAGGGCCTCAGCCAGCAAACAATTAAGACACCCCAAGACGTCGTGCAGATTCAATTAGGAGGACAATTAGCAGCCGGAATTGAAATGGAGACCGTTTCCCCCCCTCCGCGACAACAAAACGCCCGCCATGTTTCCGGTCTCAGGTTACGAGGGAGGACAGTAATTGAGAACCGGGGCCCCTCTTGGCCGAAATTAGATTGAGGTCACAACGTTTCCCCGTCCACAAATTTTGTCACCAATCTGGGATTCCAGTCTGAGCATACATATCGACTTTTACAAAAAAAAAAAAAAACACAATTTAATTACATTCTCACAAAATACTTAATACGTTACAGACAATTCCCAATGAGTTTACATTTCTATTTTATATTTTTATTCTTCCCAGACTTCCAAGAAGCTGTTACATTTACCCACACTTAGCACAATAGACTTTAGGATTTTGGAAACACCTAAAGACTCACAACCAATGCACGACACGCAGGTCTCAAGGTTAATTATGAACAAAACACGCACATAACCACTTAAATGATAGGAAAAATTAGGTAGCTAAGCTTTCGAGCTTGCGTTTCCTCCGAAGGGAATAAACAACCATTTTGAAAGGTCGAGGGACTCTCCTCGGACCCTGTATTCAAAGATTTTGACTCCGGTGTTGACACCCGATATATAAAAGTGGGTATCGGGCGAGCATAACTTAAGTGCCCTAGGGAAATACTTAAAAATCCCTAGAACGCATTAAGGCTCGGGACATATTAACATACTACATTCGGCCTTGAGATCTCGAAAAACAACACAAACACAAAGACAAAATGCACACGTAAGGTTAACTAGATTCCCATATCTCCTGTATACATAATATAAAGCAGCACAATTGGGACAGATCATGTTTCTACCCAAGAGTCGCACGGGAAAGACAAAAAAATCTACAGAATTAATTGCGGCGTTGACATAGATTGTGACATGTACTTTTGATTACAAAGCGAGTTTGCGAACCTCGCTATACATATTTTATATATCATTCATTTACATTATTTCCTTATGTTTAAAAATCAAAATACTTAATCAAATTTACCATTTTTCACTAATGCAAATACCTATCATTTATTTTAGCAATTATTTACCATATTATTTACCACTTCTTTTAGTTTGTTCATAATTCAATAACTAAACAATTTTTTATCAACGAAAACTCACTGGTTTTCTTTTAAAATTAGATATTTTACTTTTTATTGATTTACAAAAAAAAACTTGTCTTTTTTCACCATGCGCAAAGCATTCACTTTGATTTATTTCAACTTTTTATTTTATTTTTGATTTCTCAAAAGCCCTAATAGAAATCCCTCGATTTTCTTCCCCATCTCGAGCAGAATATGGTTAGGCATTTCTTTCTTTTTTTACCATGCAACAAGGCATTCACTTTGATTTCTTCCAACTTTTATTTTATTTTTGATTTCTCAAAAGCCCTAATAGAATTCCCTCGATTTTCATCCCCAATCTCGAGCAGAATATGGTTAGGCATTTTTCTTTTTTTTTTTCACCATGCAACAAAAGCATTCACTTTGATTTCTTTCAACTTTTATTTTATTTTTGATTTCTCAAAAGACCTAATAGAATTCCCTCGATTTTCTTCCCCATCTCGAGTAGAATATGGTTAGGCATTTTTCTTTTTTTTTCACCATGCAACAAAAGCATTCACTTTGATTTCTTTCAACTTTTATTTTAATTTTGATTTCTCAAAAGACCTAATAGAATTCCCTCGATTTTTTTTCCCCATCTCGAGTAGAATATCGTTTAGGCGCATTTTCTTTTTTTTCCCACTATGTACCATAGCATTCATTTTGATGTCTTACAATTAAAAAATTTTGATTTCTATTAATTATACGCAAGCTATATATCATTAACACCATTCTCTTCTATCTCTTATATCACTACCAATGCTTGTATATAGACTCTCTATAACCACAACTAATTTTCCACAAAAATTATTTTTTCCCTTTACAGAACTCACTCAGGTTTTCCCCTTCGTGAATTCTTCACATGTAGGGGGCGCATCTGTCATAATTTGTACATAACTGGATGTAACCCCACCACAATATGTATGCAATGTAGGTTTTAAAAGATTTTAATAAAGACAAGGCATAAGAAATCTGGGAGAGAAAGGCCATCAAAGAGGAAGCAATCATTAGCAGGTTTTATTATCCAGGAACTCATAAAACTGGGTTCAAGAACCTAGCATTTCCTGGATCATGTCAGAACAAGCTAAGAACAAAGAATTAGCCGAGACCCAATGAGAGCATAGGAATATTAGTTAGGAACCTATGGGAATCAAGCACCCCTGGAAATTCATCCAATGAAAGCCCGGAATAGCTTTCGTCTTAAATCGGGAACGAAGTATAGTCAGTCAGGAGATCGCCGCGGTGGAGACCAGTTTGGAGCCAATCCCATCTCCTCAACCCCTCAGATAAGTCCCATCTTCAATAATGTGAACAACCATAATTAGTAGCCAACTCAGCAAAATAGCTTCAACTCCTTTCTCCCTAGATTGCTAGCCTTTTTCCAACCCAAATCCTGTGTTTTTCTCGTTATTTTCCCCTGTTTGAATACCTTACCACTTCAGCAACGACTGCGCCCATCAATTCAATCAATCACCAATCAATTCAACCCATCAACTTCAAAGGGTAATCGTCCCGATCCCACAAATACTAACATTCCTTTTACGCAGGAACTTTTAACTCCTTCGCAGGCTAGACTTGATCTACTTTGATTCCATAATTAACAATATTGACACACCGTCCCCCAGATTTACCTATCCCAACTTCTGGCTTGGACACGTGCAAATTGTATTTTTTTAAAATATATATTCTAGGGCACTCTCATGCCACAGGCTGGCACATCTTTTTTATTTTACTCTTTTTCTCGCTAAGCCCCTGACGACTCCAATTAAAACATTGATTTCTGGTCACTGATCTTCGCCCTCATTTATCCTGCCATGGTCAAGGTGACATTGCTTCAACCTAATCACAAATAACCCCTCAAACTTTTCTAACGCCCATCACGAAGAGATCATGATTTACCCATCCAATCATTTATATTTTTACCTATAATCATTATATGTCCTCTATTAAATCTTTTATTCCTATTTTTATTTTTACTTGTATATTTAGTATTAGTTGTTTATACTATATTATATCTTATGGATACACAGAAATCTACCTCATGTTATATACCAACTCAGTTTAATTAAATTTAAAAAAATTACCTACTTAATAACAGTCTTCCTATTCCGCTCTCTTAAATCCCTCCATATGAACCCTCTCACATCCGGGGTCATCTGTGATGATTTAAAACCATGGAATTGTTGTAAATAGTCCAGATATCTACTACCACATGTTCCACCACGTGACGTATATAACTTCTTATTTACTGCAAATAGAAAGTCTCAACTAACATCAATCTGTACCGCGTAAGAATCTAATAAAGTATAGCAACTGTACATATAGAAGGAATGGAGATTAACAAGAGAAAATTAAGGTTAAAACTAATCTGGCTTAGGTGAGAATAGAAAAGAAGGCCTAGCAAACCCAGGCCAACTTTTACGAGGTCGTGGCCCTCCTGGATAATATAACTTCCCCCCCCCCCCCCTGTATACGTCAGAAAAGGGCAGTGACCTGCATGGACCCAGCTCAGCTATAAAAGGAGGCCCCGATCCTCAGTTAGTCAGTCCTTAGCCAACCTTTGTATCAGCACCAGTCCACCGGACGCTCCGATAAAAGGTAAACCCTTTCCTGCCAGAAATCTCCTCGTCCCATTCCTTCTAGACGTTCAGACGCTTCTAAGTGGAATCTCTGTTTGCTTATTTCACCTTTGGCCCAGCTGTGTCGCCTTCCACCACGACTGCACGGTAGATATCCCAAGATATCACATATATGTTTGTCGACTATGCACGCCCTCAATATGTAACTAATCTTACTGAAATTTGAACAGGACAGAGAGTTGAATCTGTAAGAGTTTTTTTTCCGCACTTTCAACAAATAAAATTATAATTAACCAAGTACTAAGCAACAATATTTTTTAGTAAGAAATGATAATGACAATATTGCTGTATCATGCTTGATTGACATAAACAAATTTTTTTATGTGGAATATTCACTAAAGCAGACCAAGGGCGAACCCAGATAATAATTTTTAGTAGGCAGGAACAAAATTCTAACAGCGAAACATTGACTCGAGCAGAAGACAAACGAAGCCAGGTCATCTCTATATATAAAATATTGTTTCTCGGCCTTTTAGCTAAGATCATTAGTATATCTCTAGATATTTTTATTTATAAATACATCCTTTTTAAAATCTATTCAGTAGAGAGAGTATATATGGTTGCTCGAAAAATATATTTTATATATCAAATGAATATATAATGTAACGAATATTATTATCATTATTATCAATAATATTCGTTAGGAAAACTTTCACTCGGATAAAACCCGGGCGAAGCCGGGTACACGTCCGCTAGTAGTTTATATTTATGGATATTTATTTCTCTTAAAATAATATAATATTTCCAATTTCGCCATAATAGACGCAGAAACTTTGTTCACAATCGCGGGTTAACCAGGTCTAGTAGTATGAAACGCGAAAATTTTCAGTGAATTCAAAAGTTCACCAATTCCATACAACAAAATATTTTTTATTCAAAGTAATTGCCCTGATTAGCTATACACTCGGACCACCTTTAAGACAATTTTCGAATTCCTTGTCTGAAAAATTATATTCCTTTTGAGTCGAACCAGTCAACAAGCCATTTTCGGAGTATGTCTGAGTTCGAAAATTCCTGGTTTTTTAGGGCGTGTCCTAAAGATGTGAAAAGGTGGTAGTCCGACGGCGCTAAGTCTGGTGAGTACGGCGGGTGGGGTAAGAGTTCCCAGCCCAAGTCTTTTATGTTGTTTTTGACCACTGTAGCGTTGTGGGCTGGAGCGTTGTCATGCTGCAGTATCAGCTTGTTGTGCTTTTCACGCAATTCCGATCTTATTTGATTCAATGCCTCTCTCAAACTGTGCATTTATTGTTCGTAGCGACTAGTATTGACCGTTTCGCCAGGTTTCAGGAGCTTGAAATATACTACGCCGGTCTGGTCCCACCATACGCAAAGCATTGCCTTTTTTCCTAAGCGATTGAGCCTAGGCTTCTGTTTTGGAAATTGGCCGAGCAGGCCCCACGACTTTTGGCGCATAGGATTGCTGAAGTGGATCGATTTCTCATCAGAAGTTATGATTCGGTGCAAAAATGACTTCTTTTCATGCCTGGCGAGCAGCCCTTCGCAGGTTACCAGACGCCGTTCTTGCTGCCTTTCGCTTAACTCGTGGGGGACCCATCTGGAAAGCTTTTGGGACATTCTGAGGCTGTTTAAACGCAGGGAAACAGCACCTTGAGACACCTGGAGCTGTTTCGCGAGTTTCTCCTGCTGTTGAAACTGGTTTGCATAGTTTTTGCATAAGTCTTTTGCATAGGTTTTTTGCATATTTTTCTTTTGATGAAGAGATTCATTTGTTGAGGTTTGATTTTTGTAGTTTTTTATGTGGTTTGGTCACGTGCTTGGGACCCTATAAAAAGAAAGGCACAGCTAGAGGAAGTAGTAAGAGTCTGCAGATTAGGAGAGCGGAACAAGGAGCTCGAGCTCAAGAAGAAAGGCAACTGAGGTTCTTTGGAACCCAGAAGATAAGGCCTGAAGCTCAAGTTAAAAGGCAACTGAGGTTCATTGGAACCCAGAAGATAAGGCCTGAAGCTCAAGAAGAAAGGCAACTGAGGTTCTTTGGAACCCAGAAGATAAGGCCTGAAGCTCAAGTTAAAAGGCAACTGAGGTTCATTGGAACCCAGAAGATAAGGCCTGAAGCTCAAGAAAAAAGGCAACTGAGGTTCTTTGGAACCCAGAAGATAAGGCCTGAAGCTCAAGTTAAAAGGCAACTGAGGTTCATTGGAACCCAGAAGATAAGGCCTGGAGCTCAAGTTAACAGGCACGAGAGGTTCATTGGAATCCAGAAGATAAGGCCTGAAGTATAAAGGAAGACAAAGTCTCAAGTGTAAAGGAAGACAAAATCTCAAGCAGAAAGGAAGATAAAGTACATTGGAAGAAGGGAAGCTGAGTCGGGCTCACCCGGATAGCTCGAGACTGATTGGACTGAGATTAGTTCATCTTTTTTGTATTTAATCATTGTGTAATAAAGCCTCATAATTTTTAGAATCATCAATAAGGCTGATCATTTCCTCCAGAGTAACACCTGCCTATCAATACCTCCAAAATTTGATTTCTTGAACAGATTTATTATTTTTCACATTTTTTTGTTAGTTTTAACACCTGCGTTTGGGTGCTGTCCTCATCCAACAAAGCTTGCTGTTCAGCGTCCTCGAACATTTGGTGCGGTTTTCCACGTGGTTCATTATTAAGTTCGAAATCGTCACTTTGGAATTTCTTAAACCACCTGTAACACTGCGATTTATTCAGAGCGTGGTCGCCGTGAACATCCTCGAGCATTCGGTGGGCTTCAGTGGCACTTTTCTTCCAGTTGAAAGCGAACAACAAAACTTCCCGCAAATGGGCACTTTTTGGCTCGGAAATCACCATTTTCCACGGGCTCCAGAAATTTTCCACGATTTGAATTTTCCTAAAACTCCCCGCATGCTGATGCCACGTGAGTCAAAAAACAAAATGCCTTCAACAGCGCCACCGTCGGCTCGAATAAAGTTGCACAGCGCCCTCTGGCAGCCATTTTCGCGTTTCATACTAATAGACCTGGTATATTGATAATTATAATTAGTTCATTTCAAGCTAATGATTCATCTATATTTTTTTAAATGTGCAAAGAGAGACGTGACTTAGCGATAGATTTACTAAACAAGAAGCTCTTGTCCCTGGAGATTAAAGAATCCCGGGAGGTACCTTCTATCGTATGGTAACAAAATAAATTTTCTTTGATAGCTTCCAATTGGTCACACGGATGTCCAATCCCACTCTGATAGTTTCCCTGGTTCCCAAATTCTGAAAATACCCCAGATTTCAATATATATTGTCACATCTGAATATATTTAAGTAGAAAAGAGATTTATTATCAAATAAATAAATTTAGAAAAAGACATATTAAGATCTACCGTATCAGTAAATTAATATCAGTAATAATTCATATTTAAAATAATTTTAAATTATAAAACAATCACAATCGAAAAAATCATTACAAGGCCGTTTCAATAGTACCTTGTAGAGATTATAAAATAAAATATACTTCAAAAATTTCTGAATAATTTCACTTTCAGTGAATCTTTGCCACACAAGGTAAAAATTCAATTAGAGAAAACGTTATCTCGAACGTTCTTTTATAATGGCTACAAATAAACTGGTGTAGAAGCGATTATTTAATATATCATTGTTATTCATGGTGAAACTGGTTAGATTTTGTGCCAAAACAACTACTTCACGTGACACCTTTCCAAATCACTCCTCACTTCGTGTCACAGCGCCACACCACAAACCTTTTTCACTTTTCAGGCCAAAGACGCCTTCATGCCTGTGACACACTCACCCCAAAGCGTGTCCACGACGAAAGTCGCACTATCACCACACATCTAATCTGACATCACCGAATAACATTTTTATTAAGTCCGCAAAAACGTCGAAACACAACAACTACGAACATTGAGGAAACTATATTTTCAAATAGGCAAGAAATATGCCAACCTCAACAAAAAAAAGAGAGAAAGTCAGTTTCAAGTAGATGACAAATCTCACCATCCCACATGTTTGACCATCCAAGAAATAGAATTCCCGTGAAAAAAGAAGTGGACGCCCTTTATTACATCACTCCCCCAAGCCGAATCTATTTCAGTTACATATCCCCCGTCCAACGTCCAACCTCCCCTAACAAATCTATCATCTTGACCACTATCTTCATGATCGCCATTTTTTTTAAACACATGTTTCACACTAACCATTTAGGTTTTCACACAAATATCAAACAACGCCTTAATCACAACACAACATACATTAAACATTTTACATTATAATTTAAATCACCATTTAAAACAATTTAGTTAAGTCTAATCTAGATTTTAAACGCAAAAGAGAATTCATTCTCTACATATCACCTTTTTGGATAAACGAGAATATTGTTCAATTTTCCACTACTGAACATTTATCCAATCCACTGACCTCCATTGTCGCCATGATTGCAATCTTTAAGGAAGAAGAAGGTCGTTGAACTTTAGTTTTATGGGTCCTAGGCAGTGACCTTTACTTCCTGGATGATGCAATCCTGTTAATTGTTATTCCCTTTTCGCGAAGCCTAACTTTTATTAAATATTTTGACGATACATTGCATAGATTGTGGTGGGGTTACATATTGCTATATACAGATTATCACATACATGTTATGAATTTTTTGTTGTTGTTCGATTAAGGGTTGATAAGACAAGGGATCGATAAGTTAAAGGGTTGTTGCAGTCGTGATAAAAAAATATAATTATTTACCGTCAAGTAGCTTTTATTTTAATTACTTGAGGAAATATTACACATTAGTTATTTTCACATTATATAGAATTTATGAAGTTAATCCTATATTAGTGATTTTAAAGGATAGATATGTTAACTACGCATATTTACAACAAAACTGTACAACAAAACTGAAAGTCTTTCTAAAAACGATTATAACAAAAGTAAAATTATGAATGAATAAAATAAAATATATATATTTTTTAAATATAGAAATATATGAATTTTTAGATTATATAATATATATATATATATATAGTGTAAAAACTATATGACAAAAATATAACAGTGATTCCACATTTAAAACTCAAGGAGCAAACTGATAAGAATGATAACCCATATCAAGTAGATTTGATTAGATTAGCAAGCTAAATCTAAATTAATTATAATAATAAATAGTTGTTTAGTTTTATGGTTTAGTTTTGTAATAAAATTATCTTCATTAATTTGATTATTTAAATTCAAATTATAAAATTTGTTAATTGTTATTATTTAGTAGAGAGAGAGAGAGAAAAAAAATCCTTTACTTCTAACACATCATTCAGTTAATTATATATTTATAATTAATAACAATAAAATTTAACAACGTAACGTCTTTTGCATCGGCTTTTACACGTCATTTAGACATACTCTAACCTATATATAGAATAATAGAAGTGAGAATATATATAATATTATAATATTTCACTAACTAATAAAATTTATAATATTATATATATTCTCACTTCTATTATTCTATATATAGGTTAGAGTATGTCTAAATGACGTGTAAAAGCCGATGCAAAAGACGTTACATTGTTAAATTTTATTGTTATTAATTATAAATATATAATTAACTGAATGATGTGTTAGAAGTAAAGGATTTTTTTTCTCTCTCTCTCTCTACTAAATAATAACAATTTACAAATTTTATAATTTGAATTTAAATAATCAAATTAATGAAGATAATTTTATTACAAAACTAAACCATAAAACTGAACAACTATTTATTATATATATATATAGTTGTATAGTTTTATAGTTAAGTATTCTATTGAAATTATCTTAATTATTTTGATTATTTAAATTCAAATTATAAAATTAGGAAATTGTTATTATTTAGTATAGATAGAGAGAGAAAAAAAATCCTTTACTTCTAAAACATCATTCAGTTAATTATATATTTATAATTAATAACAATAAAATTTAACAACGTAACGTCTTTTGCATCGGCTTTTACACGTCATTTAGACATACTCTAACCTATATATAGAATAATAGAAGTGAGAATATATATAATATTATAAATTTTAGTAGTTAGTGAAATATTATAATATTATATATATTCTCACTTCTATTACTCTATATATAGGTTAGAGTATGTCTAAGTGACGTGTAAAAGCCGATGCAAAAGACGTTACGTTGTTAAATTTTATTGTTATTAATTATAAATATATAATTAACTGAATGATGTGTTAGAAGTAAAGGATTTTTTTTCTCTCTCTCTCTCTACTAAATAATAACAATTAACAAATTTTATAATTTGAATTTAAATATAGATATATTACTAAATACAACTATTTATATTCATATTTTAAAATAAAAAAATTTAAAAAATCATTAAAAAAAAACGATAAAATATAAAATTATAAATATATATATATATATACTAACAATCTTAACTACCTTCTTTACAAAACTTTTTGTCTTCTTATTATTAGTTTGATCAAAAGTACATGGTTCTGTCTTTCTCTCTTTTTTCTAACTATTATATATATTCTCACTTCGATTATTCTATATATAGGATTAGAGTATGTCTAAATGACGTGTAAAAGCCGATGCAAAAGACGTTACGTTGTTAAATTTTATTGTTATTAATTATAAATATATAATTAACTAGATGATGTTTTAGAAGTAAAGGATTTTTTTTTCTCTCTCTATCTATACTAAATAATAACAATTTACTAATTTTATAATTTGAATTTAAATAATCAAAATAATTAAGATAATTTTAATAGAATACTTAACTATACAACTATTTATTTTTATAATTAATTTAGATTTAGTTTGCTAATCTAACCAAATCTACTTGATATGATTTATCATTCTTATCAGTTTGCTCCTTAAGTTTTAAATGTAGAATCACTGTTATATTTTTATTATATAGTTTTTACACTATATATATATATATATATATATATATATATATATATATATATATATGTTGTCAGTCAGGACAAAAATACCAGATTAGCTAAACAAATTATTTTAATAATTATGTCTATATATATATTTACATCTCTACAAGTCAAAAGATATATATCAACAGAGTATCATTCATTTTCTTATCAGAGCTCTACAATATCTGAGCCTAATACTCTGCACATCTACTCTCTTACTTTTACAAGAATCTTTGAGATTTCTTGACCACCCTTCCATATCTTGTCTGCACTACTGGCGTTGAAGGGAGTCTTCTCTATTGATCCTGGTCTTGGCTTTCACTCCGCGTCCCTTCTTCTCTTGTAGGTCCGGTTGATGTCGAAGGGGGGGGGGGGGGCCTCCACATTCCTCAGCTCCTGGCGCCGACTATCTTCAGAAGCATCCATGGTACTTTCCGTAGTTGGCAGGCGTGTGAGGTGAAGCCTGTTTCGCCTAACTTTTCCTTGAGGAGTTTGTACCCAATAGGAGCGAGGTTCTTGGGATTTGTGTAGAACTTCCCCTTCTACCCTTTGATCTCTAATCCAAACACTGTCTCCATGTTGAAGCTGAGGCAAGCTATGTACGTCATGTCGTTTATCATATAGAGGCTTCTGGTTGATCATCCTCTTTTCTCTCTTTCTTGCAAGGCTTTGGAGTCCAAGTATCTTGTCATCAGTGATGACTCTATAGCGGGAACCGAGGTCCTAAGGCGTCGTCCCATTAATAGTTCAGCTGGACTATACCCACTTTCCAGGGGCATCGTCCTATATGCTTGAAGAGTCAGGTAGCAATCTTCTTCTTTCTTAAGACTTTGCTTTATTTTCTTAATGATTGCTTCAATAAATCTATTGCTTTGAGGGAATCTCGGGCTGGAGGTGATGTGCTTTAAAGACCATTCCTTCGAAAATCTTGAAATTTCGGAGCCAAGAACCTTTTGGAATTGGGGCTATTATCGCGTTCCGTGCCTAGCAAATATAGATTTAAGACGGCTTATCACTTCTTGAGCAGTTAGATTTTGTAAAAGTGATATTACTAGGTACCTGTAATAGTAATCACAAACAATTAGGTACCATCTCCCATTTAGGTAAAATAGGTCCATTCCGACTTTTTGCCAAGGTCTGATCGGGAATTCAGAGGGCATCAAAGCTTCATGCTTGGGTATTCTCTCCTTCAAGCACTTTGTACACGACGAAACCATCCTTTTAATTTCTTGGGAAATTCCCAGCCAGCATACCGACTCTTTTGCTCTAGATCTGCATTTATTGATCCCAAAATGGCCTTGGTGCAATTTTTCAAGGATCTCTTTCCGCATTGACCTAGGGATCAGAATTCTTTGTCCTCTAAGAAGAAGACCATTCTGATAGGTTAGGTCGTCCTGAAATTGCCAGTATCCTCTTATTTCTGGATCAACTTCTTTTTTGTTCTTAGGCCATCCACCTGTACAATAATTAGCCACTTGAGAGCAATGTGAATCTTCCTTTTGCTTTCTCGAATTCTCCAGAAGTCTTTCTTCTGTTGCTGGAAATTCAATGCATTGGATGTACGCCGAAAGTTCTTCTTCCCGTTCATCTTTATGCCGTTTCGAGATAGGCTTCCTTGATAATACATCAGCCACTATTTGCTTTTTACCAGCAATGTGACTTATTTGATTGGAATACCTCACATCCTCATTTTCAATCGCTGAAGTCTGGGAGTTATGTCCTCCAAGGGTTTGGATATAAAATTGGCAATCAAGGGCTTGTGGTCTGTTTCAATATGGATTTTAAATCCTGTAACATAATATTTTAGTCCTTCGCAAGTCCATACTATAGCCAGTCCTTCTTTTTCAATTTGGCTGTATCTTCTTTCCGTTTCGGAAAGTATTCTAGATAGATAAGCTACAGGTTTTAAAGATTCATCAGGTTGTTCTTGTCTCAGGACTCCACCTATTCCAAACGAGGAAGCATCAGCTGATATTATGGTCAGTCCTGAGGGAGTATATAAGGCTAGATTAGGTCTGGATGCCAATTCTTGCTTCAGTAGATAAAAGCTCTTTTTCTGAGGTTCTTCCCAAACCCACTCATTTTTTGTGCTTAATAATGAGTTCAAAGGTTGTATTTTGTCCGCAAGGTTGCGAAGGAATTTTCCTAAGTAATTCACCATGCCTAAGAAAGACTTCAATTATTTTGCTGATTTAGGCTCTTCCATTTTTGTAACAGCATCGAGCTTTTCTACGTCAATGAATAAGCCTTCTGAACTCTTTGTGTCTTATGAATTTTATAGTTTTAACTCCAAATTGGCACTTTTCTGGGTTGAGTGTCATCCCTTCTTCTTGAAATTTCTTCAAAACTTGGCGTACCCTTTCGTTATGTTCTTCTAAGGAGGAGCCGTATACAACAATATCATCCATGAAGCATACCACCCCTTCTATTTTTCCCAGAAGCTGAGTCATCTTTCTTTGAAAGATTTCTGGTGCTGATGATATTCTAAATGGGATTCTTTTGAAGAAGAACCTGCCGAATGGCGTTATAATAGTGGTTAGGTTTTGGGATTCTTCAGCTAACCCGATCTGCCAAAATCCTGGATTTGCATCTAGCTTGGAAAAATAGCAAGCATTTCCAAGCTGTCCCAGGATATGCTCTGTTGCCGGTAGTGGATAATTTCTCTTCTTATATATTGATTTAGCTTTGTAAAATCAACCCAAATTCTTAATTTCCCTCCTGGTTTAGGTACTGCAACCATTCCCGCACACCACTCAGTTGGCTCTTCTACTGATTCAATGACTCCTAGCCTGGTCATCTCTTCAAGTTGTTCCTTCAACTGTTTCATTAAGGGAATTGGAACTCTCCTAGGGGTGCACAAGGCATATGGTTTCGCATCAGGTTGAAGGGATATTTTGTAATTTATTTTGGCTTGTCCTAAACCATTAACTAATTTTGGAAACTCTTTTTGGGTTAAAATGATTTGTTGATAATTGCTGAATTATTCTCACATTATTTAATTTCTCGCTTGTCTCCCTAGAGAGAAGTGGTTGTTTCAGTTTATCAACAATGTATATCTTCGAGTTTAAGTGCTGGCCTTTATTTTGAAGTATTACGTGGATAATTCCAACTGTTTTCAAGGGTATTCCATTCGGACCTTGTAATATTTTATCCGATTTTTCTAATTTTATTCTTTGGAAATTTTGACAATATTGTTGAAAGGGGAGCACGTTGACATCAGCTCCCGTGTCAATTTTAAAATTAATTTGTCTATTGTTTACACACCTTAATTGGTACTACCCATTTCTTAGACGATTCAAATTCTACAGATCCCAGAAAGGTTATCTCTGATTTTACTTCATTTATGGCTACTGATCTGCAAACTTTGGCATAATGAACTTTCTACTTGCATTTATTACAAGACAAGTTCATGGCTGGGCAATTATTTCAATCATGATTATTTGAATTGCCACACCTGATGCATCCATGTGATGATCTTCCTGGCTGGTTTGACTTAAATTGTCTCATTTTTGGTTTATTTTATGTGATTAGGCAATTTCTTTATTTGATCTACAAATTTTGTTGGTAAAGGCTAGACTGCTGTTCTTTGACACTTTCTAATTGTTTTGCCATCTGTGTGGCGTTCACTAAGGTTAAGTCTGTATCAAGTTGCATTTTTTCAGACAACGCTCTATCTCTTACTCCAACAACTATCCTATCCCTAATCAACTCATCATATAACACCCCAAAATTACAGTTCTCGGCTAGGCTATACAGTGCTGTGATAAAGTCATTCACCCTTTCTCTTTCTTGTTGACATCTTTGATTAAATCTTGCCCTTTCATAAATTATATTCCGTCTTGGAATAAAGTGACTTTAAAAACAATTGATAACTTCATCATATTTCTCGAGTTGGTCACCTGCTAATTTAAATGACATCAATATATCATCTGCATTATCGCCCATGCATTACACGAGCATGTTAACTTGCTCATTTTCTGGGTTGTTAATTAACCCACTTGCCTGCCTAAAGCGTTCAAACCTCCTAATCCTTTTAGGCCAATCACCTGGAGTTGAGAAATTAAAAGGTTCTGGGGCTACGCAATTGTATTTTTGAGCCATTTCAGATTTGTATAATTATTAATTTTGCTTATCAATAATTTGCTTAATGTCGAATTTCAAATTTTCTTTTCTTCGAACAACGACCTTCTTTAAGAAATCAGTTTACCGCTGCGAGTTTGCTTGATGACGAGTTTCAAATTTTCTTCGAACAACGACCTTCTTCAAGAAATCAGTTTTCCGCTGCGAGTTTGCTTGTTGTCGAGTTTCAAATTTTCTTCGAACAACGACCTTCTTTAAGAAATCAGTTTACCGCTGCGAGTTTCTTTGATGTCGAATTTTAAATTTTCTTCAAACAACTACCTTCTTTAAAAAATCAGTTTACCGCTGCGAGTTTACCGCTGCCACCATGTGTTGTCAGTCAGGACAAAAATACCAGATTATCTAAATAAATTATTTTAATAATTATGTGTATATATATATATATATATATTTGCATCTCTACAAGTCAAAAAATATATATCAGCAGAGTATGTAATATATATATATATGTTATATAATTTTTAAAAAATTAATAGAAATATAATAGAGATAAATGCATGTAAATATTATTTTATTTTATTAATCTGTTTAAAATAACTCTGTTGTTCTTGGCCACTAGATGGCGCCACCTTAAATATAAATAGATTGTTTTGTTTTTTTTAGTGTTGGTTAGGTAAGTTAGATTTTATTTTATATAGGTATGTAAATGGTGATATAGAATTAATTGTTAAAATTCTATATTTACTTAATTTAAAATATATACTTTTGCTCAAAGAGTTCAAAATAAACTACTTGAGACTGATTTTCTCTTTTTTAATTAAATTCAAGACGACTGCACCTTCAATTTTAACAAATCATTTTTTGGATTTACATAATTATAGAACAGCTAGCCGACAGGATTTGCCTAGTAATTCTCTCTAAAATGCCTCCGAAAATAGAAAAGCCAGTTGAGCAACAGTCTTTTACGAGTAATTTTGATTTACCCAAATATGATGGACAAAATTTTGATGTTACTTCATGGTTAAAATTCTTTAATAAAAAATGCCAGCAAAACCATGTTGATGAAGACTATAAACTAAAAAATATTTCGAAATACCTTGATGGCGAAGCTTTTAATTTTTATATAGAGACATTGCAAGATATAGATGATTGGAGAGAACTAGAACAAAAATTACTTTCATATTTTACAGTTAAGGACTCTAACCTATTTAGTAAATTTTTAAATTTGAAATATAATGATAAGGATGATCTTGATAATTACTTTAAAGAAAAATCTTCATTGGCAAAGAAGCTTAATTTGGATACACCACTTTTATTAGAAGCTCTTACAGAGGGGATGCCAAATTACCTGAAGAAATATTTAATTGCAGCAAGAGTTAAGGAAACCTCAGATTGGATTAGAATAGCTACTCAATTAAAATACTCTACCAATCAAGAAAAACAGCAACCATCCACAAGTAATAATGATAATAGGCAGAATTTTCAAAATAGATCATACTACCCAACAAGGTCAAGGTTTAACCCCAACTCTCCTCCAGGTCTACAACTCCAACCACCTCCAAGGTCATCTCCAAGATTAACCACAGCTCATCACCAGGAAGCATCCAGCAGGTCAACCAATTTACCACCCTACCCCTGCAAAATCTGCTCTTCCCATCAACTACCTAACCAATACCACTTCCACCGAGATTGCCCACTCAACAAACATGAGAAAGGACTGCCAACCAACAACCATTCAGAACCTCCAAACCCAGGTAGAACTTTACTATTATTTTCAGTACTCATAAATTATGTTTCACTACCTTGTGTACTTGATACCGCCTCATCTATCTCCATCATGCCCTCAAAATATTTAAATCGCATTCATTACAGAATATTAGATAATTCCCCAAATGTAAAAATAGGTCAAGTAGAAGGTTTTAGCTATCCCTTATGTAAAATATTGGTTAGACTTACTTTAGGAAAAATCACTAAATATCAGGAATTCTTTGTTTGCAATAGCTCAATAGAATACCTTATCCTAGGTTTGCCAACTTTCTATAATTTTTTCTTACAAATTGATTTTTCAAAAAGCCTACTTTTTCAAAATTATAAATTTTTATACTCTTTTAATCCTAAAACTAATAATCATAATTCCTTTGTAACCACTCTATGTATTCCAGACCCATACTATGTTAAAAATTCATCTCTTTTAAATATTGACCCATTAAGTAATTTTAATTATTTTAGTATACCAAATACAAACGTTAAACATATAGATCATAATTCAAATCCCATTATTGATTCTAACTCATATCATAGTATGCAAATTCCATGCCCTATTGTCAATTATAACTCATATTTAGACCTTAGTAACTTAGATATTAACCCAAATTTCTCAATTCAAACAATTTCAGATATTTTGCATAAATATAAGAATGTTTTCTCTAAGCACAATTTTGATATAGGATACATAAAGACTAACCCAATTTGCATATCTCTTTTAGATAATATTCCCATAGCACAAAAGCCATATAGGACATCTTTTTACAATAATGCTGAAATACAAAAACAAATAACTGAATTATTAAAATATGACATCATTAGACCTTCATCTAGCCCCTATAGTTCTCCAGCATTATTAGTGACAAAAAAATCTGATGCCCCAAATCACCCCACAAGACTCTGTATAGATTATAGGAAACTTAATCAAAAAACAGTTCCAGAACATACACCAATTCCACTTATAGAACAAATTATAGATAGGTTATCACAGTCAAAAATATACACTATTCTAGATATTAAAAATGCATACTGGCATATACCCATAGATGAAAAAGATAGACATAAAACTTCCTTTGTAACACAATTAGGATGTTATGAATGGAACAGACTTCCATATGGTCTAAAAAATGCACCTTCACAATTTGAAAGGATTATGAAGTCAGTTTTCACTAAGCATAATATACAATATGCCCTAAATTATTTTGATGATATTATTATACACTCTAAAACTTATGAAGAACACATTAAGCATTTAGATGACATATTAGGTATATTCGAACAAGAGGATATAAAACTGAATCTCAATAAATGCAAATTTTTACAAAAAGAAATACAATTCTTAGGATACACTATTAACTCAGGAAAATATACACCAAATAACACAAATATTGAAGCAATTTTAAAATTAAATAGACCATATAATATTAAAACCTTACAGAGATTTTTAGGCACCATAAATATTTATAATAAATTTATTCCCCACTATGCGCAAATTAGGGCACCTTTGAATGAACTTTTGTTAAAAAATGCTCCTTGGCTATGGAGTGCAAAACATGAACAAGCCTTCCAAACACTTAAAAATTCACTCATATCACAGCCTGTACTATATATTTATGACCCATCAAAACCATTTATTTGTTCACAGATGCATCAAATCTAGGAATATCAGGTGTCCTTAAACAACCTGATGAACAAGGCATTTTACACCCCATAGGTTATTTTTCTAGAAAGCTACACCCATATGAACAGAATTACACTGCCTCAGAAATTGAAACATTAGCAATAATAAATTCAGTACAAAGATTTCACACATACATCCACAACATTCATTTCACCTTACACACAGATCATTTACCTCTAAAATGGCTTAAAAATGTAAAAAACCCACAGGGAAGATTATTTAGATGGTCATTACTTCTCTCACAGTATGACTTTGATATAAAACATATAAAAGGGTTACACAATATAGAAGCAGATATGTTATCTCGATCACCAGTTTCACACTATTTAACAATAAATGAAATAAAAGAACACCAATTTACAGAGCATATTAATAGTAATAAAATTAAAATTCAAAATGGCATTTACATAGTTAGAAAAAAAGGTTTTAATAGGGCATATGTACCACAATCACTTAGGCAAAAATTATTACATAAAGTACATACAAATCATGGACACATTGGTACAACACAAATGACAAAAATATTATTTCCCTATTATTATTGGCCATATATGACAAAAGACATTGCTAATTTTACAAAACACTGTGAAACATGTCAATTTAATAAATCAAGAGACAATAGGATTATTTATGGACCTTTACAACAAATGCCAATAGCCACACACCCAAACCACATTTTTTCTCTTGATACAATGGGAGGATTGCACAATTATGGGACTACAAAACACAGCATTCATATGATAGTAGACCATCATAGTAGATTCTTATGGACTTTTCCAACCAAATCTGTATCAACTGATTCTTATATTACCTGTTTAAAAAACTTATTCCAAATTAATAAACCTGAAATATTGATAACTGACAGAAATGCAGCTTTTCTTAGCAATAAATTTAAACATTTTTTAGAAAAAAACAATGTTAAGCATCTACTCACCAGTGCACATCATCCAGAAACAAATGCTAAGGTAGAAAGGTTAAATTCCACTATCATTAATAGATTAAGATGTGAATACAATAGTAGTTTAAAAATTCCTTGGACAAAATACATTCCTAAAATTACTGAAAGCTATAATACAACAATACATACAATAACAGGTTTTACTCCTAAATTCTTATACTATGGAATACAACCACAGTATATAGAACATACCACTGAAAAACATACACCAATAGAAGATGCAAGAAAATTATCAATTGAAAGAACTATAAAATCACATGAACATAGTAAGCAGCTCTATGACATTAAACATCCAGAACCCATTTTTAAAGTAGGAGATCAAGTATTGGTAAAAACTTTTATTTATCCAAACACAGGTAAATTAACCCAAAGGTATATAGGTCCATTTAAAATTTTAAAACAATTTTCCCCAGTAACATATGAAATAGATAAGCCTAATATACCTCAAAATAAAAAAACTGAAATTATACATTCTAATAAACTTAAATTATTTTATCCTGAAACAGACTTTTTACTTCAAGATAACACTAACATAGGAAATAACTCAATTTTAACCCAAAATTCCAACCAAAAATTAATAGATATTGATGACAACCCATGTTTTTTGCAGGAAGAACATATTTTAGATATGGACAATAAAGAACTAATTTCAACACCAGCACTATTACCTACAAAATACATTTGATTTTTATCTAAATACTCTATTATTTTCATAATGTAAGTTTTACTATTTTTTGAACAATTAATTTCAATACATTGTGTGTAAATAGGCTATTTTCTTTTGCGTAATAATCTTTTGAAATCTAATTCATATTTTGAATACCTTTTATTTGTGTCTGCCTTTAAATTTTGTATATAATTTTCATTATTATGCCATATATAATTTGCATACATGTTGTATACATCATATTTTAAAAATATTATTTGTTTATAAACAAACTAATTAAACAGAAGATTTTTGGGTATTGATTTTTATTGTTTAATATTATATTCTATTTTGTAAATTATTTTCCTTTTATTTTGACACCCTATATAAGTCTTTTTCATGGGGGGGAAATGTTATATAATTTTTAAAAAATTAATAGAAATATAATAGAGATAAATGCATGTAAATATTATTTTATTTTATTAATCTGTTTAAAATAACTCTGTTGTTCTTGGCCACTAGATGGCGCCACCTTAAATATAAATAGATTGTTTTGTTTTTTTTAGTGTTGGTTAGGTAAGTTAGATTTTATTTTATATAGGTATGTAAATGGTGATATAGAATTAATTGTTAAAATTCTATATTTACT
Source organism: Cordylochernes scorpioides (assembly GCA_030710605.1). Lineage (NCBI taxonomy): Eukaryota > Metazoa > Arthropoda > Arachnida > Pseudoscorpiones > Chernetidae > Cordylochernes > Cordylochernes scorpioides. Next base: position 48,581,558 of record CP092876.1, read on the forward strand.
TAATTTAAAATATATACTTTTGCTCAAAGAGTTCAAAATAAACTACTTGAGACTGATTTTCTCTTTTTTAATTAAATTCAAGACGACTGCACCTTCAATTTTAACAAATCATTTTTTGGATTTACATAATTATAGAACATATATATATATATATATATATTACATATATATATATATATATATATATATATATATTGTTGCACTGGGCTGCGGTTTGGCAGATTCTTCAGTCTTGAGTCTCTCCTCAGACGTGTCTTGCATATTTCCAGAGCGTGTTTCAACCATCCTACAAATTTATATAAGGGAATAATGAGATAAGTCTACTTTAAGTAGCCTCCAGAATCATTTATTCATTTTTCTCACATCAAAGAGAGCAGTGAAGTCACATGTGTACCTAAATGCAAATGATGATAATCTAAATAATCTGTTTTAAATAAATATCATAGAATATAAAATTAAATAAATATAAAATTTAAATTTCAAATATATTAAAAATAATATAAGAAATACGCCATTAATCATGATGTAACACTTCCCCCTCTCCAGAGGTCGTCACGTCCTCGTGATTGACCTCATCAATTCTTTCAAAATAGGGTTTGATTCTTGAGACATGGACAATCAATGGGTCTTGGCCAGGATTATCTTTTGGTTCAATTAAGTAATTTACGTTGGACAGCTTCTTTAATATTCTATATGGGCCAAAATATTTTCTCAATAGTTTTTCACATTTTCTGATTTTCCTAACTGGTGTCCAAACTGCCACTAAATGTCCTGGTTCATAGATTCTCTCGTTGTGTTTTTTGTCATAGTTTCTTTTCATTCTTTCCTGAGTCTTCTCTGTGTTGTTAATGACTACCTGTCTCGTCTTTGCTATTTTATCTAAGTAGTTTTCTATATATTCGTCGTAATCGTCCATGTTACTGTCCGTTGGGATATTCTCGTCGTCTAAGAGGGACATAGGTTCCCTCCCAAACAACAGGAAAAATGGAGAGTAGCCTGTGGTTTCTTGAATTGTGGTATTATACGCGTGGGTGATAAAAGGAAGGATTTCGTCCCAGTTCTTCTGATCCGTATTCACATACATGCTGATCATATTGATTAAAGTTCTATTTAGCCGTTCCGTTAGCCCGTTAGTCTAGGGGTGGTAGCTCGTTGGGAAGCAATGTTTAACTTTGCACATTTTCATAACCTCCTTCATCAAATTGCTAGTGAATTGTGAACCTCTGTCGCTGATAAGAAATCTTGGAGCCCCGTGACGTAAAAATATATGTTCGATTAAAAATGTAGAGACTTCTTTCACTGTCGTTTCTGGTACTGCCTTTGTTTCAGCATACTTGGTATAATAATCCGTCAACACAATTATCCATTTCCTTCTTCTTTTCGTTGATGGCAAGGGGCCAACAAAGTCAATTCCGATTCTTTCAAAAGGGTAGTTAGCTGGGGGAATAGGTTGTAGAAGTCCAGATGGCAACTGATTTGAACCTTTCCGACTTTGGCAAAGATGGCACGTCTTTACAAATTCGGAAACATCTTTCAGCATGGAAGGCCAATAGTATTTATTCTTCAATCGGTATGTGGTTCTGGCGACGCCCAGATGGCCATTCAGCATATGGTTGTGGTATTCACTCATGATTTCTTTACTTCTCTTCTTTGGCACTGCCAGCAACCATTCTCTACCTTCAGGATTTGGATTTTTCTTGTAGAGACACCCATTTTCTTCTTTAAAGTTCTGTGTAATTGAACGCTTGTTTCCACTAAGGTTCTCCTTAATATTCTCAATAAAATCATCCTTTTCGTCTATTATTTGATTCAAAAATAGTCTTTCATAATCCTCGTCCCATTCGTTTTCTGGTAAGGGTCCTCTAGATAGACCATCAGCTTCCAGATGTTTTTTTCCTGATTTGTGTATAATTTCGAAATTATATTCCTGAATCTTCAGTGCCCATCGTGCTAATCGGCCGGTCGGATCTTTTAAATTCTTAAGCCAGCATAGTGCGTGATGATCAGTGACGATTTTAAAGTTCCTTCCATATAAATAGGGCCATAATTTTGATATCGACCACACTACAGCTAAACATTCCTTTTCGGTGGTTGAATAATTTTGCTCAGGTTTACTTAGGGTTCGGCTCAAATATGATATTACCTTCTTTTCGCCACCGATATTTTGAATTAGTGTTGCGCCTAAGCCGATGTTAGAGGCATCTGTGTGAATGCAGGTGGCTGCATTTGGATCAAAGTGACCTAAAATTGGCGGATTCATAAGAGCTTTTTTAAGGTTTTGGAACGCTTTTTCCTGTTTTCCTGTCCAGATAAATTGAACATTTTTTCTGATGACACTGGTCAATGGGTCAGCGATTAATGAGAAATCTTTAATAAATTTTCTATAATATGAGCACATTCCTAGGAATGATTGCACTTCTTTGGCCTTCTTGGGCTGAGGAAAATCTCTAACGGCTTTGATATTATATTCGGCAGGTTTTATACCCTCTTAGTTGGTTATATGTCCAAGGATCTCAAGTTCCTCGAAAGCAAATCTGCATTTCTTGGCGTTCAGATTTAAATTAGATTCGCTGAAGCATCTGAGGACAGCTTCAAGTCTTTTAATGTGGGTTGGAAAGTCCGAGCTGTATATAATCACATCGTCCAGGTAGCAAAGGCAAATCTGCCATCTCAGATTTCCGAGGACATTGTCCATGTTCCTCTCAAAAGTAGCAGGGGCGTTGCATAGACCGAAGGGCATTACGTTGAATTCATATAACCCATGTGCAGTAGTGAAAGCCGTCTTCTTTTTGTCTCTCTCTTCAATTTCGACTTGCCAATATCCCGATTTGAGATCTATTGCTGAGAAGTACTTGGATCCTTGGAGAGTATCCATTACATCATCAATTCTTGGGATTGGATAAACATCCTTCACTGTTACTTCATTTAATTTCCTGTAGTCCACACAAAATCTGTATTTGCCATCTCTTTTTTTGACCAATATAACGGGAAAGGACCAGGGACTCGAAGATTGTCTAATTATTCCTTCTTCGAGCATCTCACGATGGTTCGTTCCTTAGCGCTTACCCGGTAAGGCTTGTGCTTTATCGGTTTTGCGTCTTCTGTATGAATCTGATGTTTTGCCAAATTGGTCCTACCTAACCTCGATGAGAACAAATCAGTATACTTGGCCAAAATTTGTTTTAACCTCTCTTGTTCTTTAAATGATAAATTTTTGTTTATTTGAAATTGTATTTCGTCATTTTCATTCTGCTTCTCTTTATTATCTATAAAATTTACCCCTGCAGGAAGACTTCCATAAGCCAATGTTTGGTCTTTCATGATTTTTAAAGGTCGAGGATAAGGGTTCGTTATCCAGATATGGGTTTTCTTATCGGTGACAGTAAGCAAACTTCTTGCCAATCGAAGACCATTTGTTTGAGTCATTCTGTTGTTCTCTTCGATGACATATTTGCCATCCTCTGCTTCTATTGAGGCCCTAATCAATTTAATAGATAGTTTAGGTATAACGGTATCTGTAGTGCTCTTTTTTTTTAGATCATAATTGCTTACGTCATGATTACTCATCAAATTATATTTTATTGTTTCTCGTTTACAATCAATTTTAGCATTCATTTTTTTAAGGAAATCTCGTCCAAGAATAAGAGTTCGTAGATGCGCGTCCATTACTACAAATTCGTGGGATATTTCAGTGTCATCAATTTTTAAATCTAAAATAATGCTACCTACCATATCTAATTTTTTCCCATCGGGTCCTGAACACGTTTTAGTGAGACTATTTATTTCACGGCCAGCAAAAAGTGCTGTTCTTAGGTCGACCACTGAAAGATCGGCGCCTGTATCAATCAAAGCTTCGCATAACCCTATCTTGTCCACATTAATATTAATTTTGTACCTAGGGTCCAACTTTCTAATTCCATTTATGGTCGACTTGCTTTGATTGAAGGAATCAGGCGCGACACTTAGTTTAATTCTTCCAACACGGAATATCTATTCCGTGTAGGAATATTCGTTTGTGTGTCATTACAAACATCCGCATAGAGGCGAGGCCGTGTATAATCTTTCCTTTCGTCCATTTGAAGGTTTTCTTGGCTCTTGTCTTGGGAAACTGAGGGGTCCTCTTCTACGATCCTCACAAACTTGACTCTGCAATACCGCGCTACGTGTCCTGGCTTGTTACACTTGAAACATATTGGTCTCCCGTCTTCTGTCCTATTCCTGTTTGAATCTGGACTCTTATTGTATGTTTTCCTTGGGTAGACCGGTTTTGGCTCATGAATGGGAGTGTAAAATCGTCTAGGGGCAGATACCTGGGGCAGCGGCTTGTTCTGGTAGTACCTCTGAGCGGGGGCCTGGGGCTTGGGGGTGTTCTGGTAGTACCTCGGAGCGGGGGCCTGTGGCTTGGAGGTGTTCTGGTCTGGTCTTCTGAACGACGGAGCGTTCTTCCATTGCTCTTGATGATGGGAACGAGGAGAGCGTGGTCCATTAGATAGAGCCTTTGATTTTTCTATACGTTCTTGATAATTATTTTCAAACAAATCCATCTTTTTACACAATCTTAGGATTTGTTGGTATTCTTAGGAGGGTTTAAGTAGAGGGCAAAAGAGTATTCTCTCTTTAACCCTCCAATAACCCAATTTATTTTATTCTCTTCTTCCATTTGGGGATCGACCTTGTTGCACAGAACCAGGATATCCTCTGCAAACCTGATTGCAGGTTCATTCCACTGCTGCATTCTGTTCAGCCTCATCTTCAATTCTTCTTTGTTGGCGTCTGAGCCAAAATCCTGAATTAGGCGGCTCTTGAAATGTTCCCAGCTGGTAAAACTTATCTTGTGTAGGTCCAGCCAGGTTTTGGCGCTACCAATCATGTTCATGGCTGCATAGCGAGAAATAATATATTCTGCCCAGTGGTACAGGAAGCCAATTTCTTCAAGGGACTCAATCCATGGGCGAGGGTCTTCTGTTCCATCATATTTGGGGATGTCTATGTTGGGGTTCAAAACAACTGGGTCGGCACTTGCATCTCTACCAATTGTTGCACTGGGCTGCGGTTTGGCAGATTCTTCAGTCTTGAGTCTCTCCTCAGACGTGTCTTGCATCTTTCCAGAGCGTGTTTCAACCATCCTACAAATTTATATAAGGGAATAATGAGATAAGTCTACTTTAAGTAGCCTCCAGAATCATTTATTTATTTTTCTCACATCAAAGAGAGCAGTGAAGTCACACGTGTACCTAAATACAAATGATGATATTCTAAATAATCTGTGTTTTAAATAAATATCATAGAATATAAAAATAAATAAATATATAATTTAAATTTCAAATATATTAAAAATAATATAAGAAATACGCCATTAATCATGATGTAACAATATGTAATATATATATATATATTAACACAAAGCAATAACGCGCCATCTATACATATAAAATAAAATGATTTAAAAGCGCGAATGTTTCCTTTATACATAAAACGAACTTCTACTGTCCTTACTGCGATGAAAAAATATATTGGGAGGGCTTGGCTCATCAGTGGTGAACCCTCCCAGCGGTTTCGCCAATTTATTCCACCAGACCGCTTCTCAGAGCTCTAATATTGTATTGGACAATTCTGCTTTTATATACTACACTGAAGGATGGAATTTTAGAAATGGTTTTCAAGTAAACTATGGACATAAGCTTATAAGACAGTAGAATTATATTCAAATATTTGCTTCGAGCAATGCTCTTCAGCAAACTATAAAGACAAGGTCATTAGGAATAAATTAACACAAAGCAATAACGCGCCATCTATACATATAAAATAAAAGGATTTAAAAGCGCGAATGTGTCCTTTATACATAAAACGAACTTCTACTGTCCTTACTGCGATGAAAAAATATATTGGGAGGGCTTGGCTCATCAGTGGTGAACCCTCCCAGCGGTTTCGCCAATTTAATCCACCAGACCGCTTCTCAGAGCTCTAATATTGTATTGGACAATTCTGCTTTTATATACTACACTGAAGGATGGAATTTTAGAAATGGTTTTCAAGTAAACTATGGACATAAGCTTATAGGACAGTAGAATTATATTCAAATATTTGCTTCGAGCAATGCTCTTCAGCAAACTATAAAGACAAGGTCATTAGGAATAAATTAACACAAAGCAATAACGCGCCATCTATACATATAAAATAAAAGGATTTAAAAGCGCGAATGTTTCCTTTATACATAAAACGAACTTCTACTGTCCTTACTGCGATGAAAAAATATATTGGGAGGGCTTGGCTCATCAGTGGTGAACCCTCCCAGCGGTTTCGCCAATTTAATCCACCAGACCGCTTCTCAGAGCTCTAATATTGTATTGGACAATTCTGCTTTTATATACTACACTGAAGGATGGAATTTTAGAAATGGTTTTCAAGTAAACTATGGACATAAGCTTATAGGACAGTAGAATTATTTATATATAGAAGTTCGTTTTATGTATAAAGGAAACATTCGAGCTTTTAAATCCTTTTATTTTATATGTATAGATTGCGCGTTTTTGCTTTGTGTTAATTTATTCCTAATGACCTTGTCTTTATAGTTTGCTGAAGAGCATTGCTCGAAGCAAATATTTGAATATAATTCTACTGTCCTATAAGCTTATGTCCATAGTTCACTTGAAAACCATTTCTAAAATTCCATCCTTCAGTGTAGTATATAAAAGCAGAATTGTCCAATTCAATATTAGAGCTCTGAGAAGCGGTCTGGTGGATTAAATTGGCGAAACCGCTGGGAGGGTTCACCACTGATGAGCCAAGCCCTCCCAATATATTTTTTCATCGCAGTAAGGACAGTAGAAGTTCGTTTTATGTATAAAGGAAACATTCGCGCTTTTAAATCCTTTTATTTTATATGTATAGATGGCGCGTTATTGCTTTGTGTTAATTTATTCCTAATGACCTTGTCTTTATAGTTTGCTGAAGAGCATTGCTCGAAGCAAATATTTGAATATAATTCTACTGTCCTATAAGCTTATGTCCATAGTTTACTTGAGAACCATTTCTAAAATTCCATCCTTCAGTGTAGTATATAAAAGCAGAATTGTCCAATACAATATTAGAGCTCTGAGAAGCGGTCTGGTGGATTAAATTGGCGAAACCGTTGGGAGGGTTCACCACTGATGAGCCAAGCCCTCCCAATATATTTTTTCATCGCAGTAAAGACAGTAGAAGTTCGTTTTATGTATAAGGGAAACATTCGCGCTTTTAAATCCTTTTATTTTATATATATATTAAAAATGGCATATCCTGACCAGGAGCACATGTGCTTTACAGAAGGCAGAGCGCCATCTGGTGGAACAGAAATCAACTAAACATTGATTTAGCCTGTTCCCTGATATTTGGCCAACCCAATTTCTTGATAAATCAAGAAAAGCCATCCACGAACGCGTTTCGCGCTTTTGGCGCTCGTCAGCGTGGAGTAGGCTGAACCATTGCGACCTAAAAATATTTTTTGATCCCAATGGCTTCCTGAAAAACCAAGAAATGCTTATTTATGGCCAAACTTGCGTAAATACGCTTAGCACATTAAAAAACGAAATAAAAAATAAAAGATAAAAAGATCAGGTGTAGAAATCAATATTAAAAATGGCATATCCTGACCAGGAGCACATGTGCTTTACAGAAGGCAGAGCGCCATCTGGTGGAACAGAAATCAACTAAACATTGATTTAGCCTGTTCCCTGATATTTGGCCAACCCAATTTCTTGATAAATCAAGAAAAGCCATCCACGAACGCGTTTCGCGCTTTTGGCGCTCGTCAGCGTGGAGTAGGCTGAACCATTGCGACCAAAAAATATTTTTTGATCCCAATGGCTTCCTGAAAAACCAAGAAATGGGTATTTATGGCCAAACTTGCGTAAATACGCTTAGCACATTAAAAAACGAAATAAAAAATAAAAGATAAAAAGATCAGGTTGGCCAAATATCAGGGAACAGGCTAAATCAATGTTTAGTTGATTTCTGTTCCACCAGATGGCGCTCTGCCTTCTGTAAAGCACATGTGCTCCTGGTCAGGATATGCCATTTTTAATATTGATTTCTACACCTGATCTTTTTATCTTTTATTTTTTATTTCGTTTTTTAATGTGCTAAGCGTATTTACGCAAGTTTGGCCATAAATACCCATTTCTTGGTTTTTCAGGAAGCCATTGGGATCAAAAAATATTTTTTGGTTGCAATGGTTCAGCCTACTCCACGCTGAAGAGCGCCAAAAGCGCGAAACGCGTTCGTGGATGGCTTTTCTTGATTTATCAAGAAATTGGGTTGGCCAAATATCAGGGAACAGGCTAAATCAATGTTTAGTTGATTTCTGTTCCACCAGATGGCGCTCTGCCTTCTGTAAAGCACATGTGCTCCTGGTCAGGATATGCCATTTTTAATATTGATTTCTACACCTGATCTTTTTATCTTTTATTTTTTATTTCGTTTTTTAATGTGCTAAGCGTATTTACGCAAGTTTGGCCATAAATACCCATTTCTTGGTTTTTCAGGAAGCCATTGGGATCAAAAAATATTTTTTGGTCGCAATGGTTCAGCCTACTCCACGCTGACGAGCGCCAAAAGCGCGAAACGCGTTCGTGGATGGCTTTTCTTGATTTATCAAGAAATTGGGTTGGCCAAATATCAGGGAACAGGCTAAATCAATGTTTAGTTGATTTCTGTTCCACCAGATGGCGCTCTGCCTTCTGTAAAGCACATGTGCTCCTGGTCAGGATATGCCATTTTTAATATTGATTTCTACACCTGATCTTTTTATCTTTTATTTTTTATTTCGTTTTTTAATATATATATATATATATTTATTAAGAAAAAGGCATCTCCTTATCGTGCAACTGAAAGTTGCTTATGGCTTGCGCCATCTATCGGAATAAATATCAACTATTCTCGTTGATTTTTAATTATTCCAGAATTGGCCAAATACCCATTCTTGATTAATCAAGAAAAGCTAACCACGGATGCCTTAATGACCAATTTTTTGGTCGTTGAGGTACAGCTTGCACCACGCTGATGAGGGCCAACAGCCCGAAACGCGTCCGTGGTTAGCTTTTCTTGATTAATCAAGAATGGGTATTTGGCCAATTCTGGAATAATTAAAAATCAACGAGAATAGTTGATATTTATTCCGATAGATGGCCCCAGCCATAAGCAACTTTCAGTTGCACGATAAAGAGATGCCTTTTTCTTAATTTATGCACCTTATCCCAGTACAATGTTATATTTGTACTATTTTTTCACATATATATATATCGTATATTTAAAAACTGTATAATAATGACACTTTTAGTATATGACACATATCTCCCAATTAGTTAAAGCCGATACCTTAAAATATCCTACCTTCAATTAAAATGTACACTGTTTCTACTTGCTACCACCCCCATATTTTGTATATATGCTATATTTTTATTAATAAAACCTGTAAAGCCTTATTTGTATGTAAAACTGAAAATGTTGACGTCAAAATAAAGATCCAAAGAGAGAGCGGTCAGCTGGTGGCAGGGACAGAGGGGAGTAAAAGCCAACGCCCAGCCCTTGTGGGGCCCCCAGGGACTCTTTATAGACGACCCCTGAAAACAAGACAGGTTTTGGCAGGGGGTCAGCGGATGTTCTGGAGGGTGGCCATCGACAGACGGTTGCTGTCTTTCACACACACTCTCTCTCTCCATGTCTCGGTGATAAGCATCCAAGTTTGTGTCATGGCCTCTAGCTCTATCCGGGGGGCTGTCCCTGATCCGTCTATGTGCTAACACCTAGCCCTGCCTCTGCTTCTTGTTGTCCGCATGTGGGAAGATCATCAACACTTGCCTCACGTACACGACTGCCAGCTTATCCATACGTCGACAATTGTAACAATATTACAGAAAGTCGACAGGATAACTGAGGACAGCGGCATGCAGAGGATGACAGCGGCACCGGTGGCCAACGGAGCATTCGTGTGGATGCTTCTTCTACAGTCCTCCACCTTGATGATCCAGTGGACCATCTCAAAGACGCCATGCGAGGACTAGCTGCACCTGCCATCGAGCAGGTCATCATCGCCCCCATCGACATCTCCTGCGCCACGAACGTCTTCCTCCATCTGCTCGAACAGGCAGACAAGATTCATCGAGAAATCCTCGCATTGCCCCGCCAACCAGCATCGACGATGTCCTATGGCAACCATCGCAAAAAGGATCACCAGGCCTCATCGCAAGCAACTCCACAAGACCCATCCAAGACATAATCCATCTGGTAGGAGAATTTTCTCTACAGAACTTTCTCAATGTAACACTATTTCCGTTTTTTCCGCATTGAATTAACTACTTATTCGATACATTTTTATAACAATATTTCTAGACCGTGACGGCGGGCGGCTGGCTTCGGCAACACTGGAGCTGACGTCACTTCCTGTTTATGTAACCTGCAAGCGGCATCGCCACGCTGACTTATATTCTCTTTCTCCATGTTCACCATTTAATCTATATATAATCCTTTTACCTTGTAGTTAATTAAATAATAATTAACGTTAAGCGCTGTGTGTAATCAAATTGAAATATAACAGAGACTGAAGAAGCGCAAGACCTAAAACGTCAGACTGAAGAAGCGCAAGATCTAAAACGCCAGACTGAAGAAGCGCAAGGCCTAAAACGTGAGTAACCAAAATTATTTTGATTACTAGGCCCATCCTTTTTCTACTTACCAAATATTTTGTAAAATGGCAAACACGACGATTACAAAATTAAATGGTGCTAATTACTCCAGCTTGAGCTTCTAGATGAAACTCGTTCTAATCGAAAACGACTTGTGGAGTTTGATCAATCCGGGAGAGGCTAAACCTGACCCTAGTGACCTTGATGCAACAAAACTTTTTTTGTCGCGGGAGGGTAAGGCGTTTGCAAAAATTTGCCTTGGGATTAATGATGAACAACAATTGCATGTTCAACATTTGAATACTCCGAAAGAGGTCTGGGAGGAACTGGAAAAATTATACGCACCAAAGGATAGTAGATATTGAGCCGTACAACTAAGAAGGCATTTATATGGCGAAAGGTTGACTCAGCACAGCAATATGGAAGGGTATATGGGGAATATAAACCACATTGTAAACGAACTGGCCCAAATTGGCGACAAAATTGATGATGGCAATTTGGCTATCGTTCTTTTGGGTGGATTACCAGAGGATTGGGACACCGTTGTCTCAACCATATGTAACTTGCCTGATTCAAACTTCACGACCGCCACAGTTAAAAGACGGCTGTTGGCAGAAGAAGAAAGGCGTTCGTCAAATCTACCAAAAGATGTGGGTGCCATAGTCGTTTATGACTCTTCGAAGCCCATTGAAACAGAAAAACAATTTAAAGCAAAGGTTGTTTGTTTCAAATGTGGAGGTAAAGGCCATTATGCAAGGGAATGCAGGAAGAAAGGAAAGAATGAACAAAGCCCAAAGAGGTTTGACCAAAACAAAGACGTAAATATGTCTGCAATGTGCAACACTTTGTTTGGAGCTACCGCCGAGACCTGGATCATAGATTCCGAGACCTGGATCATAGATTCTGGAGCGACGCACCATATGCGTGTCTGAAGGAGTGCACAAGCAATATGAGTTCCATCACTGTTGCAAATGGCTCTTCTATAGAAACATGTAGTATCGGTATTGTCAGTGCCAATATTGTTGGACACAAGGGAGATGCCAGCAATTTCGTTGCCCAGAACACCTTGTACGTTCCAGATATGCGTCACAGTGTTCTGTATATACTCCAAATGATAGAAAACGGTAGAAAAGTTGTCTTCAACAAGAGTGGTTGCCACATTATGGACATGAAAGGTAAACTCTTGATAGAGGGAAAGAAGCTGGGTAGGCTTTATTACGTCCAGACTACTCCATCCTCTCCGATAGATCAGAATGATCGTGTTTCTCTTGCATCTGAATGCAAGGAAGAGATTACACTTGAACTTTGGCATAAAAGGCTGATGCATGTAAATGCATATACGATAGCAAAGATGGCCAAGAACCAAAGCGTAAGAGGACTTGATTGCAGCCCAGCAAAGCCAGAAAAGTGCGAAGACTGCTTGATCGGCAAGTCTTACCGTCTGCCATTCCTTCAGCACTCACACAAGGAGGAAAAAGAAATCATGCCATTGGACTTGGTGCATGCGGACTTGATGGGTCCACTTGACGTATTGAGCTGGGGAGGAGCCAAGTACGTCTTAACCATGATTGATGAATCTACGAGATATGCAAGTGTATTTTTCCTGAAAAACAAAGGCGGAACCCTGGGAAAAGTCAAAGAGTGGATTCAAGAATCTGAGAAACAAACCAGCCGGAAACTAAAACGGATACGTACGGATAATGGCTTGGAATTTTGTCCCAATAAATGGGACACTTTCTGCACGAGCGTTGGAATAGTTCATGAACACACTATGACGTATACACCTCAACAGAATGGTGTGGCAGAAAGAATGAAAAGGACACTCCTAGATCTTGTCAGGAGCACTATATCTGGTAGTGGCCTGCCAAAGGCTTCCTGGGCGGAGCTGACTTACACCGCAGCCTATGTCAGAAACAGAGTTCTCAACAACCACAATAGTGAAAGCACGCCATATGAACTGTGGACAGGGAACAAGCCTAGCCTTAAACACATAAGAGCTATTGGCTGTCAAGTATTTGTCCATATTCCAAGACAAGTCCGTAAATCCAAACTCGAAAGGAGAGCTGTCAAAGGTAACCTTGTTGGATATGCACTCAGAGGACGTGGCTACAGACTGTGGATTCCTGAGATTAAGAAAGTGGTGGAATCTCGGAACTGTGTCTTCAAAGAGATTGATGTATCGAGGAAAGACAGCAACTGGGAGGTGCTTCCATCAGTTGAACACTACAGCTATGGGACTCAACGGGAGATTGAAGAGTATCCAGTGTCTTTATTAGATCAAGAATACGTGATACCTACAGAAGAGGACAGCCATAATGAAGATACTGTGAAGCCTTTTCCTACTCGATTCCATATAATGATCCTAAGAAACCAGAGAAATGCTCAGAACTCAATTGAACTCCTCAGTACTGAAGTAAATAAGGGAGATTCTACTTCGTATAAAGAAGCTATCCAAGGCCCTGAAGCTGAGCATTGGCTTGAAGCAATCGAAGAAGAATTGGAATCCTTGAGAAAGCACAAAGTTTGGGAACTAACATAACTACCAAAAGACTCTGCCCCAATTGCTTGTAAGTGGGTACTACACAAGAAGACCAACGCCGAGGGTCAAGTAGTTAGATACAAGGCCCGAATTGTGACAAAGGGCTTCACTCAACAAAAGGGAATCGATTATGATGAAATTTACTAACCTGTTTCTAGTTTTGAAACGACAAGACTGCTCACAGCAATAGGTGTTGGAAATAACTGGTTCATAGATCAATATGACGTGAAAAGTGCTTATCTCTACGGCAAGCTTGACCGAGTGATCTACATGGAACAACCAGAAGGCTTTGTTAAACCTGGTGAAGAACATCTTTACTGCCAACTCAAAAGGTCTCTGTACGGACTGAATCAAAGCGGCAGATGTTGGAACAAGTGCCTTGATGAGTGGTTGAAGAAAAAGGGATTTATGAGGAATCCAGTTGACCCTTGTGTCTACAAACTCAAGATGAACGAAGGAATGATAATCCTATCATTATACGTGGATGATATTCTTACTCTGACGGAGAATCAAGAAGTGAGAGAAAAGTGCATTGAACTGCTGAGAGGTCACTTCGAAACAAAGTACAACGGACCAGTATCCTACCTGCTTGGTGTCAACTTCACTCAAAGGGTGGATGCGTAACTCTAACACAAAGAGCATAAATAAAAGTCTACTGGAACGGTTCAATCTTCAGGAAGGAAGAGAAGTCTCAACGCCGATGGAAACCAGACCAGAATTTTTGAGGAAGAAGATGAGGAAAACTGCCAAGACCTTCCCTACCGTGAACTAATTGGTGGACTGCTCTACATTTCACAGCGGATAAGGCCAGACATTGCCTATGCAGTAAGTCAATTCGCTCGCTATTGTTCAAAGTACACTAGAAAACACTGGGTTGCTGCGAAACGAATTTTAAGATACTTAAAATCTTCAGAGCATCTAGGCATCACCTATAGACGGACTGGAGAATAACTGTGTGTCTATTCGGATGCAGATTGGGGAACCAACCTGGAAGACAGAAAGAGTACATCGGGTTACGTAGTGATGTTTGCAGGCGCTCCAATCCTATGGCGAAGTTCAAAGCGAACTGTCACCGCCCTCAGCACAATGGAGGCGGAATACATTTCCCTATCATCGTCAGTCAGGGAAGTGACATGGATCAGGGAGTTCCTGAACCACATTTGGATATACCACATAATATGGTTGAGCCAACTCCGGTGTGGTGCGATTACCAAGCGGCTATATCACACGCCAAGAGCTACATCAGCCGATTCAAGACCAGACACATCGCTATTAGATATCACTTCGTCAAAGAAAAGGTGGATGATGTTACAAGTACTGGACTATGTTACAAGTGGAAGAAACCTAGCGGACATTTTGACCAAGCCACTGGGGAGAAACCTACACGAACTTCATCGTTCGAGACTTTTGGGCGGCGAAGTGGTCCATAACTAAGAGATCACTTCGAGGGAGGAGATTGCTAGACCGTGACGGCGGGCGGCTGGCTTCGCCAACACTGGAGCTGACGTCACTTCCTGTTTATGTAACCTGCAAGCGGCGTCTCCACGCTGACTTATATTCTCTTTCTCCATGTTTACCATTTAATCTATATATAATCCTTTTACCTTGTAGTTAATTAAATAATAATTAACGTTAAGCGCTGTGTGTGATCAAATTGAAATACAACAATTATAAATCCATCAAGTTCATTATTTTACCTGCCCTATTACTATTCCAATTAATACAACTTTAGATGTGTGTAAAACATTTTAACCATAATCAATTATATCATTCATTATTATTATTTTTGTTTCATTTAACCATTCATTAGCAATGCCGTCAGCCATCGACAACTAATTTTTTTTTTCTTCACATCGTAATCTTCATCATTTCTAGGCTTACACACCTATTATAACTTCAACCATCTTTCTCATCATTTTAAAACTTTTAATATATTGACAACGTCAGTAATATTTTTAATTGTATAATTTAATACTTAAAATAGTATCCATTATTCCTGTAGAAGGACAGCTTGCGGCCGAAAGCTCGATTTGATTTTTAAAATAAAGAAACTTATCATTTTTGAATCTATTCGTTATTATAATATTTTTAATTGTTAAGATATTTTTGAATTTATATATTTTATCTATTTCGTTTTTCTAATTTTATCGTTGACGTCTCCTAAATTCCCCCACCGATACCTTCTCATGCATTGCCCCAAGGGCTTCCTGTTCACCAAACATTTTTTTTCTAATTGATTAATCCAACTAAGAAATCCTTCATCGCTATATGATTCCCAATAGTGAGTTCAGGATACCCAGCCAGATTATTATTCTTATCACCCGGCTTATCATTACAAATAATCTTTTTTTTTATTATTACCATTCAAGTCGGGTGAAATCATCATTGGCAACAGAACAACCCTTGCAACTACCTTCCCTTTCTTCATTCCCCAAGCTCATATATTTCCCTCAAGAGATTCTTGCTCGCCAGAATTTTTTTTCTTTCTTTCTATTACCCGGTTTATCATTTTTATCATTTTATCATCATTATTTTTTCATCATACAAGCCGGGTACCATCATCATTGGCAGCAGTACATCTCTTGAGTTTACCTTTCCCTTTCCACATTATTCAACCTACCCACCTCTCCCTGCTAGTCTGAACTAATAATGCTGATGGAACATCTTGAACGTTCTGTTAATGAAAATAGTACCTCACTAACACAAGTTCGTACTGCATTGCAGAACTCATTAAGCTATTTCTTTTCAGGAACATACTCAGACATCCCATATATCCTCATCAACCCTCTGCGTCAACTTATAATCTTAGCTCAACATAATAGTTTTATGCTTTTCTTTTATTTATTTTTTCATTCAATCGGTTCTCTTTTTTTTTCTATAAGTAAATTACTTTTACGGCATTTCTAATTTTATTTTGCATATTTTCTCAATTTTATAATTCATTCTTATGTATATTTCTTTCGTCATATTCTATATCTTTTTGAGACGTCAGCTATATATTATTCTCCTATTTTATACTCCCATATTTATAATAATTTTAACTAACTTGTACTCAAATTACACTGGTGTCCAAAAAATAAGAAAGATTTGTTTTTTAATGATATGTTTTAAAATATACAACGCTAAAAGCTAAAAAGTAATTTAATAAGGTATTTTAAGTCGTAGAATTTATTTATCGCAAACATTCGATTCGGTAAAGTTGAAAATATGCAAATTTATGCTTGTCTTTATAAGTGTGCTATTTGGCGTGTCGTTTACCCCATCTAAGAAATGTCCAATTATAATTTTATTAAATCCTTAGTTAATTATGAGTTTACAAAAAATTTAGCAGATGATTTAAAATGGAGATCTGTTGGAAGAAAGGAGGCAGGGCAATCACAAGTTGGCTAAATGTGAATAAATCTGTGGTCAGCAAAATATGGAAACAGTTCATTGAGACAGGAACCATCAAAAGAAAAAAAGGTTCTGGTAGAAAAAGAAAAACAGCTACCTCTGAAGACCGTTATCTGGTCGTAACTGCCAAGCGCCATAGGGAGATGACAGCTATTCAACTCTCTAATAAACTCTCAAGTGCTACTGGAACGAGAATTCCAAGACAAACTGTTTACCGAAGGCTTCACGAAGGTGCTCTTTATGCAAGACGACCAATGGTCTGTGTCCCTTTAACCTTTGCTCACAGGAGAGCCCGCTTGAATTGGTGCTTGGAACATCACGCCTGGACTCATGATCAGCGGGCCAATGTTCTCTTCAATGACGAGTCAAGATTTAGTTTGAACACAGATTCTCGACGAGTTTTCATCTGGAGGGAGCCTGGAACCCGCTATAATCCCAGTAACATCAGGGAAATAGACAGTGTTAGAGGGGGCAGTATCTTATTCTGGGCTGGCATCAGTTCTAGCAGACGCACACCCCTCCACATTTTTTCTGGGGGCACTTTAACTGCCCAAAGGTACAAGGACGAGATCCTTGAGCCCTATCTAAGACCTTATAGAGATCAAATTGGTACAATTCAATTTTTATGGACGATAATGCTCGTCCGCATAGGGCTAGGCTAGTCAATGAATATCTCCAGAGTGAGAATATTCGAAGGATGGATTGGCCAGCCAGATCTCCGGACCTGAATCCAATAGAGCATGTGTGGGATGCTCTAGGGAGGCGTATTGGAGCTCGTCACCCCTCTCCCAGAACCCTCGTTGAGCTAAGAACTGCTTTATTGGAGGAGTGGGGTTTACTACCCCTGGACCTTCTCTAAAGCCTGGTAAACAGTATGAGGGCTCGCTGTGAGACCTTGATAGCTGTTAGAGGTGATCATACTCCCTATTGATATCTTATTTCTTTAAGATCTGGAACCTTAGCTTTGGGTATGTTGGTAATAATTTGCATATTTCATAATTTCAAATATATTTTTTTATATTTTCATATAGCTAGTCAAATTCTCCATATTTTATATTAATTGTATACTAAATTTTATATTTGTTAATGAATTAGCTTTAGGAAATATCAATATTGGTTAAGTTTCTTATTTTTTGGACACCAGTGTATTTATTTTGGTTTTAGAATAGGTTTGTCAGGTCATCATTCATGTTATTTCATTTTCCCCAAACAAACCTTCATCACCGGGGGCACATTCTCTCGTATATTTTAGAACTGTATAATGATGACACTTTTAGAATATGTCACATATCTCCCAATTAGTTGAAGCCGATGCTTTAAAGACTCCTACCTTCTATTAAAATGTACACTGTTTCTACTTGCTACGACCCCCATATTTTGTTATATGCTATATCTTTATTAATAATACCTGTAAACCCCTATTTGTATGTAAAACTAAAAATGTTGACGTCAAAATAAAGATCCAAAGAGAGAGCGGTCAGCTGGTGGCAGGGACAGAGAGGAGGAAAAGCCAACGCCCAGCCTATGTGGGGCCCCCAGGGACTCTTTATAGACGACCCCTGAAAACAAGACAGGTTTTGGCAGGGGGTCAGCAGATGTTCTGGAGGGACGGCTGCTGTCTTTCACGCACACTCTCTCTCTCCATGGTTTGGTGATAAGCATCCAAGTTTGTGTCATGGCCTCTACCTCTGTCCCGTGGGCTGTCCCCGATCCCTCTATGTTCTAACATCTAGCCCTGCCTCTGCTTCTTGTTGTCCGCGTGTGGGAAGATCATCAACACTCGCCTTAAGTACACGGCTGCCAGCTTATCCACACGTCGACATTTGAAACAATATTACATATATATATGGTAATTTAAACCAACAACCCAATATTGTATATAACTTATAACAAGATTTTAATGTTGTATAGTATAAACACATCTGTAAATGGTTATATGCATGTTTGATATGTGTCATTACATCATCATATGTAATGTAATTTGTACAAACAGAGGATAATAAATAAAACTCTGTATTAGATTAAGAGTTGAGCTAGAGAGATAGAAGTCAAACACGTCTAAATTCGAGATAGATGGGAGCCACAAAGCAACATCTAGAGATAGATTGGAAGCTGTCAGGACGGCGCCAGTAGAATGTCACCAGACGACCCACACTCTTCATATCTGGTGACATGCAAAACTCCTTTCTCAGAAACGGTATATAAAGCCCCCCTCCTAGCTAAAAATACAGTTAGTTCAGCATCTGCGCGAGCCCACGTCGGTTGTACCTCAGGTCCATCTCATCCATCATGTAGACCAGTAAGAAATCTTCTATCTCCCCATCTTTCGCTCCTAGCTCAACTTTTATCTGTTCACGGAACTTTCTTAGTGCAACTGTGTCTTCGTTTTTTGTGTAGAGATCCCCAAGCTTTCCACTCTACCTCGAACACGACTGCCTGTACTCTGTGAGAACTTTTAAAGGACTTACAAGGTGCAGAGAGGTACTGGAAAACTCCCCATCCTGATTATCCCTCTCGGTTAACACAGTATAGCCAGAGTCAACACTTCATCATCACAAAGTTAGTCGACAGGATTCTACAAGAGGCTAACAGAACATCACCACATTTATAGCCGACAGGATAACCAAAACGAAGGATACCAAAAGAAGAAGGCCAGATAGAAGCGAGAAAGTGCAAAGATGGAAGAGCAAACCGAACAGTCCAACGATGCGACAGGGCCATCTGTCCCCCAACAAGAGACGACATTTGAAGAGGAGAAAACGTCACCGCCCCAAGGGACCTCCGCAGACCCGCTGACACAGTTCGCCGATGCCCTGAGTAAGCTGCCGATCGCCCGATCTCCGAGGGAGATAGACGTGAGTCCATACGATGGTACCTTTGAAGCCCAGAGCTTTTTCGACAACTTCGTTGCCCAAGCAGACCGAGCTGAGCTGACCTACACGGACCGCCTACGCAAGTTACCCTGCTACCTGCAAGGTAAGCCCCTCCAATATTTCCGAACCCTACGGTTAGATAGGTTATTTTATATTGAAGCCAGCCAAACCTTGATAGATTTATTCCCAACAACGACAGAAGCGTCGTTTTCACGCTTCCTAGCCATCAAATTGACACCCCAAATGCCCCTAGAAGACTACTACCAAAAAAAAAGACGGAAATGGGCATGAAATTAAACCTACCCGCCGACATATTAATAGAGTCTCTGACCGAAGGCCTACCCGTCGCAGACCAGCGATTAATCGCAACTGTGCAGCCAAACACCATTAAAGAATGGTTCAACCTAGTGTCAAGAATAAGGAAAACTCAATGTGCCACCAGTGCAGCGTACCAGCGCCAAGTGGACAAGGCCCCACATTCAACCCACCACCGCGGTACAACAATCAGCGGTCATCACGTGTAACGTACCATGTTGCACCCCCACCCTCGCCTTGCAAGTATTGCAATGCTATGCACTGGCACTCCCAGTGTGAACAACGGTTTCCACAGGACCAAACACACCAAGTCTACAGCGCCAGACCACGCACAACCACTGTACCAAAATCTGGTACCCGGCCCAAGATCCAATCTCGGAGCCCTGTTCCCCAAGTCCAAGCTGCAAGCCGAGACGACTCTACAAGCCCCACGAGCAACTCAACGGTAGGAAAACCTGAAACCTTTTTTCGTTGAACAGCTCGTAATATGGACTGAACTGTCACCAAATTTAAATTTGCCCTTTTCAATAGACACGGGATCATCTATTAACATACTTAACTTGGATATTTTAAGAACCATAGAAAATAGATTACCATATAAAATTATTATCCATCAGTGCAGTTTAACTATAAACGCAATAGCCCACAATGTAAATACCCTTGGATATATTTTTTTTAAAACTTAAAATAGGTAACCTCACCCAAAAACTAAACATTTTTATAATAGAAGCTTCACTACCTTTTGGTATTTTATCTATTAATACCCTTAGAATATTTAAATTAATTATAGATTTTAATAATCTCCAAATTTATCAAAAGAATGATGCTCTCCCAACGAATGTCTATAAGTTCACCAAGTGCAAACAGGATTTATGTCCCACTCAACCGAGGGAAAAAGCTATTTTTACCACCTTCCCCTCGAACCAGTCCTGTTTACACGTGGCGGACCCTACCCCAATTATATGTTCCCCCACTGTTGTATCACCCCCTATATCTCCGACCCATTATATTGAGATTTCTATACCTTCTAATGCGGCACCTCAGTTAGAACATTGTCCACGCGAACTCCACCGAATTCTATATGAATTCTCGCAAGTGTTCTCTACTAATAAATACAATGTGCCCAAATTGAACATACCACTGGTAAAAATCAATACCACCACAGATAAAATAATAGCATTACGCCCATATAGAGTGCCACTACACGACCAACAAGAAATACAAACCCAAATAGAGCAAATGCTCCAACATAGAATCATTGCCCCGTCAGTCTCACCTTACGTCAGTCCCATAACTCTTGTTACGAAACGTGACAAAACGAAACGTTTCTGTGTTGATTACAGAAAACTTAATCAAATCATCGCTCCAGACGTACATCCTTTACCTTTAATAGAAACCATTTTTGACAAATTGTCGAAAGCCAAATACTACTCTTCTGTAGATATAGCATCCGCATATTGGCAAGTGGAAATAGAACCTAACTCACGAAATCTACTAGTTTTCGTGACGTTAGATAGTCAGTACGAATTTTGTAGACTTCCTTACGGATTCAAAAATTCGCCACAGATCATAAACCAGGTCATGCAAAAATATAAACTGAATTTTGTTACCCATTACTTTGACGATTTATTATTTTTTTCTGACACACACACACACACACCTTAGAGGATCATCTACAACACCTACAACAATTTATAACGGTGTGTCAACACGAAAACATCAAACTCAATTATAATAAATGTTCGTTTTTTAAAACATCTATAGATTTCTTAGGATACACTGTTACCGCAGGTACTTATGCACCACAGACGCGCAACCTTGATAATATAAATGCCATCAAACCACCTACCAATCAAAAGACACTACAATCATTTTTAAGAGCAATAAACGTTTATAATAAGTTTATACCAGATTATGCCCGCTTACGAGCACCTTTAAATAAACTACTTTAAAAAGATGTGAAATGGAATTGGGACCCAGATTGTCAACAAGCCTTCACCACTCTCAAAGAGAGTTTAATCAGTAAACCCGTACTACACTTGTATTAAGTCGGTTTACCATGCCGCCTTTATTGCGACGCATCCACCCAAGGGATCGCAGGCATACTCAAACAGGTACATATAGACGGACAAGTACATCCTGTACAATATTTAAAGAGCGCCCTTAGAGCACATGAGAGAAATTACACCGTTTCCCAACTCGAGTGCCTCGCCATCGTCGAAAGTGTAGACAAATTTCGAATATACCTCACCGGTATAAAATTCACCATATACACAGATCACCAAGCTTTACAATGGCTTAAAACTATAAAAAAAAATCCGTCAGGACGACTCTTTAGATGGAGCCTGAGACTATCTACCTATAATTACGAAATCCACTACCTCAAAGGCAGCCAACAGTACGAAGCAGATTTGCTATCACGAAACCCCTTTGTAGGATTTGTCAGTGCTGATATTATCAAACAGCATCACCCAACAGCATCCCCCTTCAACATTGATACAAACGGCTTACATACCATTACCCGAAAAGGTGTAATTAAAATAATAATTCCCGAAACCCCCTGCAACATACTCTAATGAAAAAAGTTCACCAAGAATATAACCATTCAGGCATCTCTCAGATGACCCGCATAATTACTACCCAGTACTACTGGAAAGGTATCTCATAATCTATAGAAAAATTTGTTAAGTCGTGTCACACCTGCCAAATCATTGAAAGGCCCAAAGGAGAACCCTATGGTGCCCTCGGACAAATTCCACCACCTCAACAACCATTCGACTCAATGTCTATAGATACCATAGCTGGAATTTCGAAATATGGATACTCCAAGACATATCTACACGTAATAGTGGATCATTTAACGCGATATATTTGGACCTTTCCATCGAAGTCCACCAGTACCCTAACGTACATTCAAACCCTCAAAACGGTACTACAGCAAGGATCTCCAAAACGTCTGTTATCTGACAGAGCGCCCGCTTTTACCTCAGAAAAATTCCGTAAATTCCTAATAACACATGGTATACAACCCCTACTCACCATTAGCAATAACCCACAAGCAAACGGTTTAATAGAACGCTTAAATGCGACCATTACAGGCAAGCTCAGACTAGCTTATCTAGAAAATCCGAGAGCTTCCTGGACTCAAATAGTTAAGCGCGTCACTCAGACGTATAATAATACACCTCATTCTGCAACAAGTTTTCCACCTACCTACTTAATATTCAATGTTATCCCCCCAGATCTAAGACCTCATCTTAACCCATACCCCGAAATAAATATAGCTCGAGAGATAGCAAGCTCTCGTACTCAAAATAAGCATAAAAAAAGATAAAGAAACATTTGATAAGCAGCAAAGAACACCACATTTCGAAGTGAATGATCTTGTTTTGGTAAAAAATTATAGACATCCCGACACAGGTAAATTAGCACCATATTTTACTGGACCATACACAATAATTGAAATAATCTCACCCAATGTCGTTAGAATAGATCGCCCCAATCAACCTCTCAATAGAGACAGTGACACTATACATCTCAATAAATTAAAATATTAACACCTCCACAACCCCGATTTGTTCAAAACCCACAGCGATTGCCTCAAGATCTATATCTCAGTGAATTCAATCATTTGACTCAAGATATCTTCGAGACGTAACTATTCCGAATTATACCGCCTACAAGCTCACAGCCCTTTTTGCATTTAAATCCCGGTATTTTCAAATAGGCAAGAAAATTGACAACCTCAACAAAGAAGAAAGTCAGTTTCAAGTAAATCTCAAACATAGCAAACCATCCCACATGTGTGACCATCCCAGAAATAGAACCCGGCAATTCCCGTGAAATACAGGAGGTGTGACCCCAGTAATAGGATCCCCCGAATCTATTTCAGTTACATATCCCCGTCCACCGTCCTCCTTCCCTCACAAGGCCGATCTTGACCGCTAGCTTCATGATCGCCATTTTTTTAAACACATGTTTCACACTAACCATTTAGGTTTTCTTCCACATCTCACCAACGCCTTAATCACAACACAACATACATTAAACATTTTACATGTTAATTGATATCACCAATTAAAACAATTTGGTTAAGTCTTATATAGACTTTATAGCGCGAAAGAGAAATCATTCTCTAAATACCAGCATTTTGGACAAATGAAAATGTCATTACACTTATTCCCAATTTCAGAGAGTCAAAAACACCGATGTTTATCAATGGGATATGATCTAGTTACACACCACAGTTGTAACTTTTCTTCAAAAGAGACTATTTTTGTTCAATTTTCCACTACCCATCATTTATCCAATCATTAATAATGACGCGATCATAGGTACTTTTGGGCCAACCGAGCGCTGGCAACACTGCACCCGCTGCCCCCCGCGCATGCGCGAGCAAAAAAAGAATACCCGCATCTCCGGTAAACAAAGCTGTCTCGACGCCAACGTTTGGTTTTGACAGGCCTGAAAAAGAACTATCTCTCATAAATTTTAATAATTGGTTTTGAATTTGAATTTGTGTGATTTTAAATAAATATTTATTTCAATAAGTATTAAATTATTCATCACTGTTTTCTACTTTAGGCCTCGCCATCCAGCATTGTGACTCAATTCTTCTGATCACTGCAACAAAGATATTGATTTATCAATTTAAAATTTTCAAGTCAGTTTCCAGCATTACTGTAAAGCTAGGAGCTTTTAGTTCAGGTTAAGCCATCGGGACCTTGTATTGTCTTTTTTTCAAATTTAAGACAAGACAACATTTTGGCGCAGCCGACAGGATAGAGATTGAAGAATTACTGATTACACAAAGGTGCAACTGCGAACCAGTGATTACTTCTCAGGATGGCTGACCAACCAGTTAGTAGTGCTGAACTGAAAAAGCTTAGGACGCCAGTGCGTGCAAGGTTCACCAAGGCGTTCAATGAGCTCGAAACAGAGATCAAGAAGAAGGAAGTCAAGAAAGCAGATGTAGAGAAAATCCTCCGCCGACTCCAGACCCACCATGAAAAGCTTTCAATATTGAACATGAGGATGGAAGAAGCTCTGCTACGAGAATCAGCGTCTGAAGACATTTTCACTGCCGAGTACGAATCCGTTTGTGAGTACGAAGATAATTTCAGTAACATTATGACTAATTACGAGGCTCTTGCGGAAAAGGATGACGTTAGTACAATCAGCGGCACAGCAGCAATGAACTATCGACTACCGAAGCTGGAGTTCAAGAAGTTTGGGGGAGAACCAAGAGAATGGATTACATTCTGGAGTCAGTTCAGCACGATTGACCGGGATCCACAGGTGCTCCCAGAAACTAAGTTTCAGTATCTCTTTCAAGCCACCGCCGAGAACTCCGAGGCAAGAGAAGCAGTCGAAAGTTTTCCACCGAGTGCCGACAACTACCCTAAAGTCATCGAGTATATCAAATCACGTTTTGGAGAGGATGAAATGCTTGTTGAGATTTATGTACGTGACCTGCTTCAGAATGTAGTGAAGCTTTACGATAGACTGGAGACACAACTGCGAGCATTATAAACATTGGGCGTCGCTCGTGACAAGTTTGCGGCTATGCTGTACCCACTCGTCGAATCAGCGCTACCAGAAGACACCCTTAGAGTAAGGGAACGAAGTCAATATACGGTGAGCGGAAGAGGAGTACAGAAGTGAAGGGCGAGAGTCTAGCGAATATGGCCAAAGCAGCGTTCAAGATCGACAACAATCAAGATGCGAAGGATGATCGATCAAACAGGAAATCTCTTTCTAAGAAGAATACTGGAAGTAAAATTCCGACGGCTACTGACCTCGCCAACACCACTCAGATGCGAAACAACTGCATCTTTTGTGGGAATGGTCACCCGAGTCACGAATGCTACAGTGGACAGCGGATGCATCTACCAGAGAAGAAAGATAAGGCTAAAGGGAAGAATGTTTGTTTTTGGTGCCTGCTTCCTGGCCACGGATTCAAGAAATGCCGGATTAAGCCACGTTCCTGTCTGCGGAGGGAAGCATTACCCCATTATGTGTCCTACTTTGGAAGCCCAGAAGACTTCTCATCTCCAAAAAGCGGAACTAAGGGTTTCAAGGGAAAGTCCTGCAACAAAGCAATCAAATCACCTCAACAACTTTAAACAACGCTACCGTGGGAGGAGTCTATCTACAAACTCTGATATTCAAGATAAGCGGACCAAAGGGGAAGCATAATGTTCGAGTGTTGCTTGACTGTGGATCCCAGCGGTCCTATATTTCAAAGAGAATGGTGGACGCACTGGGCCTAAAGAGAGTGCAGCAAGTTACACTTACCCACAATCTGTTTGGAGGCGGAGAAATTCGTCAAAAGAAGCACAATGTGCACAAAGTAAATGTTTCCAGCCTCAACAACGAATACATGGATGATCTCAAATTCTTGGATCAGGAAGTAATTTGCGGACACATCAGTCAAGTACAGGATCATACTATACTCAATGAGTTAAAAGCTCGAGGGATCAACTTGACTGACATATGCCAAGGTGAAGAGATATCAATCCACATTTTGATTGGTTCAGACTTGCTTAGCAGCATTCTGACAGGCAGAATGCAAAAATTGCAAAATGGAGTTGTGGCAACAGAAACCAAGTTGGGGTGGACAGTAATGGGACCAGCAATAGGGAAAGACATGGAAGATTCATGCCTGATCGTGACTTCATTTCACGTTAACAGTTTCGACGTTCAGGATTTATGGAAATTAGATGAGCTTGGCATCATGGATGCAGCAGAAACAAAATCTAGGAAAGATTTAATCGAAGCATCCAACACTCATTTGAAGGAGACTCTAAAACGGCGGAAGGTACATCGTGTCGCTACCATGGATAGCTGGACATCCACCAGTTCCGGTCAAACGCCGAACTACAGAAAATAGATTGCTGACTACAACAAGGAATGTCCAGGGCAAGATGCTATATGAGAAGTATGATACTATTTTTGAGGAGTGGGAAAAAGAGAGATTCGTCAAGGAAGTTGAGGATAAATGGGAGGAGTGCAGTTATCTTCCTCATCGCCCAGTGCTCAAGGATAGTCACACTACTCCTATTCGTCCAGTATTCGACGCAAATTGCAAGAAAAAGGGGCTCCCATCATTAAATCAATGTCTGGAAAAAGGAGACAACCTGATTGAGCTCATTCCTGATTTGCTTTTGCGGTTTAGACTTGGAAAGTATGGCATCATTGCAGACATGCGAAAAGCTTTTCTCCAGATTCAGGTTCGAGAAGAAGATCGTGAATTCCTTCGGTTCCTTTGGTGGAAAAAGGACCAGAAGACACTAAAATTTTACAGGCATTGCCGAGTAGTCTTTGGCCTTACCTCAAGTCCTTTTCTGCTAGCTGCAACCATTAAGTATCATTTGAGCCTGCCGCAGTTTCAAGATAATAGGTGCGCAGAACTTCTTGCCCGAAGTTTTTACGTTGACAACTGCATTCTAAGTTTGTCATCTACACATGATGTCAAAAAATTTATCAAGGAATCCTCCGACATCATGATGCAAGCCAAATTTGAGTTACGAGACTGGATGTGGAATGAACCTGGAATCACAGAACAAGATCCAGCCTCTATTTTGGGTATGAAATCGCACCTTCAGACTGACACTATTGCCATTAATGTGCAGTCATTGAAAAATATAGATGAAGAAAAATCAATCACAAAGAGAAGTATCTTGTCAGCCTGCCATCGCATTTTTGATCCGATTCAATTTACCTGTCCAGCTACAATCAAGATTAAGAAGATGGTTCAAGATGCTTGGAAGGAGAATAAATCATGGGATGAACAGCTGAACGAAGACAGACGGGTCGAGTTCATAAAATGGAGGAAGCAAGCTTTAGAATTGGTTCAGATCAAGATACCTCGATGGATCTTACCTATCAAAGGAAGAACAACATTGCACGTGTTTTGTGACGCTTCAGCTATAGCGTACGCAACGGTGATCTTCATGCGAATAGAGAATGCGTCAGTCATAGTAGTGCGATTCGTTGAAGCTAGAAATCGACTGGCAACTATTAAGAGGATCACGATCCCACGACTGGAATTATTAGCTGATTTGATTGGAGCACGACTGTTGGTGCATGTTCTGGAAAATTTAGAAGAAAGTCCGGAGAAGATTCAATTTTGGACAGACTCCAGTCCTGCCCTATACTGGATACAACAACAAGAGAATTGGGCTCAGTTCGTTTCCAACCGTGTCAAGGAGATCACAACACTCACGGAGAGTGAAGATTGGAACCATGTCGCAGGGGAACACAATCCAGCAGATCTCCCATCCCGTGGTGAATCCCCATCGAAATTCACAAAATCCGGATGGTGGGAGGGACCAAAATGGCTTCAGGAAAAGAAAGAAGACTGGCCAGTATCAAAAGTACAGTATGATCTGGAAGCCATTGAAGAAGAGAGGAGGAAGACTGTGGTGGCTGGATTTGTAGCCAAAAAGCCCGAGGAGAATCCATGGTATCTGAATCTATACGAGGGAAAACGTGAAGTGACTCTAACACAAATACTGAGAGTAATCGCGTGGATGCTACGTTTCAAGCCCTCTGAATACAAAGGAGATATCATCTCACAAGAGGAGCTAGACAGTGCTGAAAAGTCCCTAGTTAAGATAATACAGAGTGAATCGATCGGTGAGGAAGATCCCAAGATGAAGCAGCTACACGCGTTCCAAGATAAAGAAGGATTATGGAGAGTGAAAACGAGGATAGTGAATCGAAATGACGATGAACTCTTCCGATTGCCAATTTTGATCTCAACGAATCATACGGTCACAGAGCTAATTGTGAAATCAGTCCACGAGAAAATGTACCACTGTGGAGCCCAGACGCTGCGATCAGTACTAAGAGAGAAGTTCTGGATTCCAAAAGCTCGACAACTAGTTCGTCATGTAATTCATAAATGTCCTCGCTGTCGACGATTTGAAACCAAGCGAGTCGACGTACCAGAAGCATCGTTGTCTCAACATCGCGTACGAGATGTTGTGGTTTTGAGGTGACAGGAATTGACCTCGGAGGACCTTTATATCTGGAAGTTGGACAGAAGGTTTGGTTCGTGTTCTTCACCTGTGGCGTATACCGTGCGGTCCACCTCGAACTGGTGACTTCCTTATCGACGGAAGCATTGGTAGGAGCAGTAGAGAGGTTCGTAGCAAGACGAGGTTGCCCTGCAGTCATCTACTCAGATAATGGGACGAATCTAGTTGGACTCCGGAACGAGCTTTATCGAGTTAATTTTGGAGTGAAATGGAAGTTCAATCCTCCGGCAGCACCGTGGTGGGGATGTTGGATCGAGAGAATTGTTGGACTCACCAAAAAGCTGCTTCGAAGATTGCTGGGAAAACGTGTTGTCAACTACGAAGAAATGGTGACGATCCTCGAAAACTGTGAACGAGTTATCAACGCGCGATCACTCACCTACATTGCTGAGAACAATGATGACCTTGTGCCATTAACCCCAGAGATGTTCCTTCGAGAACCAAGAACTGAAGGAGAGATTGATCTAAATGAATTCAGGTGTAACTTTGGGAAGAGCTATGAGAAACGCAAACGACTCCTGAAGGAATTCCTTAAGAGGTTCAAAAGCGAGTACCTAGGATTGTTGGTGCAACACGACAATCGCAAGAAACAACGACAGTTAAAAGTTGGAGATATTGTCCTTGTGGAGGTTGAAAACAGGCGGCAAATAAACTGGCCGATGGGAAAGATTACGAAGGTGTTTCCTGGAACTGACAATGTGCAAAGACTTGTGGAAGTTAAGACTAAGTCTGGATTCATGAAGCGTGCAGTTCAACGATTGTTCCCACTTGAAGTACCATCTGAGGACGTAGAGCAAGGCGACGGGGATCTTAAGCCAGCGGAGGATGAGATCGTCAGGGAGAAAACACCCGGTGTGGAGTCCGTGTCAGTGCAAGAGAAAACTACTCCAGTAAAAGTAGGGTAGGTTTACACGCGTTCTGGAAGAAAAGTCAAGTTACGGATTAGGTTTAGGTGAAGTTTAAGAGAAAATTTAATCATAAAACATTCTGTTAGATTTGAGATAATTCCTTCTTTGTTTTTTTTTAAATTAATATTGACCTTATAGCAAAGTTCAAAAGGTCAAGGTGGAAGAGTGACGCGACCATAGGTACTTTTGGGCCAACCGAGCGCTGGCAACACTGCACCCGCTGCCCCCCGCGCATGCGCGAGCAAAAAAAGAATACCCGCATCTCCGGTAAACAAAGCTGTCTCGACGCCAACGTTTGGTTTTGACAGGCCTGAAAAAGAACTATCTCTCATTAATTTTAATAATTGGTTTTGAATAATATTTGTATTAATATTAATTTGTGTGATTTTAAATACATATTTCTTCCAATAAGTATTAAATTATTCATCACTGTTTTCTACTTTAGGCCTCGCCATCCAGCGTTGTGACTCAATTCTTCTGATCACTGCAACAAAGATATTGATTTATCAATTTATAATTTTCAAGTCAGTTTCCAGCATTACTGTAAAGCTATGAGCTTTTAGTTCAGGTTAAGCCATCGGGACCTTGTATTGTCTTTTTTTTTTCAAATTTAAGACAAGACAACAAATAACCTTTAATTACATTTTTTTGTATAAAATATTTGAATTTTAACTATTTTTTTTTAACCTTTCGTTTATATAATCAAATTTTTAAGCCAACATGATTTTCAAAAAAAAAAAAACTGTAATCAAATTTACTTTTATTTTTCATGATATTATTTTGGTATGGCAAAACATTTAATTGTTTCAATAATCATTTTTAATTCATTATTATATCTTTTATATATTACATTTTCAATATTGGCCACTTACTCTTTTATTTACTATATTTTATATTTGTTTAAATAACTTTATTATATGACAATGTTTATCATCAACTATCGGGCATCTACAACAATCGTTCTCAACAATCATATTCTTTAACCAATTCCTTAAACATTCCATCACTATCTTTTCAACCATTGCCTCAAACCATCGTAGAAAAACGGCAGTACTGCTTGACAATTTTTTTATTTTTTTATTTCGTAATTTTAACAATTTTACAAATCCCAACTTCTGGCCCGAACACGATTCTAGAGTTTATTTCATTTCATCCGCAGAGCACATCACCAAAGCATGCACAAAGCGTTCACTTTTTTCAACTTTCAATTTTTTTTTCAGCTCTAGCGGACCACAATCAACCTTTGATTTCATGTCAAGTCAGACCACCTACTGTCGTTGCAACAATTCTACTTATCGCATGGCTCTATTTCACTCCTTTCCCAATCTCACACACACACACACACACATATTAATTATTTTCTTCAACAACTTTCAACCCAATACAAAACCCTAAAATTTTGACAAAACACTGTAACCCTTATATAGGATCGCAAGTGAAACATTGCCTAGGAAGACACTCGAGTCTATATCCTCGCTTTGCACCTGGATCTAAGTATTTGGTTTACATATGCACTCCTTACAATTGCATATTCTTCAACTACTAACCCTTTCCAACGCCCGACAATATTCTCTTTGAATGTGAATTTTTATGACATCATTTTATTTTAATCATCATTTTTTTAACCAAACAAAAATGTCATTTTTATTTCACTTTTATATATCCAAACAAATCATCTTGGTATAACCCTTTTTAACCCTCAGTTTGAATTAATTAAAATAAGTTTTAATTACATACCTGTGTTAGAGAGGCTTTACCCGCTTAAACCCGGATAAATCCTTTCACTCACGGGGCCCATCTATGGTAATTTAAACCAACAACTCCATATTGTATATAACCTATAACAATATTTTAATGTTGTATAGTAAAAACACATCTGTAAATGGTTATATGCATGATTGATATGTGTCATTACATCATCATATGTGATGTAATTTGTACAAACTGAGGAAAATAAATAAAACTCTGTAATAGATTAAGAGTTGAGCTAGAGCGATAGAGGTCGAACACGTCTAAATTCGAGATAGATGGAAGCCAAAAAGCAACATCTAAAGATAGATTGGAAGCTGTCAGGACGGCGCCAGTAGAATGTCACCAGACGACCCACACTCTTCACATCTGGTGACATGCAAAACCCCCTTTCTCAGAAACGGTATATAAAGCCCCCGTCCTAGCTAAAAATTCAGTTAGTTCAGCATCTGCGCGAGCCCACGTCGGTTGTACCTCAGGTCCATCTCATCCATCATGTAGACCAGTAAGAAATCTTCTATTTCCTCATCTTTCGCTCCTAGCTCAACTTTTATCTGTTCACGGAACTTTCTTAGTGCAACTGTGTCTTCGTTTTTTGTATGGACATCCCCAAGCTTTCTACTCTGCCTCGACCACGACTGCCTGTACTCTGTGAGAACTTTTAAAGGACTTACAAGGTGCAGAGAGGTACTGGAAAACTCCCCATCCTGACTGTCCCTCTCGGTTAACACAGTATAGCGAGAGTCAACACTTCATCATCACAAAGTTAGTCGACAGGATTTTACAAGAGGCTAACAGAACATCACCACACATATATATATATATATACAGCTTGCACCACGCTGATGAGGGCCAACAGCCCGAAACGCGTCCGTGGTTAGCTTTTCTTGAATAATCAAGAATGGGTATTTGGCCAATTCTGGAATAATTAAAAATCAACGAGAATAGTTGATATTTATTCCGTAAGATGGCGCAAGCCATCAGCAACTTTCAGTTGCACGATAAGAATATGCTTTTTTCTTAATATATATATATATTAAAAATGGCATATCCTGACCAGGAGCACATGTGCTTTACAGAAGGCAGAGCGCCATCTGGTGGAACAGAAATCAACTAAACATTGATTTAGACTGTTCCCTGATATTAGGCCAACCCTATTTCTTGAAAAATCAAGAAAAGCCATCCACGAACGCGTTTCACGCTTTTGGCGCTCGTCAGCGTGGAGTAGGCTGTACCATTGCGACCAAAAAATATTTTTTGGTCCCAATGGCTTCCCGAAAAATCAAGAAATGGGTATTTAAGGCCAAACTTGCGTAAATACGCTTAGCACATTAAAAAACGAAATAAAAAAAAAAGATAAAAAGAGCAGGTGTAGAAATCAATATTAAAAATGGCATATCCTGACCAGGAGCAAATGTGCTTTACAGAAGGCAGAGCGCCATCTGGTGGAACAGAAATCAACTTAACATTGATTTAGACTGTTCCCTGATATTTGGCCAACCCAATTTCTTGATAAATCAAGAAAAGCCATCCACGAACGCGTTTCACGCTTTTGGCGCTCGTCAGCGTGGAGTAGGCTGAACCATTGCGACCAAAAAACATTTTTTGATCCCAATGGCTTCCTGAAAAACCAAGAAATGGGTATTTAAGGCCAAACTTGCGTAAATACGCTTAGCACATTAAAAACGAAATAAAAAAAATAAAAGATAAAAAGATTAAGTGTAGAAATCAATATTTAAATGGGCATATCCTGACTAGGAGCACATTTGCTTTACAGAAAGAAGAGCGCCAACTGGTGGAACAGAAATCAACTAAACATTTATGATATATGATTTATGGATATGCCATTTTTAATATTGATTTCTACACCTGATCTTTTTATCTTTTTTTTTATTTCGTTTTTTAATGAGCTAAGCGTATTTACGCAAGTTTGGCCTTAAATACCCATTTCTTGGTTTTTCAGGAAACCATTGGGATCAAAAAATGTTTTATGGTCGCAATGGTTCACCCTACTCCACGCTGACGAGCGCCAAAAGCGCGAAACGCGTTCGTGGATGGCTTTTCTTGATTTATCAAGAAATTGGGTTGCCAAATATCAGGGAACAGGCAAAATCAATGTTTAGTTGATTTTTGTTCCACCAGATGGCGCTCTGCCTTCTGTAAAGCACATGTGCTCCTGGTCAGGATATGCCATTTTTAATATTGATTTCTGCACCTGATCTTTTTAACTTTTTTTATTTCGTTTTTATTGTGCTAAGCGTATTTACGCAAGTTTGGCCTAAAATACCCATTTCTTGGTTTTTCAGGAAGCCATTGTGATCAAAAAATATTATTTGGTCGCAATGGTTCAGCCTACTCCACGCTGACGAGCGCCAAAAGCGCGAAACGCGTTCGTGGATGGCTTTTCTTGATTTATCAAGAAATTGGGTTGGCCAAATATCAGGGAACAGGCTAAATCAATGTTTAGTTGATTTCTGTTCCACCAGATGGCGCTCTGCCTTCTGTAAAGCAGATGTGCTCCTGGTCAGGATATGCCATTTTTAATATTGATTTCTACACCTGATCTTTTTAACTTTTTTTATTTCGTTTTTATTGTGCTAAGCGTATTTACGCAAGTTTGGCCTTAAATACCCATTTCTTGGTTTTTCAGGAAGTCATTGTGATCAAAAAATGTTTTTGGTCGCAATGGGTCAGCCTACTACACGCTGACGAGCGCCAAAAGCGCGAAACGCGTTCGTGGATGGCTTTTCTTGATTTATCAAGAAATTGGGTTGGCCAAATATCAGGGAACAGGCTAAATCAATATTTAGTTGATTTCTGTTCCACCAGATGGCGCTCTGCCTTCTGTAAAGCACATGTGCTCCTGGTCAGGATATGCCATTTTTAATTTTAATTTCTACACCTGAACTTTTTATTTTTTATTTTTTTTATTTCGTTTTTTAATGTGCTAAGCGTATTTACGCAAGTTTGGCCTTAAATACCCATTTCTTAGTATTTCAGGAAGCCATTGGGATCAAAAAATGTTTTTGGTCGCAATGGTTCAGCCTACTCCACGCTGACGAGCGCCAAAAGCGCGAAACGCGTTCGTGGATGGCTTTTCTTGATTTATCAAGAAATTGGGTTGGCCAAATATCAGGGAACAGGCTAAATCAATGTTTAGTTGATTTCTGTTCCACCAGATGACGCTCTGCCTTCTGTAAAGCACATGTGCTCCTGGTCAGGATATGCCATTTTTAATATTGATTTCTACACCTGATCTTTTTATCTTCAATTTTTTAATTTCGTTTTTTAATGTGCTAAGCGTATTTACGCAAGTTTGGCCTTAAATACCCATTTCTTGGTTTTTCAGGAAGCCATTGAGATCAAAAAAATGTTTTTTGGTCGCAATGGTTCAGCCTATTATTTATTTAAGGGACCCAGGTTCCTAGAGCGTACAAAAGTCGCCAACTACCCGGGATGTCCCTCTGACCTAAGTCTTTTTGGATTTATATACAATGACAGTGGAAGTCCAATTAATGAGGTATCGCAAGGCAGTTTTCTTTCTTGGGAGATTTTGGTTCAGCCTACTCCACGCTGACGAGCGCCAAAAGCGCGAAACGCGTTCGTCGATGGCTTTTCTTGATTTATCAAAAAATTGGGTTGGCCAAATATCAGGGAACAGGCTAAATCAATGTTAAGTTGATTTCTGTTCCACCAGATGGCGCTCTGCCTTCTGTAAAGCACATGTGTTCCTGGTCAGGATATGCCATTTTTAATATTGATTTCTGCACCTGAACTTTTTAACTTTTTTAATTCCGTTTTTATTGTGCTAAGCGTATTTACGCAAGTTTGGCCTTAAATACCCATTTGGTTCAGCCTACTCCACGCTGACGAGCGCTAAAAGCGTGAAAACCGTTCGTGGATGGCTTTTCTTGATTTATCAAGAAATTGGGTTGGCCAAATATCAGGAAACTAAATCAATGTTTAGTTGATTTCTGTTCCACCAGATTGCGCTCTGACTTCTGTAAAGCACATGTGCTCCTGGTCAGGATATGCCATTTTTAATATTGATTTCTACACCTGATCCTTTAATCTTTTATTTTTTATTTCGTTTTATATATATATATATACTTGTACTATATGTACTTATATATATATATATATAAGAACATTTGGAAAGTTTCAACTTAGCAGATTTAATCAATTATAAGTACTGGAATCCCATTCAATAAAGTAAGCAAAAATACGAGAATCACGGGACGAGTGTCTTTTGTACGAAGATTTATTTTAAATCGCTCAAGCTTTCGGGCTGACCGGCCCTTCTACAGGAGACAAGTGAACATATGGCACATCGGGTACTATATAGTGATGGGACTATTTACATATTCAAAAATTTTAAATTTTTTTTTTTTTTTGAATCTTTAAAAACTTTTTATAGGGATTTTGCATATCTAAGCAATGTTGGGAGGAATAATTTGCATAATAGTAAATTATGGACAGAAGAAATTGACATGTATGATAATAGATATTGAATATAGTAGAGCCTGTAATATCTTCTACTGTCTATGAGAGAGGAGGGGGGGGGGGGACCGCACAGATGGAGGATACAAGGCTATGGGAACAGGGATTGGTAGGATTCAGGGAGGTCGATATGTCTATTGATGGCATGGAAGCCCTGGGAAACGAGAGCTTCCAAGGTGAGGCGCTGCTGCTTGTTGTATATGCGGCTATAGTGCACAGATGGATTGGCCAGGTCGAAAGAGTGGTTGGTGGTTCGGATATGTTGGTATATAGATGATTTTTCATCTTGTCTGGAGATGTTTTTTCTGTGTTCCTCGAGTCTTGTCCCTACGCTCCTGCCCGTCTCACCAACGTAGACAACATCGCAGTCAGCGCAGGGAATGGATTTCCCAGGGCTTCCATGCCATCAATAGACATATCGACCTCCCTGAATCCTACCAATCCCTGTTCCCATAGCCTTGTATCCTCCATCTGTGCGGTTCCCCCCCCCCCCTTCCCCCCCCCCCTCCTCTCTCATAGACAGTAGAAGATATTACAGGCTCTACTATATTCAATATCTATTATCATACATGTCAATTTCTTCTGTCCATAATTTACTATCATGCAAATTATTCCTCCCAACATTGCTTAGATATGCAAAATCCCTATAAAATTTTTTTAAAATTTGAAAAAAAAAATTGAAAAATTTTTGAATATGTAAATAGTCCCATCACTATATAGTACCCGATGTGCCATATGTTCACTTGTCTCCTGTAGAAGGGCCGGTCAGCCCGAAAGCTTGATCGATTCAAAATAAATCTTCGTACAAAAGACACTCGTTCCGTGATTCTCGTATTTTTGCTTAGATTTAATCAATGTATCATAGTCTGGGTCGCGTGGGTGCGAGATTCACTCACGCAATACAAGATCAAATAGAGATACCATTTATTTGTTTACAAACGTTACTATTTGAAATTGTTTTCTATTGTTCCTGTAGAAGGGCTGTTTTCGCCCGAAAGCTTGAATCTTTATTAAAGTTTAAAAGAAAAGTATCCTCGTACGCTTCAAATCTTTTACTTATATATATAAGTACAATAAAAAAAAGAAAAGGGTAGGTGTTGATATTTAAAAAATCTACTTATATAATTGCCTTATTCTGTCTGTGTGAAGTTCACTGTGTGAAGTTCACGGATAGAATTTGGTCAGAATGGATAAAATAAAAAAAGTGTCAAGGGATGGGAATCGAACCCACGACCTTCCGCTTACCGGGCAGATGCCATGACCACTAGGCTACCCTGGACATATATTTCCGTTCATATAAAGTACAATACTTAAATGAAAATATGTTTCTTATACAATCAAAAATTAGAAAATAAACTTTTAAATTGGTAACATCAAGGAGATAGCCATTATAAAGCACTAATATTTGAATAAAAATAAATTTTTATAAAGTTGTATAAAAACAAATTGGCGCCAATTTATAATTGTAACTAATAGTATTTTAATTAAAACAATTTAAAAACACACAGTTTGGAACGGGACGTTTCACAAAAGTGACATCCATGGCGTCAATTTATAATTGTAACGAATAGTATTTGAATTAAAACGTTTTTAAAATATATACGCACTCGGGTAAAACCCGGGCGTTGCCCGGGTCATTTGTCTAATGATATATACGAGCAGAAGGGTATGTAAAAATTTAATTAGAAACCCGATATATTTACCATTAGAAATTAATAAAATCTAATAATAAAAAAACGCAAATATTTTCAAAACAAAACAATTTGGGGATAAATAAATGAACAAAGTAAAATTTGAAAGAAAAACATATACGATTATAAATTTGAATTTAAAAAATATAAATATACGTTATAACAAATTAAAGCATTAAGACGCGAGTGTTTCTTTAAAAATAAATGAAACTTCTACTGTCCTTACCGCGATTAAAAATATTTGGAGGGCTTGGCTATTCAGTGTTGTACCCTTTCAGCGGTTTTGCCAATTTAATCTGCCAGACCGTTTCTTTAGATCTTTAATACTGTATTTGATCATTATGCATCAAAGAAGGGTGGAATCTTAGAAATGTTATTTAAGCAAACTATGGACATAAGCTTTTTGGACAGTAAAATTACATTCAAATATTTGCATCGAGCAATGCTCTTCCGCTAACAACAAGAACAAGGCCAATTAGGTGTTAATTAATGAGGCAATACCGCGACATCTATATAAAACAAATGAAGACATTAAGACGTGGGTGTTTCTTTTACAGAAAAAATATTTATTGCTTAAATATCATTTCTAAGATCCAACCCTTCAGTGTAGCATATATAAGCAGAATGATCCAATAGAGCAGGAGTTGACAATATTTTGTGTCGGAAGAGTCAAAAATTAAAATTACAAAATTTCAAAGTTTTTTAAAAACCACAATTTTTCTTTTCTTGCCAGCAATAATTAGTACTCGCATAAATAAAACTTTTCGATAAAAAAAATATATATTTTTCATGTATAAGTAGTGTTTTTCTCAAAACATCAGATAATAAAAATATTACATTATTATTATTATATAAGTAAAAAATTATATAAAGCAATTACACTCACAAATCTTACAACACTAACTTCGATAACAAACAATTAAGCAAACAAATTCGATAGGAGCGATGGCTCTGCATGGTAATTCATGTAGTAATTAAACTTTATTGAACAATTTAGCTTGTACTTAAAATATTAAAATAAACAAAATAATAACATACATTTGAGCAAAAAAATTTAATGAGAGCGTTGGCTTTGCATGGTTCTAGAAAGTTCGCATAAATTTGGCTAATAACTTAATTTTTTAGGTTTTAAACGACTCTAAATTTTCATTTATTATTTAGTTCTTACTTTACTTTTAATTATATTCATGCAAGTGAGCGCTTTCTCGAACGAATATGTCGATCCGAAGATAGTCAGCACTCCAAACTTCTTTATCTCACTGAAGCAATCTGGAAGACTATTCCATGCGTCAAATATAAGTGCCTCAACTGGCGGCATGTACATACATTTCTGGACCCCCAACTCTTCCAACTTGCTTTTCCTGCAATATGGGAATACCCTTTTCTCTCAAAAGTTAAACATAACTTTCGCCAGTTACAAAAACGGTTTTAAAAGTTCTTCCAGTGATTTTTTCAAAGAAAAATGGCCCAATAATAAAATAAGAAGAGAACCCACACAAAACTGTAACTCTGGGCTAATGAAGTGCCATTTCTGTAAAAATCCTAGAGTTTTCTGTTGCCCAAATGCGGCTGTGTTTTGAGTGTTAAATTCTCCGTCTAGAGAAAAGTTAGCATCATCTGTCCATAGAAAATTCGACAGCCAGTTTTCCTCATTATAAAATTAACGGAAAACGCATGCAGAGAATTCTTGACGCTTCTCAAAATCGCCGACTTTCAGCTCGTGAAATCTTTGAATTTTGTATGCGTATTTTTTAAAGAAAAATTATTAATGTGTGTTCTCTCCAAACAGTTCCATACTAAATCCTTGTTTGTCGAGAAACTTGTAGAGCACTTACTTCTTCATACGTGGATAACGTTTCAATAGTAGCTTCAACATTATGCAAAACCGTAACAGCTACTTACTTGCATGTAAATGGTCTTCCACTCCGAGGTTTTGCTTCCAGAGATCCAGTTTCCTCAAAAAATGTTAATCATACCTTTAAAAGAACGAAACGCTCGTAAAGCTTCAGTGGCAGATTCTGAATAGCAAAAAAAAAAAATTCACCAAGAGTGCTTTTCCTGTAGTGACGGCATTCCAGAGGGGAATTCTAATATATAGAAGATTTATTTATAATCTTTTTGTGCTAAGAATAGTCAGTATTTACTCTAATAAGGAGTATTTTTATCGATATTGAAGATAGAAAGAAATAGATATTAAGTAGTATTTTCAATATTATTACTATCATCGTTATATCTGTATTTTATTTCGTTAATATTTTATATTGTATAGCAATTATTACATTTGCTGTTGTTATGTCAAACTATTATAGTAGGAAAGGTAAGAGAAGGAAAAATCACAGAATCATGAAATCATTGAATATATTTCATTTCTATGTTTTTGAAAACGAAAGGTTTCATTGAATAAGCAATACCCTAAATAAGTTTATTTGGCTTTTTTTTTTCTGGATTCAGCATGAGAATCTTACTTTTGTTACATGAAGCCACAACATGTTTTTGAATTTCCTTAAGAGATCCATAAATATCCAGCAAATTTCCTTCATTAATTAATAAAATATGTTATTTAGCAAAAAATATTATAGCCAATGAACAATTTGGGAAGTTTATTTATAGGAACCTTATTTCGTTTACTGCGGACTTGATTCATTTTATTGGGAAGTTTATTTCTTAAAGCATTATTTATATTTGTGGAAAACCCCATATAAAATATATAGAACACTAGCAAAATGTATGTCCTGGAACATTTACTTTCATGCCTTTTTATTATTTGATAAATAGTTTTATTATTTGTGCGCGCGTGCATTAAATATATATTCATTTATATTTTGAAATATAGAATATACGCGCGCATATATTATAATACATGATTCGCCGCCAGGAGGCCAAGGCAAGCGGCCGCATTGAGAAACGCTCCCGAATAATCTGTAAGTAATTTGTATTTTTTTCTTAGTTAAAGCGGATAATTACTGGAAAAAAAAGGAAAAAGCTAAGTTTTAACTTATTTATAAGATAAAAATAATAAAACTGTTGTAAGGACGAGATGAAAATTCCGAAATTTGCATGCTTGTTGCTAGTTCTCTATAGCATAATGTGTTTCAAACGGCCAGAATGCCTATTACAAGAGTTGGCTAAACGCAAACTGAGATTGTATCGGAAATCAAACGCTGGATTTAGATATGATGGCACTCCTATACTACTACTGAACATATCCAGCGGCTATTGTATCCAGGTCATATGTATACTTCTAATAATCAGTGGTATTGAGCCTAATCCTGGCCCCAAAAAGCAGACAACTCTGTTTACAGAGCCAACTCCCACAGTGAAGGAATCGCCTGATACTGAGTTGAAGACAATGATCGTCCAAATGTCATCAGAAATAAGAAATCTTGGTGAGAGATTAGATACGAGATTGTCAAACATCGAGAAAAGAATAATAGAGTGGGACCAGAGACTTCTTGGAGTTGAAATGAAGCTAACGACTTGTGTGGAAACCATGGCTGCTACGAACGAGATAGTCTCTAAGAATGTTATTAAGTTAAGGGAAATTGAAGCCAGGACCGACTTTCTGGAGATGAAGCTGCGAGAGCCAAATCTCGTTTTTTACGGAGTTGAGGGAGAAGCGAATGAAGCACCAGCTGAAAGTCTTCAAAAAGTTAAATCTATTATAAAAGAAAAAATGCAAATTGTAGAAAATATAAATATAACTAAATGCTATAGACTTGGGAAGGCTAATAAATCGCCTATTTTGATTTCAATACCTGAATACGAGGAAAGAATTAAATTATTCAAAAATACGACTAAACTTAGAGATAGTAAAATCTACATAAATAAAGATTATAGTAAAAAGATTAGAGATCAACGGCTTATTCTTATAGCAAAAAGAAAAGAACTTTTTGATAAAGGCACTCGATCAAAGCTGAGAGATAACAAACTTATTGTAAACGGTGTAGTTTACGAAGCTGTAAATGGCCAAGTTGTCAATAATAATGGAAATAAGATATAGCAAAAACAGAACATAATACCTAATGTAAATAAGACTTTCCAGATTGATAAACAGATCTCTAATATAGTGTCCATTCAGCCACCTTTTGATAAAACACTCACGGCTAAAATTTCTAAAATTAAAAACTCAAAGGTTACGATAAACATATCAGATAGAAATACAACTAAAATTAGATTTACACATACGAAAAACTGTAAATCGGCAATAAAAGACAAACAACTAACCCAGGCCAAACATATAGATACTAAAATAAAAATGCTACAATGGAATATAAATGGATTTAATAGAATAACATCAATATTTCCACTCGTTGAATACCTAAAAAAATACGAACTTTTTGCACTGAGTGAAACATGGATTACTGGTGTTATTGAATTATTAACAGATGAATACTACATAATTCAAAGCCCAGCAATGAAAACAGAACTAAAGGGAAGGGGCTCGGGGGGAATTCTGATTGGGATAAAAAAAAACTTTCAACATACGGTTAGAAAAATCGAAACAAACCCTTACTGGATATCTGTCTTGACGCATAAATTTTTAGACAAAACCACCGAGAGTATTTGTTTGTTGTTTGCTCATCTTCCTCCTAATGCGTTACAAGAACACAATTTAACAAATTTATTTAGGCACATTGATTATCACATGAGTGAAGGTAACGAAGTGCTAATAGCCGGTGATATCAATATTAGAATAGGCAATGTTGGAGGCTTCCATAACCCACTGAAACTAAATTCACCCCTCAATAAATATAGGAATTCTAAAGACCTAATATCTTCGAAATTGTCATAAAAAATAATTTCCTTCACTGATTCAAACTCTATAACAATAGCTAATGGAAGAACTAGGGGTGATACGCACGGCTCATTCACCTTTATTTCAGAAAGAGGTTCATCGGTTTTGGATTATTTTATGTATACACACGGTTTAACACAGATCATATCGGATATGTGGATCGAAGAACTTTCATATTCAGACCACTTACCAATTGTTTTGCAAATTAATACTGGGTATGAAGCTATTAAATCCTCGTACAAAAACGAAATACTAACACGAAAATTCATTTGGACGAAAGAAAATGTGGAGTTGCTAAAACATAATTTAAGCGATATTGAAGTTGGAAATGAAACCGATATTAACATAGAAACAGTAAATTTTACTAAACAGATCTACACGGCAATGGAATCGGCAAATATAATTAAATTTGCTAAACGACGACACCAACTTTCAAAACCTTGGTATGACAAAGATTGTTACTTTTTGAAAAAAATGACCAAAGTAAGTTTACAAAGATGTAGGAACTCAAATAACATACACGACCGCCAAAAATATATTGAGGCTAGGAGGGAATATTTTAAGCTCCTGCAAAGAAAAAGAGATGAATTCAACAAGGACAAGAATGAAAAGATAAAAAACGCCAAAGATCCCAAATCCTTCTGGAATGCCATTGCATCCTTTAGAAAAAAACCAATAATACAAGGAGAGATTGATATAAAAGAATGCTTCTTATTTTATAAAAATTTACTGAACAAAGAAAATAAAGAAGCTACTTTTACGTTAAACCAGATGATTGGTTGGAAAGATCCAGATTTAGACGCGGAAATAACCCTTGAAGAGATCCATGATGTAGTTAAAAAACTAGCGAATGGCAAAGCAGTGGGACTCGATGGTATACCAAATGAGTTGCTAAAGAATTTACCGATACCGACTTTAACTAATTTGAAAAACCTATTCAACAAAATAATGTCCACAGAAAAATACCCGCAACTCTGGACGAACTCAATAGTACACCCTATATATAAAAGCGGTGATAAGAATAACCCAACAAATTATAGAGGGATTGCCCTCTGCAGTAATGTATCTAAATTATTTACTACAATACTAAGAAACAGATTAAACAATTGGATAGAAAAAAGAGAGATTATTTTAGAAAACCAAGCAGGTTTTCGTAAGAACCGATCATGCACTGACCACATACTACTACTGAATTCACTCATCCAACTATCTCTGAGAAGAAAACGAGGCAAGCTCTATGTCTTCTTCGTCGATCTGACTAAAGCTTTCGACACAGTCCCACATGATTTACTTTGGCAAAAATTGCAGAAAATGGGCATTAGCAATAAATTTGTGATGCTGATAAAAAACTTTTACCAAGAAGCTAAGATTACTATCCGATGGAAAGGACAATATTCAAGTAATGTGAAAATTAATTCTGGAGTGTTGCAGGGAGAATCACTTTCCCCACTTTTATTTATACTATATATGGCCGACCTAATAGAACTTTATAATAACTCAGCACTTACAGGATTTCATCTCCCTGATTTTGGTGTTTTACACCTACTTATGTATGCGGATGACATAGCCATAATTGGAGAATCGAAAATTAATTTACAAATCAAAATTAATTTACTAAAGTCTTACCTGGATAATAACAAATTAGTTTTAAATGAAAATAAATCCAAAATAATGGTATTCAGAAATGGAGGAAGACCGGCAAGACATGAAAACTGGCACTGGGGTGACACCCCACTGACTGTTGCGTCCAATATTACATATCTGGGATATCCATTCACTTCCACTAATAATAGTAAGAAGGTAGCCCTCTTTTATAAAGCCAAAGCAAATACGGCAATAAATGCAACTATTAGACTGATAAAAAAAGAAAAAATTAACTCATTAAAAGTTGCACTCAATCTATTTGACTCAGTAATTAAATCAATACTACTCTATGCGGCCCCTGTGTGGGCTTGGGACAATACGGATATTATAGACCAATTACAGAATACGTTTATCAAAAATTTTCTGAATCTACCAAGATATATACCAGGGTA
Organism: Cordylochernes scorpioides; assembly: GCA_030710605.1. NCBI lineage: Eukaryota > Metazoa > Arthropoda > Arachnida > Pseudoscorpiones > Chernetidae > Cordylochernes > Cordylochernes scorpioides. Next base: position 48,626,062 of record CP092876.1, read on the forward strand.
TATTGTAAGGCTGGAAACAGGCAGAATATCTCTGACTTTTACAACGATCAAATTAATTATGAAATATTTCATTAGATTACAAAAAATGGAGGACAATAGACTACCTAAGCTATGTTGGAATAGATTGAAGGAAATTTCCTTAATGACAAAAAAACCTATAGGATTTTGTAAGAATATTATGGATATCATCAATCATTGTGGACTCATATGGCTAAACTATAGGTTAAACTATGATGACATACAGATCGAACTTCCGAATATACTAAAAATAAAAATTGAACAGCTATTGCAGCAAGATCTGGCAAAATTATCTCTTACGAAAACATACTCAAACTATAGGTTACTTTATGATTCATTCATTCCAGAACATTATCTTTCATGCAATTTGTCTTCAGCTTTAGTGAGTTTTATTGCACAGATCAGATTAATGTCAACAATGATCAAAGAAAATCATATTTACGCAATTAAGAAAGAAGATTTGTACTGTGGGTTATGTGGAAGTCAGATAACTGATGAAATATACCATTTTATTGTTGAATGCGGGGATCTGGAAGGAGAGAGAAAGAAGATCCTGAAAAGTCTTCCTAGACCGCATTTGAACTCAATAAAGCTAATAAAAACTGTTTCAGATAAGAAGAGTTGGGCAATTGAACTGTTCAACTATCAAAAAGCGGTTGGAAAAAAAATTGCACTCGTGGAAGAGAGAAGAACAGGGGCACAATAAAAAGTCACCCTGTTTGCCGCACCTTAATTGTAAATACTCTATCTTCCCCTTTTCTCTTATGTTTAATATTGTCTGTAACTCCACGACGAATCCGTACAGGGCAAGATGCCCTAATAAAGTTTTTTTATTGTTGTTGTATATTATAATACACTGTCTATAAACTCCATATAAATAAACGTCAAATTTTGTTTATCGTTCAATGTAAATAATTCAAAGCAATGTTTTAAGATATATATTGCTTAACTATGTATTGTGTCACAAGAGAGTATTTAGAAGCCCAAGTTTTGAAGATTCCAACATTATATTTACATATTTTACGGTGGGATATAAATAATAAGAGAGCGCAAGTTGTATAACGGGCCATAAATTACAATCTCGGGGTGTACTCGACTGTATTTATTTGGCAACTTCCATCAATAAATTCCTTGACGTCACCGTTTGTCTTCCTGTGGCCCACGGGATCTAGAGCCTTGCTCTTTTTCGTACGCTATACCCTTCTCTCAACAACATTATAACCTATTTCACCCTGTTCTTAACTCACTATACCCTATTTTGCACTATTCCGAAAAATCCATACATATTTGTATATATCGAAAAGGTAGAGTTGGTTCGCATAATCAGAAATACTATCACATTAAGAGAAACAATTAAAAAATATTATGGTAGGTTTTAGTATTATTTACATCTACGAGTAGAGACGGGCGCGCGTTCGTAGGTTTTTTTTTCATATAAAGTGGGTCAGGTGTGTAAATATATGTTGCTATTATTTATTGTTATTATTTCAGTTAAACTAGTAGAGAAGCTAAATTTTCAAATCTTTGATGTAATTTCATCTTTTAACCTCATGTATTATTATTTTTTGCACATTCAGTATAACATTTCGCGTTCTAATTTCTTGTCTCAGCTAAAGCGTAGTTGGGCATATACCCACTTAAGATCAATACTCGTGTAAGTAAATCTAATACTTCAAATACAATAAGTGTGATTTTATTTAGTATTCAAAATATTCTATTTTTACTAGGATATGATATAACTGAAAAAAAATATTGGGGGGGGGGGGGGGGGGGGGGGGGGAGGGATTACAGCGAAAACAAATCATAATTTAATTAAGCTGATTTCTACTGTTTGGAGGGTCATTAGGCGGATGCTATAGGATCACAAGCTTAGATACGATTGCACATGCACAATTTAGTCTTTACTTGAAGAATTTCAGCAAAAAAATCACAACACATTAAAAACTACTTAATAAACCATGGAAAGAAATTTCAACATTGTTTCAAACGGTAACTTTTCACAGGTAGCGCTCCCATCAAGACAAAATCAAGGCACTTTCAAATACTTTCCAAATATTTTCTTCCGTTTATTAAGTCTATTCAATTCCTTTTAATTACTAATAAATTGTTTTTGGGAATATTAATAGAAGATTTAAACAGATGATACACAGTTTTTATTAATTTCTTAAACTACAATTTTAATAATCCCGACCCCCCCCCCCCCATTTGCTCCTTACTCCTAAAAAAATATATTCTTCAGAAATAATTATATTTTCATAATAAATCAGTAGAAATTTGAATTGTTAGATTTTGAATCTAATTTTTAACTTCACAGCTTATTCATATAAATTCAATATTTAGTGTCAATAGAACGAAAGAGCCATTATTACCTGGAATTTTCCTAACTGGCTAATTTTTTCCCCCCGCTTCTAGATTCTTTAGGTCTCATATTTCTTCGAACAATTATGCCCATAATTCCCTAAACGTTCCCAAATTGCCTTCAGTTTATCATACTCCTACTGACATTAAATATTTAATAATCTAATTAATGAATGAATTATTGACAAAATTGAATATGGCGATTTTCCCTTACCGACACAATTAGCTGTCAAACCGCGGCCAATAAAGCAGGATTGGTGAAAGTTATGGGTTGCCACTTCGATTACACTAAACCTAGAATTTCTACTAAATGTCTTTCACACAATTCCTTTTTCTCATCTAAACCTTTTCTCATATATAAGCTTAACTATGAAAGCCGACTTTTACAAATTGACTAAATAGATTAACTTGGACCAAACTGGTTAGCGTCTTAAACAATTTATAAATTTTTGAAAATAAATTTTGTAGGCTTTACCTTGTAAAATGTAGAGCCAATCTCAACCGTCAAAATAAACGCAAAACCTAAGCGTCTCCTTAAACTAGAATGTTCTTATTTCTCTGCTCCTATGAGACAAAGCTTTGCTTTTATGTCATCTGCAATGTAAACTCTATAGTTAACAAGTTCATCCAATATTCTATGTCGGCCATCCTTTTATTTATATTTACTTGTGTAGTACAAGTACTTGTATGTATTACAATAGCTGCTATATTTGTTGTTATTTCTTATAACATAACCTAAATACTGACAATTTACACTTGTGGTGAAAGTTCTTAACATGCTTAAAATTAATTTATATAAGATACTGCTGAATTAGTTTACATATATGTAGGTGTATATATGATGCCCGGGTTATTGACCAACTATATGACTATCTACAATTTCATGATCTAAATTATCCAATCGGTGTTATTCATGACAAGTGAGCATAGCTCAGTGGTTACACATATCAAGGTGGTAAACTCCCAGAGGTTCGAATTACGGAATTTATACTTTTTTGATACTAAATATGTTACCATTTTTTTCAATTATATTTCGAAAATAAATATTATTTTAGAGTTTTATATATTAGAGAGAGATAATAAACGGCATATATTGGATTTAAAAAATATTTATTTTGCCTTCTGGCTAGGCGAAGCGCGTCAGTACCAAAACTGGTTAAAATCGTTTTGAAAATAGAGCCATCCATACTTAATTCATTAGATAATAAACGGCATATATTGGATTTAAAAAATATTTATTTTGCCTTTTTTTCTGGCTAGGCGAAGCGCGTCGGTACCAAAACTGGTTAAAATTATTTTTTTATTTTTTATTTTAAAGTATTTTTTAAATCCAATATATGCCGTTTATTATCTAATGAATTAAGTATGGATTGCTCTATTTTCAAAAAAGTTTTATATATATAATTCATATTTTGATATAAGACTTTCAAAAAATCGTTGCATTATAGGAATATGATGCTTGATTTCTTTATTCTGTAATTCTAAATTTAAGAGGCGTGAGAATATTATTGTACTGTTTAATTACTGAGTTTAGTTATTCTTGGAATTTTTGGCGCATGTGTGTGACGGACTAAAGTTCTAGGGAATAAATATTGTCAAATATTTTGAGTTTCGTAATTCACGGCTTAAAGAAAAATCTTTATCAACTCACACACACCTTGTTGGAAAAATAATAAAATTAATCATATCTAACAGATTAAAGAACTCTTCTTTAAAATATGTTTACAAATTGAGGATTTAACTATTCTATCGGGAATTAAATGGTGTACTTTATTTCTAATACCCCACATAGTACACAAAGGCTCTCATGTTTTTTTTTTACCTGTAATATATTACAATATTAATTAATTACTTTTATACAAATATTGTTTTTTTTCGTGCTGATTTGTGTCTTTTTTATATAAATAAATATATTATAAAAGTTTGAGAATAGTACATTCATTTTATAAAAACAAGAAATATTGATATAAATTTATTCCTTTAACTCCTTTTTATTTTTAATATATTCATTTTTTTTTTCAATTTCAGCACAATTTCTTCTGACATTTCTTTCGATTCCTGAATTATTTCTCCCAGATAAATTTCGTATATTTCAGAAGTTAGCTTTTTCCAATTTTTCTGCGCAAAGTCTTTACTCACAGGTGAGTTACTCCGTTTCCGTTTTTGCTCTCTTATATCAATTCTCAACAATTCTCTCTCTTTAGAATGTTGCAGTTTTATCAAATATTCCACTTTGATTGGAAGTCCATCACTTCAATATATACGTAAATTACATTCTTTCAATAAATACATTTTGCGTAATTAACACTCATAATTCCTCAGAAGTCTCAGAAGTCCCCTCCTTCCCAGAAAAAAAGGGTAGCATGGCACAGAGTCAAATGGACATACTCTTGCAGAATGAAAAGGCCTCAGAAAAGCGTTTACAAAAGTCGAGCTGTTGGGCTTTAAGAGAGGTGAAATCCTCGAGGATATGGCGAGATGAACCCGCTTCTGGCCAAATCCAACAACGAGCAGTAGAAGGCCATTGACACCTAGTCCAGCACGCTCATGGCTCTTACAGGGGGGAACAAGTAGCACCCTATACAAGAAACTGTCTCGAGCTAGAACTTCTGCTCGGCAGACGAAATGAGATTCCGTATTGCGCCCTGAGTGCGCGTGGCATCGCTGGTCTTCACCGGAGAATCCTGCCATGCTGATTTCTCAAGGAGCATGAGATCATTTCTTCGAAGCTTTGTCGCATGAAAATGGTGCGTGGATCTTCAGTGACCTGAACATCTCCGAGGAGTCGGCGAAGGATATGGCATCCGGTTAAGCAGAAGCGTCACGGAGATCCTGGACCAGGCCGACCTCGTCGACGTCGCCTCCAACATCGATGCTACACAGGAGAACATCAGAATTGCCACTATCGGAAGCCGAGTAGACTCGTGTCGTCTGAACAGAATGCTACTTCCATCAGGTTTCTGCGATCGCGTCACCCAATACCAAACAATTGACTTTGCCTACCTCGACCACCTCTCCGAATATCCTTCCTTGTCGGATCTCGGGCGTTTTCTCCGTGGACCTCTGCTACGCCGCCTCGAGAGGATCTTGGGCCATGGTATCGTGATCGCCTATGCGGACGACATCGTACTCTTTATCAGGGACGACGCTCAGTTTGAGCTAGTTTCCCTGATTTTCGAAGATCCGAAAGGCCTCCGGAGTGACTGTCAACTTCAGCAAGAGCTGCGGGCTCTGGTGCGGTTCTTGGAAGCAACGGACGGATTTTCCTCTGGGAATCTTATGAACGTCTGAGTCGCTGACCATCCTGGACTGCACATTCTTTGCCCGGAATACCGTCACCTTTCACGCTTCCTACCTGATGGGGCTCTGGAGCGAGCCATCGCGAGGTGGTCACCCTTCACCTGCGGCCTGTCGCTGATGGGTCGTGCCCGCGCAGCCAACAGCTTGGTCCTGGGTTCGATCCTACACCACCTCCACGGCTACCCTCCAACTGAAACCACCATCGGCCGGCTGCAGGTGCGGCTGGCGCGCTTAGTGTGGGGTAAGAGCCTAGTCTTGTGGCTTCTCGTGCGCATCCAGGCTCTTCCAGTCTCCGAAAGTGACGTCTGTCAGCTTTACATTGCTGGCCAGCTTCGGCTCGCCTGCCTGAAAGGGGTCCGCCCCCAACGGCAACTTTTGCCTAGTCCGCAGCTAGGCGTGGCTGACACCGCCGGCTCCTGACGTCTGGCTCTCGCCAAGGAGGAGGAGACTTCTGAGCCTCTGAGGGAAATGAAGCTGACAAGTGTGACGAAGCCTCAATCTACAAGTACCAACTTGTTCTTGAGTTGGGCAACGCTAGCCGTCACATCAACCTGCCCACTCTGTGGGAAATAACTCTCGCATACTTATTTTATTTATTTATTTATTTTTAAATATGTATATCTATCAATATTATATTTTACATTTATTTATCTAAATTAATCGTTATTCAATCTTATTTATTCATATTTATGTATTTCCTCTTATATAATATTATATACCCATTTCTTGATTTTTCGGGAAGCCATTGGGACCAAAAAATATTTTTGGTCGCAGTGGTTACAGCCTTCTCCACGCTGACAAGCGCCAACAGCTCGAAACGCGTTCGTGGATGGCTTTTCTTGATTTATCAAGAAATTGGGTTGGCCAAATATCTCGGAGCAAGCTAAATAAACGTTTAGTTTATTTTTGCTCCACTAGATGGCGCTCTGCCATCTCAAAAGCACATGTGCTCGTGGTCAGGAGATGCCTTTTTTATTTTTGATATAATATTATATGGGAATATGTACAGTCCCGCGGTTGGCGCCACCAATGAATAATGTAACGTAGTAATAGATATCGTGAAGATTTTGTCCTCGTCAGGAGCAAACAAAAATTAAAACATTTAGCAAGGCGTCGAAAATTATTCTAAGGCTCTAGGGGCGTTTTCACACGATATTCGAAATTCTGTACAACATCTAAAGCACGAGTCAAAAATAAATATTTAACTCACAAAAGACTATGATCTTTGTAATAAAATTATTATATACATATATATATTAGGAAATTTAAAAATAATAATAACATTTATAAGATTTCACAATAGTATATATTAATCGATATCTATTATGTACAATTTATACTTACCCTTTATAACTACTTTTTAAATTAAAAAACAAATTGTATTGTAGCGGAATATCTTCATATACATTTAAAGTTATTTTCCCCATTTCCCGTGATACCCACCCCTCTAAAAATAATCTTTCTTTTTTAAATTTTTTATTCGTATGAAATATCTCAATATCATTCCAATCTGGCCTATGTCCTGAATATAATGCATGTTCCCCAATTTTGCTTAACGCCCTTCTCCCCATTAAACCCTGTTGGTGTTCTTTAATCCTAGTCTCTAAATTACGGCCTGTTTCTCCTACATAAATTTTGTCACATTGTGTGCATTTAATCCCATGAATTACATTACTTGGTTTTGATGTGCCTATGTTATCCTTCATTATGCTATTTATAGTTAAAAATTCCCTTTTTGTCCCCGTACTATACCAAATATTATATTTGAATTTTCTCAAAATTCTAGATATTTCGTTATCTAGAACGAATAATAAATATAGAATAATTATATTATTGCAATCATCTTTATTCCTATTCGAATTTGGCCAATCTGTTTCATACCTTCTAATCCATTTGTTTTTGAAACCAACTGGATAATCAGATTGTTCTAGTTCTGCTCTAATTTTCATTATCTCTTTTTTATAAATATCTCGGTCTGTGCATACCTGTTTGGCTCTTTGTACAAGAGATTTTATCACCTGTCTTTTAGGTATTATAGGATTATTGGAATTAAAATTAGATGTATACCACAGTCTGTTGGCTTTCTGTAAACTCTGGTTAAAATAGAACCATCTTCTTTGCGAGTTAGTCCCACATCTAAGAATGATAAAAATCCCTCCCTTTCTGTTTCAACCGTGAATTCTATTCCTTTTTCTAAATTATTCAACATGATCATGATTCCATTAAGGTTTTCTTTGCGGATCACTGCAAAAACATCATCTATATATCGTTCCCAGATTTTTATTCCCTCAATCAAGATTGCCTTTTTATCTACCGATGCCATTACGATGTCAGCAATGATCAGGCTTGTAGGGCAACCCATAGCAGTTCCGTCTTTTTGCCTGTAAATTAAATGACCATGAAATAATGGTATCCTTTGATGTCAAATCACTTTTCACCAATATCAACAGAACTCTAGCTCTTAAAGAGCTAAGGGAATATTATGAGGTGAAGAGACAAGATTGCGAAAATAAAGGATTAGAAATCAACGAAATGATAGAAGGCTTTAGGTTATGTTTAGATAATATTTACTTCAGATATGGGGATAAATTTTACAAGCAAAAATACGGTACTGCTATGGGTTGCCCTACAAGCATGATCATTGCTGCCATCGTAATGGCATCGGTAGATAAAAAGGCAATCTTGATTGAGGGAATAAAAATCTGGGGCCGATATATAGATGATGTTTTTGCAGTGATCCGCAAAGAAAACCTTAATGGAATCATGTTGAAATTATTTAGAAAAAGGAATAGAATTCACGGTTGGAACAGAGAGGGAGGGATTTTTATCATTCTTAGATGTGGTACTAACTCGTAAAGAAGATGGTTCTATTTTAACCAGCGTTTACAGAAAGCCAACACACTGTGGTATACATCTGAATTTTAATTCCAATAATCCTATAATACATAAAAGACAGGTGATAAAATCTCTTGTACAAAGAGCCGAACAGGTATGCACAGACCGAGATCTTTATAAAAAAGAGATAATGAAAATTAGAGCAGAACTAGAACAATCTGATTATCCAGTTGGTTTCACAAACAAATGGATTAGAAGATATGAAATAGATAGGCCAAATTCAAATAGGAATAAAGATGATTGAAATATTATAATTATATCATATTTTAGACACATAGATACCGAAATATCTAGAATTTTGAGAAAATATAAATATAATATTTGGTATAGTACGGGGACAAAAAGTGAATTTTTAACTAGAAATAGCATAATGAGGGATAACATAGGTACATCAAAATCAAGTAATGTAATTTATGGGATTAAATACAAACAATGTGACAAAATTTATGTAGGAGAAACAGACCGTAATTTAGAGGCTAGGATTAAAGAACACGAACAGGGTTTAATGGGGAGAAGGGCGTTAAGCAAAATTAGGGAACATGCATTATATTCAGGACATAGGCCAGATTGGAATTATATTGAGATATTTCATAGGGGAATATAAAATTTAAAAAAGAAATATTATTTTTAGAGGGGTAGGAATCACGGGAAATGGGGAAAATAACTTTAAATATATATGAAGATATTCCGCTATTATACAATTTGTTTTTAAATTTAAAAAAAGTAGTTATAAAGGGTAAATATAAATTGTACGTAATAGATATCGATTAATATATACTATTGTGAAATCTTTTAAATGTTAATATTATTTTTTAATATTTATTTTTGTTTATAATTTCTTAATATATATATATATATATATATATATATAGTGTAGAAACTATATAACAAAATTATAACAGTGATTCTAATTTTAAAACTTAAGGAGCAAACTGATAATAATGATAACTTATATCAATTAGATTTGATTAGATTAGCAAGCTAAATCTAAATTAATTATAATAATAAATAGTTATTTAATTTTATAGTCCAGTTTTGTATTAAGATTATCTTCACTATTATGATCATCTAAATTCAAATTATAAAATTTGTAAAATGTTATTAATTTGTAGATAGAGATAGAAAAAAATAATCCTTTACTTCTAATACATCCTCAAGTTAATTATATATTTATAATTAATAACAATAAAAATTAACAACGTAACGTCTATTACATCGGCTTTTACACGTCATTTAGACATACTATAATCCTATATATAGAATAATCGAAGAGAGAATATATATAATAGTTAGAAAAAAGAGAGAAAGACAGAACCATGCACTTTTAATCAAACTAATAATAAGGGAAAAAAAAAATTTAGAAAAGAAGGTAGATAAGATTGTTAGTATATATATATATTTTTTTATAATTTTATATTTTATCCTTTTTTTTTTTTAAGATTTTTAAAGGTTTTTTTAATTTTATAATATGATTATAAATAGTTGTATTTAGTAATATATCTATAGTATGAATTAACATTTGTTATAAGTTTGGATATTATGTTTTGAAACCCTAATGGTAGACCAGACATACACAAAAAACTTTAAATTGAAATAAATTGGAAAAAGAGATCTGCTGGACCGGGGATCTTCACATAAAAGTCCAACGACATTTCACCCCTTCTTTATTATGTCATAGATCTCTTTTAAACCGGATTTTATGTGTTAATATTAAGTTGTTTCAGTGAAATATTTAAATGAACATATATAACAGATACAAGTGTTAACAAATTCAAACTGTAAACCTACCTCGACCGCGGCGTCCTCCATTGTGAATATCTATTTCTGGCTGACACATGTGGCGGGAGGGGGGGACATTTCAAATTTAGACCATTTATTCAGAATTTTTTTTAACAACTAGAAAATTAAAGAAGAAAGGAAAAATAGTTAAGGGAAGAAAGTTGAATTTCATAATCTTTACAGCTAGTTATATCAAAATATATATATATATATATATGTATATCATAATTTTATTTCAAAGATCATTGTATTTTGTGAGTTAAATATTTATTTTTGACTCGTGCTTTAGATGTTGTACAAAATTTCGAATATCGCGTGAGAACGCCCTTAGAGCCTTGGAATAATTTTTAACGCCTTGCTAAATGTTTTAATTTTTGTTTGCTCCTGACGAGGACAAAAGCTTTTTGTCGAAACGTCGAGGTAATAAAAAGATTTATACTGGCCGAAGTATCTTCTTTCAAGTAGTAATAGATGTCTTAACATAAAAATGATTAAGCAAAATACTATTTTTTATGACGTCAGGGCTCACAAGACTAGACGATTACAATTAAAACTAATAAATTATATCCAGTTAGAGAATATTTAAAATCAAAGCTATAAACCATATATGAAGATCTCTTAAATACAGAGTTATTTTATGCAGTTTCTTCTCATTGATTAAATAAATAATAAAATAAATTTTAAAATTATTTCTTCGCCACATAGCCTAATACTATAAAGATCATACCCGATGCTCAGCAGAAGCCTTACGTCCTCAGGCTCAAGGCTCGATACAGAGTGATAGGCCCAGGAAAATCCACGTCCTCTGATCTGGCGAGTTCCTCTTCGGTCCGGAATGATTGTCTTCTCACGGCTGGAAAGTCTTATTCTTGGATGTTTGATGAATTCTCTTCTGTGTCTTCTTCTATTTGGTCCTCTTGTGAGTCGTCTTACGAATCCTCTTCTAGGTGGTCATCTTGGTCGTCTGGCTCTAAATAAGGCTTCATCTTGCAGACATGTCTGTAGTTTTGCGACGACCTTGCTGGTTCCCAAATGTCTCCACCTCGTAAGTCACATCGACATATTTTGGGTAACTTTATTTGGGCCGAAGTAACGTCGCATTAAATTATAGTAATATCCCACTTTGAGCAGGAATAAAGATCCAGACTAGGTCTCCAGGCTGGTACATTATTTTTCTGTGGTGAGCGTCAAAACGGAGTTTATTACTTTCCTGAGACCTCATAGAGTGGAGACGTGCCAGTTGTCGTGCTTCTTCTGCTCTCGACCCTAGTGTTTGGATGAAGTCATCTTCTGAGACTAACTTGAGAAATAACAGGTCCAAAGGTGTTTGCTGCTTCATGCCCATGCGCAAGGAAGCATGGACTCTTGCCTTGCTGTGTTTTATGTGAATGTTACAATTGGAAGGATCTTATCCCAGTATTTATGATTGACGTCCACATACACTGCGTGACATTGAGAATGGAACACCAAGAAATAGTGGCCAGAAAATATGCAAATTTCAGGGTAGACGCGCCTAACCGAGTTATGCAAATGATGTAAAATGCGCAGCTCTCGTGCGCACATGGAGTAAGATATAAGGGAAGGAACTTGCAGAAAGGACAGTATTCGTGTCGTTATTTCTTCAAGGAAATTCATTGTAGAAATTTTGTTCTTGTGTCAAAAGACACGAGTAATAACAGAGAATGCCAGGTCATCGTAAACGGAGGCAGTTCAAGCAGACAGACGCTTTTACGAGGGGCATGGTGATCGGACTGAAAAGGGCAGGTTGGTCCATACGTCAAATCTCAGCTGATGCACACCTTGGTGCGTCCACGGTGCACCGACTGTGGAGAAGATGGTTGGAACAAGGAAATGTGGCAATTTATAGGAATGTCGGTGTAACCAGAGTGACGTCAGCACGTGTGGATCGGCGTATCCTTCGACAAGCAGTGGCGGCCCCACAAGCCACTTGTACCGCCATCCTGCAACATGTGCAAGACACCCTAGATCATTCCATCTCGACCAGAACCATTTCCCGTCGATTGGTTGCTAATGGCTTGCACTCATGCCGTCCGCTAAGAAGACTGCCATTGACCCCACCGAATAGGCGCCAACGTTTGGAATGGTGCCGGGCTAGATCGACGTGGATGACGGAATGGCACAGGGTCGTGTTCTCAGATGAGTCGCGTTTCTGCTTGTCCAGTGATAGTCGCCGTGTACGCGTGTGGCGTCGACGTGGAGAAAGGTCCAATCCGGCAGCAATTGTGGAACGCCCCACCGTGCGACAACGTGGAATCATGGTTTGGGGCGCAATCGTGTATGATTACAGGTCACCTTCACTTCGTATTCAGGGCACTATGACGGCCCAACGATGCGTTGATGATGTGCTGCGACCGGTGACACTACCCTACCTTCAGGGGGTACCCAATGCCCTTTATCAGCAGAATAACGCCCGACCGCACACTGCTCGCATTAGCCAACAAGCTCTGCAAGATGTACAGATGCTTCCCTGGCCACCGTACTCTCCTGATCTCTCACCAATCGAGCACGTCTGGGACATCATTGGACGCCGTTTGCATGCCTTGCTACAGCCGTGTTCAGAAGACGAACTGTTGCAAATGGTTGAGAGAGAATGGAGAGCCATCCCTCAGGACGCCATCCGTACTCTGATTGACTCTCTACCTAGACGTGTTGCTGCGTGCATCGCCGTCCGCGGTGGTCCTACTTGCTACTAAGCCGACGCCGTTCTCGCTCTGTATTATGACTATCATTTTGAAATAAAGATCACTTATTGTTCGTCCCTGTCTCTCTCTGTCTGCCTAGTTTCATCACTTTCTGGGCACTATTTCTTGGTGTTCCATTTTCAATTTCACGCAGTGTATATAGACAGCATGTTTGCTATGTTCATGTTCAACCTTTCCATAGGTCCATTGATCTGAGGGTGATAGGCGGTCGTTGTCCTGTGAATTATTCTACAGTAATTTTTCAGATCACGAATCAATGATGATGTGAAATTCTTTCTTATTTCCTATACATTCAGGGCTAGTAAAACCTTTTTTCTTATTCGGAAGTTTGTTTTACTAAATCCTAAATGACCAGCCGTGGATGAAACGTGAACATTTTTCAATATATCCTGCCTTAAATGACGAGGAACCACTAAAAGCTACCGTATCTCTTTTGGGTCTTAATTTTTTTCTATAGAGGGTGTTATAGAATTTTATTAAGGCATTTTTGGAATTATCTTGTAATTGGTTAGAAATTTTTCTAAGGCTTTGATCTTTCATCTGCTCTTCGCTAAAGTTCTGTAATGTCACTATGCTCGGAATATATTTCTCGATATCTTCACTGTAAGTTAATGGACGTCTTGATAAGCAATCTGATTCCTGATGTTTCCTTTCACTCTTATACACACCAGTGACATTAACCTATTGCAGCCGAAGTGCCCATCTTGCTAATCTCCCACATGGGTCTTTGGGGTCAGTCAACACAAAGAGTAGTGGTCTGTAACAATAGTGAACGGCTGTCCAAAAACATTAGGTCGGAATTTATTGATAGCCCAAATGATGGCAAGGCATACCCTCTCTGTAGTTGGATATTTTTTTGCCTTATTCTCAAGGTTCTATATGCATAAGCAATGGCTCTTTGCTTTACATTTTGTATCTGCGCTAAGACTGCTCCTACTCCATAGTTGCTTGCGTCAGTGTGTATTTCGGTTGGGGGTGAGTAACTAAAATGTCCAAGTGCAGGTTTAGAAATTAACGCTGACTTGAGAGCTTAAATTGCACGTTGCTCTTTCGGTTCCAATCGAAAACAGAGTCTTTCTTAAATAGGTCATTCAAGGGTTGGGATACGTGGGCATAATTGGGTATAAAGCGGCGGTTATAGGATGAAAGACCAAGAAAGCTTCTCACTTCCTTCAATGATCTTGGCGTAGCGAAGTCGCGGATTGCTCGGATCTTTTCTGGATCGGGACGAATGCCATTTTCACTCACCTCAAGTCCTAGGATAGAGATAGGTTTTGCACTAAACTTACATTTCTTGAAATTGAGACTTGACCGGATTTCTTAAGACAATTTAATATGAGTTGAAGGCATCTTAGATGTTCTTCAAAGTCATCTGAAAAAACGATGATGTCATCGAGGTAACACAAGAAATAGTCCACTTAAGACCCTTCAGAAGATTGTCCATCATTCGTTCAAAGGTGGCTAGAGCATTACATAACCCAAATGGAATCAATTTGAACTCATACAAACCATCTGGAGTTATAAATGCTGTCTTCTCACGGTCTGATTCTTATACGTCGATTTGCCATTATCCTGATTGGAGGTCCATTGAAGAATAAAATATAGCTCCCGTAAGCAGTCTAGAGTGTCGTCGATCTTTAGGAGCGGGTAGACTTTTTTTTTCTTCAGGCGGCGGTAATCGACGCAGAATCTTTAGCTTCCAGCCTTTTTCCTGATCAAGACTAGAGGTGAGGCCCACGGACTTTCACAAGGCTGAATGATGTCAAGTTTTTCCATTTTGATAACTTCTCATTTGGCGTTCGGATGGTGCTACTCGCTAAGGTCGTTGTTTCGTCGGTAAATGGTCTCCAGTGTTAATTCAGTGCTTAAAATTGACATCCTTGAACCATTTTATTTCAATGAAATAAAAATATTAGCGTAATTTTCAAACAAATTTCTTAATTTTTCTTTTTGAGATTTATCAACTGAGTGATCTAAAAAAATGCTGAGATTTTTGGGTTTCCGGAATGTTTCGCCTGTTTCAAATTGGTTACAATCAGCTAGAATACATAATTTACTATCTTCGATGACAACACTATCGGCTATGTGCATCCCTCGAAGGATTAGTTTCGGATAGGGGCTCCAATTCACAACCCAAAGTTTACCTCGGTTACTATTAAGAAAAATTATAGAGGAGGGATCTATTAGTTCTCTTTCAATGAATAGCTCTTTTCGATATTCTGCCACCACAATTGCGTCATTAGGAATGTCACGACTAGCTGCTTCTATTAGCTGGATAGAGGCGAGTTCGATTCTGTATTCCAGTTCCGAGTATAGAGTTGATCTGATCTTGGGTACATATTCGACTAGGCAATTTCATAAGAAAGGTTTATCATAAGCTGAGTCGATTATAGATATGGACAATTTTAAAAAGTCCCATCCAAGAATTAAGTCGTGACTACAGTCCTCTATGAGGATAAATCAAAGTTTTACAGCAGTACATTCAATTTCAGTTTCAGAGTGCAGGGTACTTTTGGTTTTATGACATTTCCATTGGCCACTATCAGACTGACGTCGGTTCCGGTGAACATATTTTTTTTCTTAATTTTAATCTAAATCTATCGGACACGACGGAATAGGAGGCCCCAGAATCGACAAGGGCGAGCGTCACCACCCCTTCGATTTTCACGACAACATAATTTCCCTTCATAACCACTGTAGTCGTCAAGGGAGAATTTCCTAATACTGCAGCCGAATTCCCATTGCTGGTCGCAGATCCTAGTTTTCCGACCGGGAACGGTGAGGTGAATGACTGGATCTCCGAGCAGGCGACGAAAATTGTCCGTTTAGGCCAGGGTAAGGGAAGGGCTTCAATAGCCGCGTACATTTTCTCTTGGCAGGTCGTCGGTGGGCTCTTGGCTGCTCCGATAATTATTGAATGTTTTAGGCTCTTTGCATATCTCCCTGTTTTTAAATCCAAATTTATCTTTTTCCATACTACCTCTCCCTGTCGCGGCAATAGCGCACGACGTGGCCAGGGCGTCCGCAGTGGAAATAGATTGGCTTTCCTTCAGTGGTTCTCCATTAGTTGGTGTCACGTCTTCCGTTTACTTGTCTCGAATGCTGCGATCGAGGTTGGACAATTCTGGGTTGGAACTCGTACCTAGGGGTTGGTAATGGCATGGGCGCTCTATTTTGAGGAGAACTACTAGAAATTGATGCAGGGGGTTTTAATGTTTTGCTACACCATATGTTCAATTGCAAAAACTTTTGGTTCTTCTCGAGGAGAGGATAATGCTCGCTGTACCTCCTCGCGGACAATTTGTCTAATCATTGATTACAGATCTGCACTGTCATCCTGATCACTAAGGGAGTATACATTAGAAAAAGCGCTTGTATCTGGTTGGTGTCACTCGCTTACGATGTAAAGCTTCAATACGGCGACGCTCGGTGACACATTGTTCCTTGTTTTAAAAGTCCCTTGGGAGATAGTAGTGCCTGATATAACTCCTCTGCAATTCATTTCATGAAGTAGGCGAATTTTTCGCTTCATTCATTTGTGAATTAACCTTTTTGCATAGGCTAAGTACATCTTGAATGTAGAACTCGGTGTTCTCACCTTTCATCTCCGCCCGTCTCTTGAGCTTTTCTCGGGTTATAGACGTATATTTTCTTTTTCTGCAAATACATTTGTCAGCTGGGCCGTGTACTTTTCTCAGGTGTTGATTCTCTCCTCATTTTCCCCATACCATCGGAGAGCTGTTCCAGCGAGGTAGAAGTAAGCATTAGCAAGGCGAAGGCTTTCATCATAATGATTATGCCACCCGTTCATACCTTTTTATTCAGCTGTGGGGATCTTCACCAGCCTCGCCAGACAACATGGAGGGCGTTCTAGGAAGGTGTTGAACAAAAGAGAACCAACCTGCGTTGATGCCTCAGCTTTGATATCCATTGTTGTTTTTTTATTCACTCACCTTACTTATTCTTCGTTTCTTCCTAAGAGGGGAATCAATGTGGGACGTCCAGCTTCTCCACCAGTTCTAACGTAGTAATAGATGATTAAATAGAAAAATGATTAAGCAAGAGATTATTTATTTATGACGTCAGAGCGCGACAACTAGTGACTATACAATTAAACTAACAGATTTATAATATAATATAATGCGGATTATGATTGTAAAATGACATTTTAAAATTATCCCGCATGAGTTTCTTTTAAACGAAAAATCGAAATTTATTTTTAAGGAGAAATAACGATTATTTCTAACCTTAGAGATGAGGTATGAAAGGATGAATTGTGAAGAGCAAATGATTAGATTATTAATAATCGTTATTTCTCCTTAAAAAAAAAAAAAAATTTCGATTTTTCGTTTAAAAGAAACTCATGCAGGATAATTTTCAAATGTCGTTTTTCAAACTAACCAATTATTTACAGCTAGAGAATATTTAACAACAAAGCTATCAAACATATATGAATATCTCAGAAATACAGAGTTATATTATGCTGGGAATTTTCATTGATTAAATAAAGTTATAAAATTATTTCTCTTCGCCCACAAAATTATATATATATGTCACATTTTTGCAAATGATCGAGTCGATGTATGAATAAACTGGCAGTCGTTCGTAGGCGTGTGTTGAATTTCTTCCCAAACGCATACAGCAATAAGCAGAGGCAGGACTAGATGTTCGCAACGAGCGTGTCGGAGACAGCCCACGTGACAGAGGTGGAAGCCATGACACAAACCTGGATGTCTAACACCGGAAAGAGAGCCAGAAGCGGCCTGCGTCGATCGGACACACTGTAGCACACCCTTCGAGCTAAAACTGTTCTGTTGACCCTGGGAGGGGTCGCCTATAAAAAAAAGCCCCGGAAGGGGGCCCCATCTGGGCGTCGGCTATGTCCTTCCACTCTGCCTCGCAGCTGTTCCCAGCTGACCACTCTTTTGCTGTTTTTATTTTGACGTCATCATTTTGAGTTTAAATACAAATAAGGGTGACACAGGTTATATCAATAAAGATACAGTATATTATACAAAAAATGGGGGGTGGGAGAAAATAGGAGCAGTGTACCTTTTAATAGAACGTTATTATCTTATAAAGTATAGACTCTAACTTATCAGAAGATATGTGAAATATACTGACAGTA
The DNA here is from genome assembly GCA_030710605.1 of Cordylochernes scorpioides. Taxonomy (NCBI): domain Eukaryota; kingdom Metazoa; phylum Arthropoda; class Arachnida; order Pseudoscorpiones; family Chernetidae; genus Cordylochernes; species Cordylochernes scorpioides. The sequence goes on from CP092876.1 coordinate 48,644,263, forward strand.
TTATTATATCCCAATTTGAAATATACTACATATAAGTATATTTATAAATTTTATATTTTACATTCATATATCTATATTTATCCATATTTATATATATAATACTAGCAGTTGTGCCCGGCTTCGCCCGGGTTTTACCCGAGTGACTGTTTGTCTAACGAACATTTGTTAAAACAATTCTCTTTAAACATATAAAACGTACTCGGCTTCGCCCGGGGTTTTACCCGAGTAAAGGTTTGTCTAGCGAACATTTTTTAAAACAATTCTCTAAAAACTTATTTAAAAAAAAAGATATATTTTGATAATTTGAAACTCGTAAATTTGAATCTCTCGATAAAGTGAACATTTTTTCCCGGTCCCTGTGTGCCGTGTCATCCTGGATTTTGTCTTTCCTAATTTTCTACATTAGAAAATCATAGTTTTATCTAGTGAACATTTTTTCCCGGTCCCTTGAAAAATACTCGATAAGTTGAATAAAATCAATATTAATTGGTTCCCTCGGTAATTGGAAGTTAAAGGAATAGTATCTTCGCCTTGGAATTGTATCATCATTCTTGTCGCAAATAAATTGCCGTGTCATCCTGAGATAATCTTACTTTTGATAAATAATATTTAAGATAACAAACTTAGTGATAAGAAAACTTGTTATCATCGTCACAATGGGGGCGCTGCTTGGGAGTTAAATGTACAAATCTGCAAATAACTCTAAGGATATTCAAGATATTCATGAAATTATTTTTCAAAAACCCTCCCGGTGATATACCTAATAATATCCCAAAATTTCACGGCGATTGGATATAAGGTTTTTGAATCTATAGAGTACAGACAGACATTCAATTATATATATATATAGATAATATAAATGAGTTTTAAAAATTGTAAAAAAAAAAATGCAACGGCCGGGAATCAACCCCGGGCCGCCCGCGTGGCAGGCGAGCATTCTACCACTGAACCACCGATGCTTAAAAAAATGGCCATATTTAGGTATTCATTCCATTCCGGATTAGTTCGCGTAAAAAAAAAGTTCTTCAAATGAAAAAAAGAAATAGCCAAAAATACTAATCAAAATGCAGCCGAAAATTTTCCTCAGGTGTATAAAAAGCGACATGAAAAATTTGGTACCAATTGGTTCAGTAGTTTTTGAGTTTATCGCGAAACAGACAGACAGACAGAAATTGACTTATATATACACTGCGTGACATGGAAAATGGAACACCAAGAAATAGTGGCCAGAAAATTATGCAAATTTCAGGGTAGACGCGCCTAACCGAGGTATGCAAATGATGTAAAATGCGCAGCTCTCGTGCGCACATGGAGTAAGATATAAGGAAAGGAACTTGCAGAAAGGACAGTATTCGTGTCTTTATTTCTTCAAGGAAAATCATTTTAGAAATTTTGTTCTTGTGTCAAAAGACACGTGTAATAACAGAGAATGCCAGGTCATCGTAAACGGAGGCAGTTCAAGCAGACAGACGCTTTTACGAGGGGCATGGTGATCGGACTAAAAATGGCAGGTTGGTCCATACGTCAAATCGCAGCTGATACACACCTTGGTGCGTCCACGGTGCACCGACTGTGGAGAAGATGGTTGGAACAAGGAAATGTGACAATTTATAGGAATGTCGGTGCAACCAGAGTGACGTCAGAACGTGTGGATCGGCGTATCCTTCGACAAGCAGTGGCGGCCCCACAAGCCACTTGTACCGCCATTCTGCAACATGTGCAAGACACCCTAGATCATTCCATCTCGACCAGAACCATTTCCCGTCGATTGGTTGCTAATGACTTGCACTCATGCCGTCCGCTAAGAAGACTGCCATTGACCCCACCGAATAGGCGCCAACGTTTGGAATGGTGCCGGGCTAGATCGACGTGGATGACGGAATGGCACAGGGTCGTGTTCTCAGATGAGTCGCGTTTCTGCTTGTCCAGTGATAGTCGCCGTGTACGCGTGTGGCGTCGACGTGGAGAAAGGTCCAATCCGGCAGCAATTGTGGAACGCCCCACCGTGCGACAACGTGGAATCATGGTTTGGGGCGCAATCGCGTATGATTCCAGATCACCTTTACTTCGTATTCAGGGCACTATGACGGCCCAACGATACGTTGATGATGTGCTGCGACCGGTGACACTCCCCTACCTCCAGGGGGTACCCAATGCTCTTTATCAGCAGGATAACGCCCGACCGCACACTGCTCGCATTAGCCAACAAGCTCTGCAAGATGTACAGATGCTTCCCTGGCCACCGTACTCTCCTGATCCCTCACCAATCGAGCACGTCTGGGACATCATTGGACGCCGTTTGCATGCCTCGCCACAGCCGCGTTCAGAAGACGAACTGTGGCAAATGGTTGAGAGGGAATGGAGAGCCATCCTTCAGGACGCCATCCGTACTCTGATTGACTCTCTACCTAGACGTGTTGCTGCGTGCATCGCCGTCCGCGGCGGTCCTACTTGCTACTAAGCCGACGCCGTTCTCGCTCTGTATTATGACTATCATTTTGAAATAAAGATCACTTATTGTTCGTCCCTGTCTCTCTCTGTCTGCCGAGTTTCATCACTTTCTGGCCACTATTTCTTGGTGTTCCATTTTCAATGTCACGCAGTGTATATATAGAGATATAGAGATTTACTCTTCATTGTTGGCTTTTTAACTTCCATTATTCTTCATTGTTGGCTTTTTATATTACATTCACTCTTCATTGTTGGCTTTTTATCTTACATTCACTCTGTTGGCTTTTTATATTACATTTACTCTTCATTGTTGGCTTTTTATCTTACATTCATTCTTCATTGTTGGCTTTTTATATTACATTTACTATTCATTGTTGGCTTTTTATCTTACATTCACTCTTCATTGTTGGCTTTTTATCTTACATTCATTCTTCATTGTTGGCTTTTTATCTTACATTCACTCTTCATTGTTGGCTTTTTATCTTACATTCATTCTTCATTATTGGCTTTTTATATTACATTCACTCTTCATTGTTGGCTTTTTATCTTACATTCACTCTGTTGGCTTTTTATATTACATTTACTCTTCATTGTTGGCTTTTTATCTTACATTCACTCTTCATTGTTGGCTTTTTATATTATATTTACTCTTCATTGTTGGCTTTTTATCTTACATTCATTCTTCATTGTTGGCTTTTTATATTACATTTACTATTCATTGTTGGCTTTTTATCTTACATTCACTCTTCAATGTTGGCTTTTTATCTTACATTCATTCTTCATTGTTGGCTTTTTATATTACATTCACTCTTCATTGTTGGCTTTTTATCTTACATTCATTCTTCATTGTTGGCTTTTTATATTACATTTACTCTTCATTGTTGGCTTTTCATCTTACATTCACTCTTCATTGTTGGCTTTTTATATTATATTTACACTTCATTGTTGGCTTTTTATTTTACATTCTTTCTAAATTGTTGGCTTTTTATATTATATTTGCTCTTCATTGTTGGCTTTTTATCTTACATTTATTCTTAATTGTTGGCTTTTTATATTATATTGTTGTTTTCTTGGCCGACTGTTTTACATATGGTGTTATCTTAAAATTGCTTGTTTTGAATATTTTTTAGATTGAGATTATTAGCTAGTATGTAAAAAAATTAACTCTGTTGAAATTTAATTTTGTATTTATATATAAATATAATTAACTCTGTTGATATGTTTTGTATTTAATCGATAACAGCGAAGTTACGCATGTTAATGTTAGGGAAAAATATTTTGATGTTAAGCAAAACCTGCTCCATCTCGTTTTACATAAATGTTGAAAATTTGGTCGAAATTGTTGCATTGTAACGAAAGTTTTTAGTGATGTCCACTTATGAAATTTGCATTTTATTAATATAGATTTTATTTTATTAATATTTATATTCATTCTTTATATAACCTTATATAACTATGTAATAAAGAAGTTTCAAACTCAATCTCTCTCTCTCTTTGAAAATTTATTTGCCGAAGATTTTTGACAAGTCTTTGAGGCCTTTCGACTCCGCGGGGTCTTGCCTCCATATTCAATGCGCAGCAAAGTCATCCTGCTGCCGAAGTCGCACGGTGGACCGTTTCTACAGGCATTTCGCCCAACAGCCTCCTAAGGACCAACTACAGGGTCCTCAGCGGCGTTCTAATGAGCCATCTACGTCGTCATTTGCCAGACCTCGTGCTTCAATGTCAGACCTACGCCGTTCATCTTGGAATATTGCGCAAGTATCCGACAAAATGCCTGGGCAGCGAGACATGACACGCCGCTGACTTCCATCTCTTTGGACCTGAACTCGGCGCTCAACAGCCTTAGCAGGATCTACCTGTTCTCCCTGTTTGAGAAGCTGGGTTTACCATCTGCCTTCCTCGGGTGGATTAATGTCCTCTACGGGGAAACAGGCGCCTCCATCCGGGTCGGAAATGTCTACACCAAGGCCTTCCTGCTTCACAACGGGATGAGGCAAGGCGGCCAAGAGCGGCCAACTCGCTGGTACTAGCGGCAGTGATCCACCATCTGCAAGGTTACCTGCCCGGCGACGACACTATCTCTGAATTACAGGTCAGGCTGACCCGATTCGTTTGGGGATCCTGTCATCGAGACGCTTGGCTCCCGGGAAGTCTAATGGCTCGCCCCGTGTCCTTAGGAGGCATAGGGCTGCTGGATGTAAAGACGCAACTCCAGCTCGCCTGTTTTGAGGGGGTTCAGGCTGCATGCCGAGCGGGGGTGAAAATGCTTATTCATGGCTGGTGGAGTCCGGTGCCTGGATGGCCCCCTTGTCCTCGTGTTCATGGCTGCTGCCCCGTCGCCGTCGGCTGCTGGATCTGTGGTAGCAGGTCTCCTCTATCCTGAGCCTGAACCACCGGCTAGTGCCCAATCCCGCCCTACAGAACCTGCCTCTCGTCTGTGCCTGCAGGTTCCTGGCGACGCCATCGCTTTGGGCTCCCTCAAGGTGGAGAGGAGCGACGCTCAGTCGCTTACCTCCAGGCTGACGAGGAGCACCTGCGACGATGCAGCCACCCATGTTCCTTCTGCCGCCGTCTGGTGTCGGAAAATGCGGGGAGATCACCTCAGGAGAATAGCCTGGAGGAAACCGTAGTGCTGCGCGGGACGGCCACGCCGTTCTTGCACATCAGCACACGCACTGCGCGTCGCATGTTGGAGCGTCCCCGCCTGACCGCCGTCCCCATCTCTCTGTATCTCCGGCGCTGGGCGCCTGTCGGCGACGTGCCCCTCACCAGCTTGGCATTTTCATCCCTCCGTCGCTGCTCCTTTGAGGGCTATGCAGGGACATCGCTCTGCGGCTGGCCCTGCCTCATCCGGGGCACGCGGCGTCGAGCCAGCCCGTCTGCATCACCTGCGGCTCCAGCGACCTGTCCAATTTCGTTCCAATTTTAGTATATGTACCGCCGAACAAGCGTGACCTGTCGCTGGCCCATCGCTACTGGACCTGTAACGCCGTCCGCCCTCTCACCCGAGGGGTGTTCTGCATCATCATTTCCTCAGCGGCGAAGCATACCATATACTTTTTTTCGTAGATCGCGAAATGCGTGGTGTCGCTGGGGACCCATTGACGATCTTCCATCAAACTCTGCCGCGGTAAATTGTAAATTTCTCATTAGCACATAAATAGTGCGTACTGTGCACTTTACATATATTGACAAGAGATCAATAAAATCTATTGTCAATTGTCAAATTGTCTCTCTCTCTTACCACACACACAAATCAAAAAGAAAAACAAAGTAATTTAAAATGCCGGTGGTTATGGTGAGAATCTCAAAAGCGCCTTTGAGGAATTTTTTTTACAAGATTTGGTAAACTGGTTTTTGAGGAAAAAAAAGTCACAATTACAACATTCTATTTATTTTTATTACTGTAGAAGTGAGTATTAAAGTGCTATTGGGAGTACAAATAGGTTTTGAGGGATTTGCAAAAGAAGCCACAATAAATATTATATAAATAGCATCGCACCTTGAAAGTCTTCATGTTAAGGCTTCATCATTTCCCCAAAAAAATCAGGAGTCTTTTCACTCAAGTGTAAGGAACATTTTTTTTTTTGGTGCTCTAACCATGTCAACCTTTGTGCCAACAAAACACAATTTGCGGGAAGCGCTGCTTTCTTGTTTTAATTTGAAGAAAAGTGCAGCTGATGGACATCGATTGCTGTGTGAGGCATATGGGGAACATGCTCTATCAATAAAACCATGTGAGTACTGGTTTCGGCGTTTCAAAAGTGGCGATTTTGACACCAGAGACAAAGAACGCGGAGGGAGGCCATTAAAGTTCGAAGACGCTGAGTTGGAAGCTTTATTGGGCGAAGATTCAAGCCAAACTCAAGAGGAGCTCGCTGAAACCTTGGGAGTGACTCAACAAGCGATTTCGAACCGTCTCAAGGTCATGGGTATGGTGCAAAAACTAAGAAATTGGGCTCCATATGAACTCAAGCCAGGAAACATCGAGCGCCGTATTTGCACGTGCGAACTACTGCTCAAAAGACAAAATCGGAAGGCTTTTTTGCATCGAATCTTGACGAGGGAGGAAAAGTGGATTCACTACGAAACAACCTAAAGCGCAGAAAATCGTGGGGTAAGCCCAGTCATGCATCAACTTCAACGGCCAAACCGAATATTCATGGCAAGAAGCTAATGCTGTGCATCTGGTGGGATCATCTCGGAGTGATCTACTATGAGCTACTTCAGCCTAACGAAACCATCACTGGAGAACGTTACCAACAACAATTGATGCGATTAAGCCGAGCATTAAAGATCAAACGCCCACTATATGCCAAAATACATGACAAGGTGATCTATCAGTACGACAACGCTCGACAACATGTTGCAAAATTTGTCAAGGAGACTTTGGAGGCGCTTCAATGGGATGTGCTACCCCACCCGCCGTATTCACGAAGACATTGCTCCTTCAGACTACCACATGTTCCGTTCGATGACACATAGCCTGGCCGAGCAGCACTTCACTTCTAACGAAGAGGCGAAAAATTGGGTCGATGTTTGGATCGCCTCAAAAGACGCGTATTTTTTTCGACACGGAATCCGTATGCTGCCTGAAAGATGGGAAAAAGTCGTAGCTAAAAATGGACAATACTTTGAATGAAATATATTGTACTGATTTCTCTGAATAAAGCTTCGAATTTATTTTTAAAAAAATCCCTCAAAACTTATTTGTAAGCCTAATATAATATACAAATGTGGAATATTTCAACGTGAAATATTTTACTACACACAAAATATCCGCTCCATAAAATTCCTCAGAAATTATATAGTATAAGTGCTAAACAATCAAGCGTTTTGAAATAGACAAAACCGCGGCGAGGGCTCACCATGGCATTTCTTAACAAACCTCTTTCCTCGTACTGGTCTGGCGAATTTCACCTTGCTTGGTTGGGTTTGGTGGAATCACCCAGCTCTGGTATCCTGTCAACGTACACTGTCTAGAGCAGTAAAGGCACGAATATCGCGCAAGAGCAATCAAAGGCATCTGCTAAGGCTAAGCGGTTCACCGCTGATAACTACTCATATCTACCCTCTCATAGCATTAGGGTCTTTAGAAATATATTTTGTCAAAAAATATTTTTTTAACCATATTTTCGTTTAAGGAAATCAAGTCTTCATTTTTTTGTATTATTTTTAAGTGTAATTGTATGCTTGCACACTAAGTATATTGACTCAATATATATAGTAGTGATATAGAATTTTTGAGTTGATTATCTTTTTTATATACAGGGTGATCCAAAAGTCCCGCACTACTTTAAAAATTAATAACTCCGCGAATATTTGCGCTAGAGAAATGCGGTAAACACCATTGTGTTCAGGATGCAATGGGATTTTTATGGCAAATAATAGAAAATTCGAAATTGATTTTAGTTACAACTTTATTCTCTAGATGGCGCCCTACCAGAATCAGCGATTCAGCGGCCAAATTGTTTGATAAATTGAAAAATATAACTGAACGACACGTATTTTTACTTTTTGAATACCAGGAAAGAACCCTAATAATATCAAATGATAAATTAATAAAACACCATTTCGCCAAAAGTTAGAAGAAATGGTTAACGATTTTTAAATACAATCTGAGATATGTAAAATAGGTATATGCAAATTAAAACATGTTGCAAAAAAAAAAAACCTGATATTTTAGATGCGGTTTGCTGGAATCCTCTCAGCTATTTATATTTCCAAAATAATAATTTTCTATTTTTTAAAATTCAACTCTCTCTCAGTATCGATTATATTTATTTTAATTCATTTGAAAAATATTTATCTATCTCTGATGATTTATTTTACTCTGGAATGCCGCTGTTGTTTTTTTCGTGTCCAATAAAGAGCCTCAGATTCTTTTCGTTTGGCCAACAAAAAATGTCAAATTATATACATATACATAAAGAGACTTTAAAGAATGCAAATAATCTTCATCTATTTACATGCACAACACATCTCCCCCCTTAATAATACTCCAGTCGGTCTAGGGATTTCCTGGCTCTCTGAGGTCTAGGACTGCGGATGGGCACTTGCACAGCGGCAGCCTCCGGTTTAGGAGTGCAAGAGGGCACGTGCACAGCAACAGGCCCTGGTATAGGAGTGCAAGAGGGTACGTGCACAGAAGCAGTCTCCTCCTTGTTTCCTGATGTAACCTCTGGAACCTCCTCTTCACTTTATTTCTGAATTCCACCTACCTGATGTTCGAGGAAGTAACAAATTTCTTGTCTCCACTTGTTTCTTTCTCACAGGTTGCAATTGATTGATATTCCTCTTATACACGTCGCCCTCGCAACTTATAAGGTAGTAAAGGTAGCTCAATAATTCCAAAATGGTACCTTCTCACCGTTTAGGTCCAGTTGCATAGTTGCGGAAATAAACCTCGCAACCTGTAGTAAACTGCTCCTGCCTTCTTACGGTCTCATGAAATACCTCTCGCGGATTTCTCATCTTGGTATTAAATTCGAGAATCTTGATCTTAAACTTCTCTTCATTAGCAGTTCCGCCGGGGAATTCCTTTATTACAGTTTGGGGGAATGCTCTATGAGCAAATAGGAAACTTTGTAGATTCGTCTCTAAATCATCCTTCCCATTATTCTTTCTCAAAAGGTTTTAAAACTCTCTTACATATCTCTCAGCTAAACCATTTGTACTAGGATTATACCGTATACCATTCATTTTGGTAAATTGCTCGATTTCACCGAAGACAAACTGTCTTCCGTTATCTGTACCAAAATATTAGGGCAATCCAATTCTGGCGAGAATTTCTCTAAGATGACTTATAATAGTTTTTCTGGTAATATCTTTTACGAATAAATGAACTCAGTATATTTGGTTAAACTTATACGAATAAAAGATTACACGAGGAGCTTCTTTTCCGTTTAATTGCCAGCTTTCGAACCTTGCGGTTCTTCAACAGGTGTGGCTAGTACAACAATAACAATTGTTGTACTAGCCACACCTGTTGAAGAACCGCAAGGTTCGAAAGCTGGCAATTAAACGGAAAAGAAGCTCCTCGTGTAATCTTTTATTCGTATAAGGTAATATCTTTGATGATAAAAATTTATATCCACTTTGAGTATGCGTCCATGAGAACCAAAAAAATTCTTCCCCTGAACGGACCCGCTAGATCAAGATGAAGTCGATGCCACGGTTTTTCGGGCCAAGTCCATTCCGAGATGGTAGCCGGGGGCATGCTTGTCGATTCTTTGCATACTATACATTCTTAGTTAACTCCTCGATGTTACTGTCTATGCCTGGCCACCAGAAAATACCGTCTGGCAATCATCTTCATTTTAAAAATCCCCATGTGTATTTCATGCAAGTCATTTAAAATTAAAGATCTTAATTTTTGGGGAATTACCACTCTTTCACGCCATTGAAAACAAACAAACTCCAAGCTTAATTTCTCATTGATCTTATAATAAGGAGCTAGTGGGTTTTCCCTCAGTATACACCCTTGTGAATTTCCATACACACACAGTTGCCTTCTCTAACATTCCTTAATACTATTGACAGTATTTTATCTCGGGACGTCTCATATGCCACCTCCCTAAAATAGAACGGTACCTCATTCAACTTCCTGAGAAGAAGTACCTGGTCTTCATCAAGAAACTCCCTGACACTCGATTCTAAAGGAAGACGTGACAATGCGTCAACATTGGAATTATCACTACCTTTCCGAAACTCCTCAGTATAATTAAATGCAGCTAATTTTAAGGACCATCTTTTAATTCTGTAGCTGCACATATGGGAATTGGTTTCTGAGGTAAAAATATATGAATTAAGGGTCGGTTGTCTGTGACTAATACGAATTTTCGTCCCAGTAAGTATTGTCTTGATTTCTCATCGCCATAAGTTATGCTCAACGCTTCCTTTTCTAGTTGAGAGTACCGTTTTTCCGCTTCAGTTAATGTTCTAGAAGCAAAAGCTATAGGGCATTCTTCCTTTCTATCATTTCTATGACTCAGAATTACGCCTAGTCCATAGTCCATTAATAATGATTTACATTTTTTAAATAACATTCGATATTTTTCGTCCAATTCCATCTACAATTTTTATTCAAAAGTTGATAGAATGGCGCTAAAATGTTTGCTATATTCTTTATGAATCTATAAAAATAAATTAAGAGTCCTATGAAAGATCTCAATTGCGAAACATTCTTTAGGTTCAGGCGCCTCTATCACTGCTTTCATTTTATTTTCTAAGGGATGCAGTCCATATTTATCCATTTTAAACCCTAAATATTCCACCGATTTCTTTTTAAATTTACATTTATATCTGTTTAACTTTAAACCTTTTTCTAGCAATCATCTAAACACTAGATCCAACTTTTGTTCATGATCTTCAAAGTCTTTTCCTGCAACCAAAATATCATCTATGTAGCAGGCCACACCTGGCAAATCAGAAAATAGGCCTTCCATAATCCTCTGAAATTTATTTGGTGCTACCGCTACGTCATATGGTAGTCTTTTATAAGAAAACAACCTCTTTGTTGTGTTTATATCAACAACAGCTTTGGCTTCTTCCGCTAACATTACTTGTAAGTAAGCCTGTGATAGGTCTAGAGTCGAAAGTACGGTGCTTGTAGATAATTTTGAAAAGATTTCATCGATCGATGGAATGGGATACCTATCTAATTCTATTGCTTTATTAGCTGTACATCTAAAATCACCACATATCCTTACACTACCATCCTTTTTTGATGCCGGTACTATTGGAGCGGTCCAATATGCATGAACTATAGGTTATAAAATGCAAGAATTCACTAAACGATCAATTTCATTCTCTACTTTGTTTTTAGGAGAGAAAGTTAAACTTCTGGCCTTACAAAACACAGGAGTCACATCCTTTTTTAAATTAAAATTTATCCTAACGTCCTTTAGACAGCCCAAATCTTTGTTAAACAAATCTGCATACCTATCCATCAAATTTTTATATATTTAAATATATTTCTATTATATTCATTATTTGAAATTTTAATGCTAAACAATATAGAATAATCAAGTTTCAACTGTTTAAGCCATTCTCTTCCTAATAAAATTACCTGGATTTTTTCATTTACAACTATTAATCGTAAATATTGGTTGGCTTCTTTTACAAAAACATTTCTTTGATTTATAATCACCATTGATTTACCACAAAAGGATTTTAATCATAAATTTGTTGGAAATAATCTTTTACCTTGCCAATAATTCTTATAAATATCTTTAGGTATTAACGTAACTGGACTTCCTGTATCTATTGTAAAGCACAAAGAATAATCATCTACTTTTAAATTTATCGTGTCATCAGTTTCGCCCTGTACAGAATATATATAGTCCTCTTGTACAAATTTACATCCCCACAATATTTTACTAGCTTTGCAGACCCTACTTAAATGACCCAGTTTATTACATTTTAAAACAAGTCTTTGTTCTATGAGGTAAAACAGATGCCACGTGTGAATGTCTTTCACCACATCTATAACACACTATTTTGTCTTTGCCACTTTGCCTGAAAGGCCTATACTGCGCCGTACTATTATTGTACTCGCCCATTTTATCCTTTCAATTCACAAGGGATATCTTGGCCACTAATTTATCTTGTAATTCTCTTGTATTTATCTCCGCCAATTCTAACGAGATCGCCACTGCAAAAACTTTATCCAGGGTGACATCGTCGTCCTCTTGTAGTAGCTTCTTTCGCAAGATTTCCGACTTGATTCCAGCCACAAAACGGTCTCGCATCATGGTTCCCAACATATCGACGAAACTACAATTTATTGCCAAATGTTTCAATTCTCTAAGATATTCCGAAATTGATTATCCTTCCTGTTGAATTCTCTTTAAAAATCTGCATCGCTGTGGTATCACTTTCTTCTTTGGATCCAAATGCAGCTTAATTCTTTGAATGATTGTATCATAGGGTTGATCTTTCATTAGACCAGGAAGAAAATGTCGTTTCCCTGCTTCAAAGTTTCAGAATCTGGTAGCGAGGTAAAAATCAGCACTTTAATCTCCTTCTTCAGATGCCAAAAAGAAAGCCTCAAATTTTTGTACAAAAAGATCGAAGTGTCCTCCACTGGGCTATAGCATCTAAAAGGTATTATTAACTTTGAACTTGTCATGCTGATCTTTTCTACTCTTTTGTTTTGTTTTCTTGATTCAGATAGTTTAAAAGATTTAATCTTAACCCATTTTCTTATTTTTCCTCTCCATAATCCGGGAGTCAGATTTGTTTAAAAGATGAAGTTGTTATACTTGCATAGACGCCGTTTTCCTCAGCTTTTTACTGGCTCTGTAGATCGCGCATCCTCGTCGCCACATTTGTTGTGTCGTAATTAGAAGTACAAGAGCTCAAACTTGACCATGGCCAACAACAAATGTCCAATTTATATATACATATATTTTTACATAATAGGCTTTGAATAATACAAATAATATTCATCTATTTACATAAACAACAGTTAATATATAGCGAGAAGAGTAGAGGACTGAGCAGAGATCCCTGAGGTACACTAGCCCATGTTCTTCGGTCCTTGGAAAATGTTCCATTGACCCGAAACTTTATCCTTCTTCCCCTTAAGAAGTCTGCAATCCTGATTAAGGTTTTTCCTCTTACTCCGATGTTGTTCAGCCTTTCAAATAATTTCTACACTCGAATAAAAGCTGAGGTCATATCCAGGAATACGGCCGTTGTCTTCTTTGGCGGTTTTCCTAGAAATCTATTATTGATTGACAGAAGTAGAACAGTTTATCAGTTGTACAGTGTCTGGATCTTTAGGCAGTTTGGTAGAAGTTTATTTTATTATTGTTAATGAGCCAGACTATGAGCCTAGAGTGGATAATTTATTCTGTTATTTTACAAGTATGCTGGTAAGAGCAATTGGCCGATAGTTCTTGCATTCCTTAGCATCTTTGTTTGGTTTCAGTATTGGCACTATAATTGATATCTTCCAATTCTTTGGTAGTTTACCAGTTTGCTATGAAATGTTCAGTATTCGTAGGAGTTGATTTTTAGCTTCGTCTCCAAAGTGTTTAATCATTTGACCAAAGATAGAGCATCTCCAGGTGACATCTTGGATTTAACTTTTCTATTGATGAATTTAGCTCATTCAGTGTGAAGTCTCTCGTGAAATATCCTGTTGATGGTAATTTCTTGCTTGTTTAACTAACTTGTTTATATTATTTTTCATAATCCTGCCTTCATTCGTATAGCTGAGTCTGGAAGTGCTTGAAAGATATTCAGAAATTATGTCAGCCACATCTGTTTCTTCGTTCTCGCTGTTCATATCGGTTAGAGTATTGGAGGATTAGTGTTGGTTTTGAGTTTTATAACACTAATTATATTCCAGTGATAGCTTTCCTTTTTTGGATCCATTTTCTTAGCAGAATTCTGCCCATTTTTCTTGTTTGAATATCCAAATTTCTTGTTCTATTTTGTGACTAATTTCAATGAGTTCCTTTATGATTTCTTCTGTTTTATTTGTTTTGAGAAGTTCATTTTTATTGTCTCTTTCTGCAATCATTGCCTCGATATTGTGGTCCTTCCAGTAAAGTATTCACAGGTCTTTACGTCTACCTCTAGGTATCGATACTTTTGCAGCTTTGGATATGTTCAAAGATAATTTTTCCAAGTTTTTGTCAATCGTTCTGTGATTTAATTCTTCGTTGCACAGTTCTTCAAGCTTTTCTGTAAATTTTTTTCCAGTGTTCTTTTATTCTGTTGAAAATTCTCAAATTTGAATTTTAGGGTTGTTAAAATTGGTCTGTGGTCACTGATTGCACTTTTCAGAATTTTCCATTGTGTTGTGGGTGCGATGTTGTAATTTATCGCTGTGATGTCTATTGCGGATTCTGTGCCTGTGGATTTGGATATATAGGTGTTCTTTTCGTTATTTAACGGCGTAAGGTCGAGGTCGGTTAGCATGTCCTCAACCTGCTGACCTTTGTTATCCTGGACAGGTGATTCCCCAAGTTGGTCTTTCGGCGTTAAAATCACCAAGTATGATTGCGATATCCGAAGACGCTTCACTTAATGTCTCTATCAGGCCTGTATTGATGCTAGTATCATCGTGGTGATAAACATTTATGATTGGAATTGTTTTATCTGTAAGATAGATTTCTATTGCCTGAGCTTCTGTCGTGCTTTCTCTAGGCTTACTCTGATTATAGGCGATTTCCTTAAATTTGATTTCTAGAGTTTTAATCAAAACCTCAAGTCCTCCTCCGAATTTTCCCGGTCTGTCCATTCGTAGTTTTGTATAATCTTTGATATTGAATCTCAGATTCTGATTCTATTTTGTCTCCTGAGGACAATTAATATGTACATTGTTGTCACAGATAAGACAAGTCAGCTCTTTATTTTCCTCTGGGTACCATTTATATTGAGTTGCAGTAGATTGAATTGTGTCCTCGTAGTAGATTTCTCATCATGAGTTCGAGCTGCAGCTCCTGAGGCGGCGGTTACCCCGGACGCGGTAGCATTACTGGAGATATCAGTTTTGCTCTTCATTTGAAAATGGGTGCCGTTGCAACGTTAGTCATCTTGGAAACGAACCAGAATTTGGTCAAATATTCTAAGGGTCCAGGGGGGACCGCAAGGAGGTGTGGTCGAACTTCTCCCCTTCCCCCTGGAATGCCGTCACTACAGGATAAAGCACTCTTAGTGAATTGTTTTAATTGTGATTCAGAATCTGCCACTGAATCTTTACGAGCGTTTCGTTCCTTTAAAGATATTCGAAGCGGTAAAGGACCAATGAGTTGCTACTCTCTAAAGCGATTGATTAAAAGTTTTGAGGAAACTGGATCTCTGGAAGCAAAACCTCGGAGTGGAAGACCATCGACATGCAAGTCATTATATTATATATTTGGAATAAAGTACGACAAATATATTTTGTCACTCCCCTCTATATTTCATTTTTGGATCATGACAAATATCCAGTTAAATAGTCAAGTGTCGACAATTAGTCAAGAAACTATACATTCCTTATAGCACGAAATCCTATTAGTAGTGCCATCATAGTTTTTGGTACTATATTAACATTTCAATATTCATTATATTATAAATAAGGGAAGAGCCATATTTTTAAATCAATAGATATATGATGAATATCACGCCGGAGCACAAGAAACTCAGCCCTGGAAGCTTTATTCATCTTATTATATTACCAGAAGTGGGTAATGTTACAGGAATTAGAGTGAGAAAATGATCAGAGCAGGGAATTGATCCTCCAAACCTCATTATAATGACGCCATTCTGCCATTGATCCCCTGGGTCGAGTTAATCTACCTTTCAGGTCGTTAAGGACAAATATACGTGTTATTTTCATCTTTTATTCTTCGTTTTTTTGCTCACATTTACATATTCGACATTTTATCACTGACTGCACGGTGGTTTATTACTTCGGTGATCATTCTCTTTCTTATGGAATGTATATTTCTATAGGACTCACCAAAGTTGGTGTTGTTTTGGGAAGTCAGGCTTTTGTACCATTGACCTCGTGAGGCTTTCTTTTCACTTCATAGTTTTTTTTCCGGTAGTATGAAGCATTCTACGGTTGGCTGTTCTCTCCAAGCCCCATAATCTGGCTTCACAGATTTAATTTCTTTTAACTCTTCCTATCTCGCCACCTCTTATTTAATATGCAAACTTTGACACTTGAATACACAATCTACCTTACAGTTATACCACTAATAAAAATCCCTTCGTGGCACTTCCTATCTCTTGCCACGTCCTTATTGTGTCATTTATATACATTTCATGAATACTTCAATTGTAACATAATACTTTCTGTTCTTCCAGTTATTTCAGAAAGCTTCACTTCTCTGACACTTCCGCCATCTATACACCTCTTAAATTAGTTTTTATAAAACACAGAACACACATAAACACAACGCGCTCAATACAGCACATAAACACAAAACCCCACAATACAATACATCAAACACATAGCACACAATACAACACATGAAACGCAACTTGCAATCTATATTAATAAAATGCAAATTTCATAAGAGTACATCACTAAAAACTTTCGTTACAATGCATCAATTTCAACCAAATTTTCAACATTTATGTAAAACGAGATGGAGCAGGTTTTGCTTAACATCAAAATATTTTTCCTAACTTTAAAATACATAACTTTGCTGTTATCGATAAAATACAAAAAAATTCAACAGAGTAAAAGTATTTATACTTTCAAAGTGTTTACTTTCCGCTTCTTGCTAAATTCGCCGTTTAAAATAACTGCTCTAATTCGAAATATTTGGTATGTTTTATTTGTGTTCACTCTATTTCTATTTATTTGAAGTATTATAATTTCCATGTTTCAAAAACCTATTTCAAAAAGGTTGTTAGAAATATGTAAGGCCTGAAATAGCTTTACATGCGAACATTTATGATGCCAAGCGTAGCTTAATAACTGCTCTTGAAATATTTGGGAATGTTTTATTTATTCATATATATTTTCATTTTTAGATATAACTGATCTAATTCGCCGTTTAAAATAACTGCTCTAATTCGAAATATTTGGTATTTATTTATTGAAGTTCTTTTTTAAATTTTCTTATGGAGTTTTTTAATTATTGCTTTTATCTTTTAAATACAGTTTATTTATTATATTTTCTACATATATGGGTTGTATCTAAAAAATAGGTTATTTATATATTTATTTATTCATATATATTTTCATTTTTAGATATAACTGATCTAATTCGCCGTTTAAAATAACTGCTCTAATTCGAAATATTTGGTATTTGGTATTTATTTATTGAAGTCCTTTTTTAAATTTTCTTATGGAGTTTTTTAATTATTGCTTTTATCTTTTAAATACAGTTTATTTATTATATTTTCTACATATATGGGTTGTATCTAAAAAATAGGTTATTTATATTTTTAAATAAGCGAGGGATTTCTTTAACGAAGAAAGATCTCGTTCCGATTCTCTGCGGGGTAGCCGTTGGAAGGTTTAGATCTGGCACAAGACATCTTTCGTTCGCCGGTCAAGGAAAAATATAACAAGAAAAAAATATATAAAAAAAAATCACGAAGGTCCAAACGATAACTGGCACGTTGTATTTGAAAGCATTCCGCGAAAACGGTGGTCCGTGGTCAAATACAACTTGTACCTGTTATCTCTGTGGTGCCGTTTCTCTGATAAATAAATAAATAAAAAATTTAAATTTTTTTTTTTTTAAATTTTTAATTAAAAAAAAAAATTTTAATTTGAAAAAAAAAAAAAGAACAAATTTTAAATTAATTTTGCAACGTCACGTGTATTTCCGGTCGGTTGCTTGTTGACACACAACAATATTTTAATTTATTTGATTAAGTATTTTATATTTAGATTATTTATAGTTTTTTTTTTTAACATATAGGGTTTGTATTTTGTATTTTAGAAAATTATTTCTATTTTTTTCCTCAAAAAAGCATGCTTTTTCATTGCCGTGTCCTGCGGTTGGTCTATTTTTGAGGCTTTTTAATGATAACTGGTTTTGTACATTAATTTTTTAGCTTTTTTTAATATTATGCTTTTAGTTTTTTATAATCTTTTTAACATATCTGGAAGGTTATTTTGAAGAAAAAGCATGCTTTTTTCTTATTTCTTATTTTTCTTATTTCTATTTTTTTCCTCAAAAAAGCATGCTTTTTCATTGCCGTGTCCTGCGGTTGGTCTATTTTTGAGGCTTTTTAATGATAACTGGATTTGTACATTAATTTTTTAGCTTTAATATTATGCTTTTAGTTTTTTATAATCTTTTTAACATATCTGGAAGGTTATTTTGAAGAAAAAATTTAGGAATTTTGATTTTTACCTCAAAAAGACAGGTAATTTTTATGCTTTGTTTATAAATTGCTGGTTTTTAAGCTTTTGTTATTAATCTCAATATTTTTTTTTTCAGAATATGCCTCGCCGCAGCCGACCTTTAATTGGTAGGAATACGGCTGCTTCCAGGAGATATAGGAATGCTATAGCTATTGAGACACCACTTCAAAGTGAGACGCGTCGTGCGCTTCGCTGTCTTAGGTATTCTGAAGCCCGCGTCGCAGCTGCACAAACTATGCAAGTTCCTGTTCAGCGTATTCAGCTTTGGACTCATAAGCCGTTTTCAGGTTTGCAGTATAATACCCATATTGATTATAAAGCTGATTCATCTGTCGATATAGGCCAAATGTCTTAGGTATGCCAGTTTTTCTCTGCTTTGTGATTTAGAGATGAACCCTTTGGCCTCTGTTGTGAACAAGGTAGAGTTTCTCTACCTGCTATTGAGTCCCCTCCAGAACCTATTTTCTCTTTGCTCTCTGGCCTACATCCTCTATCGAAGTCCTTCTTGCTGCATATCCGTAGATATAACTCTATATTCCAAATGACATCTTTTGGTGCTAGACAAGTTGTAACTGTAAATATGCATATTTTGTGTGGTATTACAAAAGTTTCAATAAATATCTTTTTTTAATATTTTCTGTTCAAGCCCATCATACACACATGCTACATTTTTCACATGTTTCAATGTGTAGGGTTTTAAACCTTCATGGTAAGGTATTCTTACTTAAGAAGTATACTGTGTTAGAAAAATTTATGGTTTTTAATTATTGGTTATTATTGTGTTTATTTTACATACATGTGTTTATATTACATAGTATGTGTTATTTTTTTGATAATTTGATTGGAAATATTAGTTTTAGCACAACTTGCTTCATACCGTAATGTTATATCTGTGTTGGCTTGCTGAACAATACTGGCCCAACATGAATTTACCTATGTTTACCCAAATTACCATTTTAGCATAAGTATACATCTTGCACCTAATAAGAGACCTAAACAATGTGTAAGGTTGAACAAAGAGTGGTCTAACATACACATTGTTTAGGTTTCAGTGAACAAAGAGGTCAGTAAATTTTATTAGAAAAAAAAAAACTATTCCATGTAATGTAATAGAAACAAAATAAACCTCATCCTACCTAATATACATTACTGATGAGGAAGGGGGGTCGGTGGAAGGCTGGTTAAACCGTTTGGTTTACGACCACTACGACCCGGGTTCGATCCCCGCATTAGACACTTTTTTCTGTTTAAAAAAAAAATGCTCCAATGGCCCCCCGATTCTTGCAAAAGTCCAACCCCACCAGCGAGTGCAAGTAACCAAACGGGGCTCTGGCACATTTGTAAGTGCAAAGTCGAACTGCTTTCACATGTGTAGACATGTGGTGCGCTTACAGTAAAAAGCAGTCGCTAACTACCCACCATGCTTATCATGGCCTGTACCACGTGTACTAGGGATAAGCAAAAAAATAAAAATAAAAAATAATGAGGATTAAAGATTTTGATTTGTGTTGTAAATTTTGCATGCATTTCTCTATTTCTGTTCTTATCTTGCAAAGCTAATGGATTGTTTAGGTTGCTTATTTTTGACTCGCCAATTTGTTTAGTGATAAAGTGGTATAGCGTTCTTTTTCAGAGCATCACCCTACAAAAAAATTACCTGACCTTTCCTAATATTCAGATAGATTGATTATATCAACGTACTAGACTACAAACATTCCCTCGAGTAAAAACAATTATTTAAAAAAAAATCTTATCTAAATATATATCACTCGGGTAGATATGCACACGGGTCAATCCCGGGGCGAAGCCCGGGTCAGCGTCTAGTACAATATATACAAGAGTCATATACAAAATATAAAGCACATATAACACACCAAAACATACAATACAAAATATATAATACACACAACATAACCAAATATACAATAGATAATACAACCCAAACAATACAATTCAACAAGCAAAACAACACAATCTCCACTCAACACATACAAGTACGCACATTTTATTCAAAGTACGATCAAAAAGTAACCGAACTTTTTAAAAATCGGGAGTTAAAATTAAATATTAAAATAGAGAGAGTTAATTAAGAATACAGCCTAAATAACAAATTAGACTGGCAACAATGGTAATATAATATATGCGTTAATCTGTGATTGTAAGAAGATAAAGGTTCTTTGTTTATCGCTAGCGTCGGAATTTGTAATGTCGGCTCTCTCTTTTAAACAAAAATATAACATTAAATTTTGTTTACATATAAATTAAATAAATATTTTACTTAAATATAATATTTTTAGAAAAATGAAGCTTGTGAGATGGAACAATTTAAAAAACATTTCAAATACATTTCTGGTACAATACGAGGTGTGTTCAAAAGGTATCGCGACTTTTGAATTTTTGCGGGTTACGTATAATCGAATTTCGATCTTTTTGTGGCTTTATGTTGGTACTCATGTCTCTCACTTATGCCGACAAGCTCGGCCATTTTGAATGTTCACTTAATTGTTGACAGCTGCTTTGCTTGCAGGTGTTTTGGATCGTCTTCGATTTTTACCTATTAAAAAAAATGGATCAAAGAACCTGTATCAAATTTTGTGTGAAAAACGAAATTAAGTGCGTGGATGCATTCCGAATGTTGACTGTGGCATATGGATAAGCTACCTTGGACCGAAGCAACGTTTATCAGTGGTACAAAATGTTCTCAGAAGGCCGAGAAGATGTGAACGACGAAGAGCGTGCCGGACGCCCGAGCACTTCAAAAACAGACGAAAAAAATTAATGAAGTGGAGAAAATGATATTGGCCAATCGTCGAATCACCGTTAAAGAAGTTTCGGAGGACCTAAACACATCGATTGGCTCGTGCCATTCGATTTTTATCAACGATTTGGGCATGAGACGGGTCGCCGCGAAATTCGTACCAAAATTGCTCAATTGCGACCTAAAACAGCATCGCATGAACTTTGCTAATGAGATGTTGGACTCTGTCCGCGACGACCCAAATTTGCTCCAGAGGGTCATAACTGGTGACGAAGCGTGGGTTTATGGTTATTACGTGGAAACCAAAGCTCAATCATCTCAATTGAAGCTGCCGCACGAACCAAGACCGAAAAAAGCGCGCCGAGTTCGGTCGAATGTGAAGGTTTTGCTGACAGTTTTCTTCGATTGCAGGGGCGTGGTGCATCATGAGTTCTTGCCACAGGGTAGAACGGTCAATAAGGAATATTTCCTGCAAGTTATGCGCAATTTGCGCGAAGCAATCCGCCAGAAACGCCCGGATTTGTGGAAGAACAAAAATTGGCTTTTGCACCACGATAACGCCCCTGCTCACACATCGTTGCATGTGCGCGACTTTTTGGCCAAAAACAACACACTAATGATGCCGCAGCCACCATATTCCCCAGATCTGGCCCCCTGTGACTTTTTCTTGTTTCCTAAACTGAAGAGGCCCATGAAAGGACGACGTTACGCTACGCTTGACGAGATAAAGACGGCATCGAAGGAGGAGCTGAAAGAGATTTTAAAAAAAAATGATTTTTTGAAGTGCTTCGAAGATTGGAAAAACCGTTGGCACAAGTGTATAATATCTCATGGGGATTACTTTGAAGGGGACAAAATGGGTATTCATGAATAAATACATAATTTTTGAAAAAACACCAAAGTCGCGATACTACTTAACAAGGATGATCTAAGGTCAGGGCGCCCCTCAAATTCGACGACGGAGCACAACATCCAACAGGTTAGTGATTTAAAATTATGATATAAAAATAACCATTGAAATTATATGGCGGAAATAGTTGACACTTCAAAAGCATTGTTCATGAACATTTAAAAGTGAAAAAAAAATTGTGGTTACACTTTGTTCCACATCTAACCATACGACAAAAATAGAACAGATTAGAAATTTGTAGTAATTTAATTGAAAATGTAATAAATAAAAGGGATTTAAAAAATATTAATAACTGGAGATAAAAATTTCGGCTATTTTTATGAGCGACAAACAAAGAAATGACCATTTGAATGGCACAATCAGAGTTCTCATCGGAAGAAAAAAGTTCGTCTTCGTCAGAGGAAACTTCTATTTAAAAAAAAAAAAAGAAAAACACACACACACACAGAGAAATACTTATGCGCCTTAGAGATTCAATATGAAGGAAAATAAACCAGCTCTTTTAGTCACATTGATGGAAATTGTTTCATGACAAGGCCCCTGCCCATAACGCCACCTTGGTTTTGGATTAATTAGCTAAGCACTCTGTGTGTGTTTTAACTCATCCTCTTATACTTAAATACAAAGTTGTCCCAAAATTTCGTAAACACTTGCAAAAAAATTAAAATACTAATATTATTCGTTATAATATTTTTCACCGTTATGTATAATGTATTTGTATTATGTATAAAGTAATTGTATTATTATGTATAATGATATTATTAGCCAAGTAATGAAAAAACAACGAAAAACACGAACTTTTAGGGCAACTTTATAAAATAAAGAGGTTTTTCGTCATCAAAATGCATCCAGAATTCAACGCTTAAAATAAACAAGCTCAGAAAAATGAACTATGAAAAGCCGCTTTTAAACAATTTTTTGACAGCTCTAAAAAATGTTTACATAGTATAGGGTCCTATTTAAAAATATTTTATGAATAAAATTATATAACTCATATATATGTGGTATAATAAGGTGGAAAGAGAAATAAGCACACCACAAGTTGGAAGAGGAACCCAGAAAACCAGAGAGAGAGAGAGAGAGACGGGACCGGCACAGTTGGGCGGCCGTTCGTGTCGCACACAATCCCCCCACTGTCTTAAAAGTTCCGAGGTGTTAACTAACAGGCCCCAGTGGTCGCCCCTTGGAATGTCGCTGGTGTCTCAAGTGACTTTGCCCTTCCGTCTCTCTCTGGGTTGTCTGTAGGTTGGCTTTATTATTCCTGTAAGAGTATCATGACATATATATATTTTAAGTAGAACTGCTCTTCACTGAAAGTTAATAACGAGTTTACAAAGTGGGAAGAGGAGCTTCTTTTTATTAGCATGAACATAAGCTTTCGGACACATCGTCCTTCATCAGATAAGAGTAATAAACGCGCTGAGGATCCATATATACACAAAGCTGAAAAGAAAATTTACATAACTGCAAAAGATAAAAGTATTTAAAGATAAAAATAAAAATAAGAACCAAATATGCTAAAAAAGAGATTATAGGGATTAAATGCTAATAAATCTGGACTAAGTACATATGCACTATGAATGGTGTTAATCAAGGGCAGGCAAATGCAACCTAAGGCTATTCACATAACATATGGTATTGTTCTGGTATATCTATATGCCTGTTGATGCTGTTTGTTTTTATTGACACAAATGCCTCTAGTAAAAGTCTTTGGTACTTATTATTGATATTGCTGTATAGAATGGATGGCTTTGATAGATTGAATGTATGACCGGTTTGTATAGAATGACTGTAAATAGGGGAATTTAGGTTTTTATTAGAGACGTTTCTGGAATGCTCAACCATTCTGATGGCGACGGATTCCTCGCATCTTAGCTGGTGTGGAACCCGCTCTCAGAGGCCTTAACCACCAAGACACCCATAGGATCAGACATTTTGTCACCTCCACCCTTCAACGACCCTACAATATCCCTAAACCGTCCCTAGCCATGAACAGGGTTATCTCCCGTCTTAAACGCAATAGAGACATAGTCATAACAAAATCCGATAAAGGCTCACAAACCGTAATTCTCAACACCACAGTTTACAAGCAAAAAATGCAAAACGTTCTCGACCAACACTCCATTTTTTCTGCCATCACTGAACAGGATCATAAAACATCCGTTAAGAATTTCCGTTTGCTATTGTTAAGATTAAAAAGGTCTCAGCAGATCACTAAAGAGCAATATAACGACTTCACAGCTAACCTCGCCCAAATAGCCTACATTTACGGCCTTCCAAAGATCCACAAGCCCGATGTTCCCCTCCGACCAATCATATCTTACCATCTCTCTCCGGCATATACCCTGTCAAAATTTTTGTCCAACTTCTTGACCCCCCTTCTACAGTCTCCCCCATGGGAATATACCATTGCAAACTCCCCCTCGTTTGTGTCCTATATCACCAGCCTCACACCTCCCCCCAGGTCCATAATGGTTTCTTTCGATGTAACGTCTCTATATCTCTCACTTGCCCACCCCTTGATCATTAATAGTTTACGCACTTTCCTCGAAAATGCCCCCCTGTTAGACACCCTCACCGCGGAGACGGTTGTCGAGCTCACTTCCATATGCCTAGGCATGTCCACCTTCACATTTGATACCCAGTTTTTCAAGCAGACCAAGGGCTCCCCCATGGGTAGCCCCCTCTCAACCGTGGTGGCTGAGGTTGTCATGAGGTCACTAGACCAATGGATCACTTCACGCCATTCTTCAGACATCTTTCTATGGAGGCGGTACATCGATGATACCTTTTGCTTGGTAAGTGAGGTATCTGCCTCTCACATCCTATCTGACCTCAACTCCTTCCACCCAGACATAGCCTTCACCCATGAAACAGAAAATCACTCAGTCCTACCATTCCTAGATACACTAGTCATACGCACCCCCAGCAGTTTCCATACCACAGTATACTATAAAAACAACACACCCCCACACCACACAAACTTCCGATCACATTGCCCAACATCACACAAAATCAATACAGTTAGAGCTCTCACTAAACGTATCTTTACTCATTGTTCCCTCCCGTTATTCCAAACAATAGAAAAGGCTAAAATATTTTCATATTTATCCAAATCCGGCTACCCGACCCCCTTCATTCTTAAACACATGCATGACCCTCACCACAACAGTGCTCCAGCTATACACAGAAATATTTGCTCCCTTCCTTTTTGCCCCCAGTCTATCACCATAGCCAGGTTTTTAAGGCACCATGGCATTACAACATACTTCCAGAACCCACCTAACATCGCCACACTAATCCGACACCCCATTACCAGATCTTCCCTTCATGCGAGTGCTCTCCGTTCTGGTGGTGCTGTCTATTCCGTCTCTTGCGACCAATGTAATGCCACTTATGTCGGGGAGACGGGTAGATCCGTCGCCATCAGAATGGTTGAGCATTCCAGAAACGTCTCTAATAAAAACCTAAATTCCCCTATTTACAGTCATTCTATACAAACCGGTCATACATTCAATCTATCAAAGCCATCCATTCTATACAGCAATATCAATAATAAGTACCAAAGACTTTTACTAGAGGCATTTGTGTCAATAAAAACAAACAGCATCAACAGGCATATAGATATACCAGAACAATACCATATGTTATGTGAATAGCCTTAGGTTGCATTTGCCTGCCCTTGATTAACACCATTCATAGTGCATATGTACTTAGTCCAGATTTATTAGCATTTAATCCCTATAATCTCTTTTTTAGCATATTTGGTTCTTATTTTTATTTTTATCTTTAAATACTTTTATCTTTTGCAGTTATGTAAATTTTCTTTTCAGCTTTGTGTATATATGGATCCTCAGCGCGTTTATTACTCTTATCTGATGAAGGACGATGTGTCCGAAAGCTTATGTTCATGCTAATAAAAAGAAGCTCCTCTTCCCACTTTGTAAACTCGTTATATATATATTTTATTTTTAGAAAGTTCGGTTACTTTTTGATAGTACCTTGTAGCTAATCCTTCTTCCCTTTATCATTCTATACCTGTAAGTATACTTCTAATTTATTAATATTCCTTTTAACTTTCTTTCAATTTAGTTTTTGAAATGAAATAGAGCAAATAATATGTTTATTCTTTGTGATTACTAATCATTTTCTATTTCCCCCCGAAGCATTTGTCCCATGTAAATATTATCTCGTTCAGATTTCCTATTATCCATGTTTATATTTCTATTAAGCTTTCAATATGGTTCCATCATTTAAATTGCTTCGATTATTGACCAAATTTACACCTTTGGTAGGTAATTTTTGTTTTGTTTATATTTATCATTCGTTTGTCTATGTACTTCAAATCATGTACTTCTATGTACATCTATGTACTTCTAATCAAATATTAGTTTTAACAACTACGTGCAATTTTGAATGAATTGACCCATTAAAATGAAAATTTGTTTAAATTTGGACACGTCGAGATTTAAATCAATATAATTGAAATGCAATTCTAAAAATGTTCCATATATTGGTATAACATTTATATATATAAGGTGCGTTCATTAATTTCGAGGACTTTTGATTTCAACTTTATTGGTTAAAAAATAAAATAAATAAAAAAGCTAAAGAAAAAGATTTTATACAGAGTTAAATATTGGACATTCGACCACACCTGACTGAAAGCACGAGTCTCGTGGCGCACGCGTCGATCTAAAAATAGAACAAAACAACTTCCTTGTAAGGTTCGCATTTCTAATTTTAAAATGGCCATTTTCGAAGAGCAGATAATCTGCATTAGGTTTTGTTTTAAATTGAAAAAAAAAAGTGCTACTGAGACGTATGAATTGATTAAAGAAGCTTTTGGCAATGCAGCTTTATCCCGTTCAAGAACTTTTGAATGGTTTTCCCGCTTCCTAAAAGGTCGGGAAAAGGTAAACGATACTGGGCGTCCAAGATCATTACTTTTCGAGTAAAACAAGCTCAAAATAAAGGAATTAATTAAATCTAACAGAATAATTTCTATCAAAGACTTATCTTCAGAGACTGGACTATCTGTAGGACTGTGTCATCAAATAGTAACAAAAGATTTGGACATGATCCGGACGGCTTCAAAATTTGTTCCCCGGATTCTAACAGAGGAACAAAAGGAGGTTAGAATGGATGTCTGCAAAAATATGGTTGAAATGACTCGGACCGATCCAGAATGGATGCAAAAAATCATTACCGGGGATGAGACATGGGTGTATCAGTATGACCCGGAAACCAAACGTTAATCCTGCCAATGGATTGAAAGAGGGGAACCGAAACCCAAAAAGGCAAGATTTATAAAATCCAAATTCAAGACATTGCTTGTTACATTTTTTATATTAATGGTTTGGTTCACCATGAATTTATTCCTTTCGGACGTACAATTAATCAAGAGGTTTATTTGGGGATAATGAGGCGCTTAAGGAAGGCAGTGCGCCTTAAAAGACCTGAAAGATAGCAAAACAATGACTGGATACTTCACGTCGATAATGCGCGGCCGCACACAGCCCATGTTGTTTTGCAATTCTTGGCCAAGCATTCAACCATACAGATCCCTCATCTACCCTATTCCCCCGACTTAGGCCCCAATGACTTTTTCCTCTATCCTAAATTGAAAATGAAGTTTAAAGGAAGGAAATTTGACAACGTTGATATGATACAAGCTGAATCGAAGGCAACCTTGAGGAACCTCTCAAAAAGTGATTTTGTCTCCTGCTTCGACAATTGGAAAAGAATATGGAACAGGTGTATTGAGACAGGAGGGGCATATTTTGAAAAATATTAATTTAGTTTTTTTATTTGTTTTTTTTTTTTGAAAGATACAGAGCAGTCCTGGAAATTAATGAACGCACCTTGTATATAATATGTTGATATTTTTTAGTGTTCTAATATCTCAAATAGGCATTCAAAACTGTGAGAAAGATTCCAGTTTAAATGATATGTGTTGTATTGAGAGATAGGGATGTTTTTATATTTAACAAACAATTTTAAAACTAAATATTCCTGAAGAAATCAATATATTGCCCAAATTTGAATGTCAAAAAATGTACCGAAGTATACAAAAATCGAGCAATTAAAATTTTGGAGAAATTTTGATCCAATTTATTGTTGGCAGGGAACTTATCAAATTCCCGCCTTTCTGAAATTCAACTTTTTCTTCTTCGTATAATTTATTCGCTCCTGTATAAATTGTGAATACATTTTGAATAAATAATATGCATGTATAAACATTTATTTTAATGTAAATCTATAAAAAAAATAAAATATCCATAATTAGTGCAAATATAGCAATTTTCAATATTAGTTTTGATAAATTTAATTGTGTTTGGCTATTGAAAATACTCATGTCAAGAAATTTACATTTAATTTAAATATATAATGACCGTGTGTGGGCATGTGTATATGTGACCTCCATTTATATAAGAAGAATGCTTACATTTCATATTAAGCATAAGGAAACAGCGCGCCATATGAATTACAAGAAATGAAGCAATTTATCACGATTCTGCCTTTTACAAATAAAATGCTTCCTACTGTTTTTGATGCTTTAAAAATACACCCTACCACTATGATATTGAGAGAGAGGGACAATTAACATTCGAAACAATTTTATTGGCAAACTAGTTAATATTTATAGATGGAAATTTTGCCGGGAGGATATTTATTTAAAGAGACAAAGGTCGACTCTCCCGTCAAAATAGACGTCAAACCTAGACGCCAACTATTGACTGTCGCCGAAAACTAGCGGCCTCGGGTCGGTGACAAAGCCACAACACCAGCTTTGGCAAACTGAAACTGCCATGGATTTGGCCCAGCCACTTTTCCAGCTAAGCAACTCTTTGGCAGATTGTCAAGATTCCATTAGATCCCGTGTGGATTTCATGGAATAAAGTCCGCCATAGACTGACGAGGGCCATTAGCCTTAAACCACGGTCTCTAGGTGGACGCTTCTCAGTTTGCCAAAGCTGGTGTTGTGGCTTTGTCACCGACCCGAGGCCGCTAGTTGCGGCGACGGTCAATAGATGGCTTCAGGTTTTGACGTTCATTTTGACGGGAGAGACGCCCTATGCTTCTATGGATCAAATTCCTCCCGGCAAATTTTCCATTTATATATATATAAAGAGACAAGAGTCGCCTCTCCCATCAGAATAGACGTCTAAAACCAGACGCCATCTATTGACCGTCGCCGCAACTAGCGGCCTCGGGTCGGTGACAAAGCCACAACACCAGCTTTGGCAAACTGAAAAGCGTCCACCTAGAGACCGTGGTTTCGGGCTAATGGCCCTCGTCAGTCTAGGGCGGACTTTATTCCATGAGATCCACACGGGATCTAATGGAATCTTGACAATCTGCCAAAGAGGTGTTTATCTGGCAAAAGTATGGATGGAAAGCCATAGATTTGGCCCAGCCACCTTGCCAGCAAAACACCTCTCTGGTAGATTGTGAAGATTCCATTAGATCCCGTGTGGATCTCATGGAATAATGTCCGCCCTAGGCTGACGAGGGCCATTAGCCGGTGGTCGTCCCGGGCATCACAATTGCGTCCACCAGGCTAGCGATGCGATAAGGCCTCCTCGATTTCTGGGTGACCAGGCGTGAGCAGAAACTCCCCCCGAGCAGCGGCATTCTCAAGGGAGCCACGCGTAACGATAGTGATGTTTGGAGTCTGTCCGTTTAGTTCACCAATGCGCCAGCCCTTGTAGAAGACAGAAGCTCGGGGCTTCAAAAGCGTTAGTCGGCCACGACTATAATAGACTGGAGGATCCGGTGGTTCAGATTTAGGATCACCGCTGTAGCTTCGAAGAGGTGAAAAACTTCGACGACACCGCGGGGAACCCATGTGCCATGAATTAACATAAAATACAGACACATCCCGCTCTCGGTGAGCCAATAAGTGAGCGATGCGGCCTCCAAGCAGTGCTGCCTGGACGCCCTTGAGACACGACAGCCGGAGCTGAGTGCCGACGTCGAGAGGTCCCATGCCTCCATGGAGATCGGCCGCGCTAATATGCTGCCAGGAAGCCATGAGGTGCCAATCTTGCCTACAGCCTTGCGATACTGGTCTCGCTGGGCAGGTAGGCCTGGAGATGATAGAATTATGGCCGAAAGCACCAGGCTATTAGCAGCTTTTTATCGAACAGCACGTTAGAGACCGCGGACAAAGGGGGACCACCAAGTAATGTTCCGATCTAGTAATTCCTGCAGATGTTGGCCTTGGGCCGAAGTTCGCATTCCAGACTTCACTAGATGTCCAACGAGGAGTCGGTGCGGTTCCTCCATCTCTTGCATCAGAGGCCCTGGCTCTTGCCAAAATAGACTTTTATTCCTGACGCAGGCCTGGAGTCTTCGAATATCTTCTTCACGACCTATAGTGCGCATCCTCGTGGATAAACAGGACGATGTCGCCGGCGTACGCCAGGTCATTATCCCGGCCGATTAGCTGCTCCAGGCGAAGCAGGAGGGGCCCTAGGATATGGAGAAGAAAGCTGCGCTGGTAGCTCATCCTTGCATCATTCCCTTGAACATGTGAAACAGAGTAGTTCTCCCAAATCTTTAAATTTCAGCCGTTGCCTCAGCCCCAGCGTAGAGAAATAGAACTCACCTCACGAAGACTGGCGGCAGACCGACGTGTCAAACGCTGACTCCAAGTCAGGGGTGACGACTGCCAGCGAGGCTTCAGCTCTGCAGGCAGTGGCAACTTCGTTAGCTACGCGAGCTGTGTTCCAGGCTGGTGTTCTACCTGGAACGGCGTAACTATGACATTCAGGTACGATGTCCCGGAGATTAGGTCACAGTCGCCAGTAGAGCCCCCCCCTGAAGACTGTATAGTCCGTTGTTGCCAAGGAGAGAAGAAGAAGTCCAGTTAGACCTATAGCACCCTGCGGTTTGCTATCAGGGACATTTTCCTGTGCCTCATGGAAGAGGACAGAGCCCTCAGAGCTGGAACGCCTCAAATACTCAACGGAGCGCACTCGCGAATAAATCTTCGAAACCTCGGAAAATCTCACTGGGCGAGTCTTACCACCCGGTCGCTTTCCCAAATATACCCCCGCGTCTTTATTGACAGCAGCAGCTACGATGGCCTGTAGCGGCTGTAGTCGCTCACCAGGAGCATGGGAGAGGTGGCAGATGAAAAATATCGCTTTTATATCCCGGATGGTGACGTCGAAGGCAGCCATCTTCCCAGGAGACAGGACCCGTTGCCCGATGAGCTGAACGTCCGATGAAAAGATGCATGCAAAGCCGGATCTGGCGCCAGATTCTGTAACAACCTCTACCCCGTATCCCAGGGTAGTGACAATAGTTTCTTGAACAAAGGCGACGTCTAATGCGTGCTCCCTCAGGAAACAACCTATTTTCGTTGTTCCTGTGTCGAGCGCCAATGCAGCGCACATTA
This sequence comes from Cordylochernes scorpioides, assembly GCA_030710605.1. NCBI lineage: Eukaryota > Metazoa > Arthropoda > Arachnida > Pseudoscorpiones > Chernetidae > Cordylochernes > Cordylochernes scorpioides. Next base: position 48,675,626 of record CP092876.1, read on the forward strand.
AGGCACAAAGGCGGAAGCTTTTGCGCACTCCTTGTTTTTCCTCTGATGTCAGCGAGACGTTGTTTGTGAAGGGCTGAGAGCCTGGATCTTCCAAGTCTCTTTATGAATTGTTCATTGAGTAGGTGCATGGCCAGCCTCAGTTCTGCTCTTGTTCATGAGCAGCCTCAGGTGAGGAAGGGAGACAATGGCTTGTTTTACTTCTTCTTCCTCCAATTTTAAGGAGTGTAACCTCTCCGAAGAGGGAGCTTGGGACGACGACGAGAGTGTCTAGCTACAGTAGGGCCGTTGATCCAGCCCTTGTCGACAAGGACCTAGATCTTTCCTTGTTGTTGTGTTGGCTAAATTTGTTACCTCTGTTGATATTGAGGACTGTCTGGGCGGAGGTCCTGGTGGTAGGCTCAGTCTGGGGAGCTTTGGCCTCTTCGTGGAAAACGTCTGTGGCGCAGGGTGGTTGAATGCTGCAGGTGGCGATGCAGCTGCAGTGTTAGGAGTAGGCGCTGTGATTTTCACACTGCTCTTTTGGCTCGAAGGTTGGGTGGTGTTTGCCTCCCCGATAATCCAGGAGCAATTCATTCTCTTGTGGTTCATTCGGTAGAACTTGGAGAAACTGAACCCGTACTCCAAGTAGGCCAGAGCAGAACCGCCCTTGGCACCCAAAATAATCCTTTTTGAATGATCTGTGATTTTTTACTTCGTTTAAGGATAAACGCCGTCTTTTTTAAATCCAGCCAGGTGTAAACGCCAGAATAATTCACGGAAAAGATGACGGAGACCACCTGTCAGTAAGGTTCAGGGTCCCGATGATGTGAGCGTCCTCAATGACATATGTAAGCCCGTTGATATTTTTCTGCCTTCTTTTGGTAAGGCAGGGATTTGAGGAGGTCCCTTAATCATCAGTACATCCAATAATACATTTTAAACAAATAGTTGAAAAATAATGGGGATATTTACAAGGATTGTTCCTACAGGAAGGTTCCTTCATCTTGAAAAGATCCTCCTCCAGACCAGGAGGGGGTCTTCTTGGACCCTCCGTATCTCCAGGGCCAGGAAGTTCTTATATATGCGCGTCATGGCAGACGATAGGATGGCCAGGGCGTCCTTTCCAGGCCATATCCGAAGATCCAGCCCTGCAAGTTAGGGGGCCGCTGGATAATGGTGAAGACCTCTACAATTGACAGGCCTGATCGGTCTTCAGAACCAGTAGCGGTGGGCTACTGACAGGTCTCTGGGCCCACAGGCGATGCAGGACTCCCGGGCCGAGGCCAGGTGTGCTGGATGGGGAAGAGAATGCAGGGCCAGCTGCACGGAAACATCGGCATTGAGCTTTGAGAAGGCACATCGCCGACTGATGGGGAGGTTGACGTGGGGGAGCAACCGGGCCAGCAGATGGGCAGTGCAGCCAGGTGTAGACGCTTCAACGTGCGGCGGCAGTGCAGTTGGTTAAGCGCTTGAAGGCAGTGGCTGTCCCGCGCAGCATGATAACGTTCTCAATGCTGTTAAGCCGGTGAGTGTAGTGCCGATTCTCATCCACGAGCCGGCTGCAGAAGGTTGTGCGTACCAAGACGTCTGCGAGGGCGGTGCGGGTGGTGTGCAGAGGGACGAATGCGGAACTTGTTATCTCACCAACTGCATACCAGCTGCTCAAGGGCTTCGGCCGCAGTTTTAGGAGATAAATTTCGCGAGAATTTCTGGCTGGATGGTCTGCTATGGGGCTGCTTCTTTGGTGTTTTCGGCTCCAGAATATTTAGAGCACTTGTTGTAGGGATTGGACTAAGGATCAGTGTCTCCTGCTAAGCGTTATTGGATACCCTTGATGAATGTGGGGCTGATTCCACAGCAGCAGTAGGTGGCGTCTGCGCAGCAAGGAGCTGCAGGTGGAGCTGGTGATGCAGCTCGCGTATTACAGCCGGTATGGCGTTCGATGTAGAGGGTGGTCCAGGCTTATATGAATGCAGCAGGATCATCCACAGGGAGCACCAGCTTGTCCTCTTGGACACCAGTCTTCAGTGGCAGTAGGCGCGTTTGGGCTACTTATTGTAGCATAGGGAGCACTTGATGCCATATGCCACGTAGACGTGGATGAAAACCCCTTTGGAATTGGCACCTAACCGGGCACGGATCTGGGAGAGCTTCACTCTGTCTTGCAGAGTGATTAAAGCGTCCCGACGGGCATCAGCCCAGCAGGAGTCGCCCATCCCCATCATATTCTGGTCAATGGAAGTCACCTGTCCGTAGGGCTGAAATGCTGTGATGAGATCAGCGTTCTCCATGAAGAATAGGACGTTTCCTATTACGATACACTCGGCCCTTTTTTTCTCAGGGGAAAGGCCCGCAGGGTGGCGCCCTCGATGTCAAGGCCTTCTTCTATGAGCTTGTCGGCGAGCTGCACGCTGGAAAGGCCGACCAGGAACTTTTCGTCAACCGATAGAGAGAAAGAGATGGAATGTATGCATATAATATTTTATCGGGATATTCTGCGTATATAAACGAATTTGAAAGGGATTGTTGTTTAAGGTATTTATCGATTCTATATAAATATAGGCTTAGAGGAAAATAGAACTATATTTATAGTTACTTGCATTGAGCAATGCTCTTATGAAAATAATACACAATAAATGCAAATAAGGCCTAACTTAGACATAAGACAAAAGGCGTCATTTTTATACACACAAACACAATTATGTATATATAGTTTTCAAAAATGGGATAAGAACAGTAGGAAGAGTTTTAGTTTTTAGTAGAAAAAAATGCGCTGAATAGTTTTATTGCTTGTAAATTTAAGGCTGACTAAATAAAACGCTTTATTAATTTTCAAACATAAGTATTTATTACATTAATATTAGAACCTTTAACTCGATAAAGAAATCAAAAACCAATATTTTTTGTGTTTTGTCAATCGCGGAGTCGTCATCTTTTAATAAACAATGCGTATTTGTCGAATTCAGTAAAAAAAACCTTTTGACGCTTTTTAGAGAATATGTACAAATGCTTTTATATGTGTGTGGTTTGTTAAATTTCCGATTGGTGATTAAAAATTACTCAAATTCACCATATCAATAATATTTGTGTTTAGAATTTTCCAATTAATTCCAATTAGTCTAGCTTCAAAGCATAGGGGCACTTTATCAGGCGTTTTTCGACAAAACATTTATGTCTAAAATGGATTTCAAATATAAATATCTACATGACGTTAACGAGCTTCGTATCTTCAAAGAGATTTTAGTGAAGAAAAAAGTGCTTTGCTCTTCAAATATTCAATTAATTTTTTTTCCAACCCTTATTACTTTTTATATGCGAACAATGCAGAAGAAAGATCTAATTTTCTGAGAGTATATAAACAAATTCTAAAAACAGTTATTCAGTCTTTGATGAAACATTTCTATAGTAACATTTTTATTAATACCTTTATGTTCTGGGAGATAATGGGGGGGGGGATCTCCGTTCTTTATATGTCCTATGACTCTGGTTGCTATATTTCGACATCTACCCCTGTGTAGGAAATAGTGAGATTGCTATATGGAAAATATAATAAAATTCTATTTCGGCTTGATTTCCGGTACCTGAGGTTGTCTTAGCTATAGAATTTAAAATAATCGTAGAATTGTGATAAAATGTCTTAATATATACCGTAGTTCCTGATTTTAAATGCTTAGGCCTGTTTCTTAGAAGTATAGGGGATGAAACAGTTTGTTCGGTACCTGATCTCTCCATTCTATGATTATTTTTGAAAATTTTGTCTGGGTTGATGATGAAGGATATCTTTAGTTTGTTAAATTTTTGAGATTACACGTTTTTCTTCTATCATTTTGGTGGTGGAAGTAAGAAGTGAGTGTGGATTATTTTCGTGAGTCTTGGCGATGTTGTTTTGTAGGATACGGAGTAATAGGAATAAAAATGATTGCATTAAATATTAAAGGTCGGTTTGTGATAGAACGTGTGGTTTGTAATAGAACGTGTGGTTTTAAATATTCTGTCTCTATCAATGATTGATATTCCCAAAAATAGGAATCCGAAATATTTCTGCCTTGACTTTAACAATGCGTAATTCGTTACTAAACATTTAAACTTTGGGGACTTTGTTTCGAAGAGGAGCTATAAACGATCCAGGGTGTTTATGTGGAGAGAGAAGGCAGTATTCCAGTCACCTGCTTATTGAATGTCCAATATTCTAGAACTACAGAAATTGGGAATACCTTGAATACAGGGATATTTTTATGTTTATAAATAGTAATAACTCATATTTAAAATTTAGGAAATTTTGTAAATATATCTATGATTTTTCTCTCTTCGTTAAAAAACCGTGATAGATAAACTGTCTGTGTATTTGCATTTATTTCATTGGTTGCTCCTAGGTTAAGATGTAAAATAAAGCATAATTTTAATGTCCTTTTCATTTCTTTTCTTCTTCAAACTTCTACTCAAGCCTTGTAATTCATCAATTGTTGTATGTAAAATTGTTCTCTAGTTTGTGTCGTGGAAAATTGATTTATTTCGAAAAGAATCATACACACACACATGTCAAAAATAATTTGAATATCTTATACATTAAATATATATAATATATATATATATATATATATATATGTTATATTGAAATATTTTATTTAGAAATGTTATATTAAGATATTATTTAAAATGTTATATTAAGATATTATTTAAAATGTTATATTAAGATATTATTTAAAATGTTATATTAAAATATTATTCTATTTAAAATTATATTTCATGGATACAAATACTCTGTTTAAATCGACCGCCAGAGGTCGCGCTTTCTCTATAAATAATCATTGTTGTTGTTCTTCCCCGTTGGCCGACTAAAAATTTTTGTACATTATGTAAATAAGCTTTTCTTTTTTTATTCTTACGCCTTAAGCCAGGCGGTACTTTAATCAAATTATGTTCTTATATATTACTTTAGTGTTCAAATAAAACAATCTCTGATCAAAATTATTTTCATTATTTTACTTTTCAAGATTTTAGCCATGACTGCACCGCCATTACAATAATCCTCAACATGATCTTAAAATTTTCACGCAGAAAATCATATTTTTTTTTTCTTTATATAAGATATATATATATTATAATATATTATATTATAATATATATATTATAATCATATTTTAAAATAAAAAAATTTCAAAAAATCTTTAAAAAAAAAAAAGGATAAAATATAAAATTATAAAAATATATATATATACTAACAATCTTATCTACCTTCTTTACAAAACTTTTTTTTTCTCTTATTATTAGTTTGATTAAAAGTACATGGTTCTGTCTTTCTCTCTTTTCTCTAACTACTAAAATTTATAATATTAAATATATTCTCACTTCTATTATTCTATATATAGGATAGAGTATGTCTAAATGACGTGTAAAAATCGATGCAAAAGACGTTACGTTGTTAATTTTTATTGTTATTAATTATAAATATATAATTAACTGGATGATGTATTAGAAGTAAATGATTTTTTTTTCTCTCTCTCTACTAAATAATAACTATTTACAAATTTTATAATTTAAATTTAATTGATCAAAATAGTGAAGATAATTTTAAAACAAAACTGGACTATAAAATTAAACAACTATTTATTATTATAATTAATTTAGATTTAGCTTGCTAATCTAATCAAATCTACTTGATATGAGTTATCATTCTTATCAGTTTGCTCCTTTAGTTTTAAATTTGGAATCACTGTTATAATTTTGTTATATAGTTTTTACACTATATATATATATATATATATATATATATAAGAGAGAGAGAGTGTGTATATAAAATATATATTTTTACTTCTATATATATATATATATATATCATGTATTAATATGAATATATATGGTTAATATAAATAAATAAATGTAAAGCTTTAATATTTAGAACTCATATCTTGTCAATCCATAGAGAATGAGTGGCGTGTGTTAGAAATATATCACGGTAAAATTCCTAGTTATAGAGCTATCAATAGTGATCTAGTTAGAAGTAGAGATTTGCACAACAAGAAAGCATTCAAAATGAAAATATATTGTAACCTATTTTGAATTTTTCACATAGATTTCACTAAATATTTTCACCTGTCATTACAACACTTGCTAACATAGTACTGAGTCGACTTGTTTGAGTACATCAACGTCATTTCATATTAAATTAACATTTTAAAAAATATAAAATATTTTTTGAATCAAATTCCACATGACTGAATCAGGTAGTTGATTTCAAGATACATCGAGAGTCATTTTCAATTATTTTTCACCAGCAGAAAGTTATTTATATATAGTTTCTGGAATCTGGTTAATTTTAATTTTAGATCAAACTCTCTCAAAAAAAGCCATCAATATGAAGATTATAATTTGAAATACAAAATTACATTTTGTACACCATGAAAATGCCTGAAGTGGAGAAGCCGCGTGAAGCACGCTCGCTCATTGCGCCTCTGATGCATCTGTATGAACGATTGTTTTTTGGAAGGCTTTGGCTTAAACTCCAAAGGAACTCGAGATAGAAAACAAACATTTTGTATTTATTCCTTCTTCAAGGTCATGAGCAATCGCTTCAAAAATCCAAGCCTCAACTCCCAACCGTTTAGAGTTGAAATCGTTTATGACCGACAGACATCGTATTTATAGACTATATATATCGTCTATAGTCTATATATCGTAGCGCTCATGCGATGGATAAATTAAACCACATATAAACTAAAATGCTGAACTTGCTTAATTTTTGAATAGATTTTTTTGTAAAAGGATAATTAGAATTTGAAACAGCAAAACCTTTTAGGGTCAGCGAAAAAATTAAAAGATAGAAATACATAAATTCTAACCTACGTTCTTGTATTTAATATAGTGCCTAGTTGAGCGCACAACGAGCTAAGCTGGAACGACCTAAGATGGAAACACATTCCAGGCTGATTGGTTGGTGAAAGTCACCTGATAGTAGAGAACCAATCAGTGAGTAAATAAAAAGGATACTATGTACATAAACCGCATGTTTGTGGTATATAATATAGTGTATATAAAATTTTAATAATCTCAAAAGAGAAAGAATTTATTCTCAATATTTTGAAATATTTTAGAGAACAGAAGTTTATTCTTATGTTAAATTGTATATGCGCGCGATAGAACAAAGGTTCATTTAAGTAAAAGTAAAATAAGTGCATTGATATGATAATAGATGATGTATTTTGAGATCATCCCCTAATTTTATATTCACATACGAAGCTCTGTCCAAGTTAACGAAACTTTCAAAATGTTTCATTATTATATATGAAATACATTATTTCCCTACTTTGAAATGGAAATATAACAGACTGATGTGTAACCTGAGTGATTCTTTGATTTTGAAACGGCTTCGCTAGGATTTTTCGAAATATCTCCATAACAGTAATAAGTAGGGCATAAAATTTATAAAGCAAGGAGAAAATTTATATCGAATAAATGTGCTACCCTTTTGGGCTATTGAATGAATTTGAATAAGGAATAAATGCATAATTCTGTGATATTACTAGATAAATGACTCAGACAATGCTATAATTTTTCCAAAGTGCATGCTTAAGGTCAATTTTCAATTTCAGCTTAATGAGAATTTTGAGTTGTAGATAAAAATTCTATAACCGCTATTATATAACTGCTATAAGGGTTTTCGTTCATTATTAAAAATCAACCGAATAGAATATTACTTTTACACACATTATGTAATATTCTTGAACGACAGCGAACATAATTTTTACGCATTAGCCCAAGTCTATAATGAGCTTGCCACTCTATGGTTACTCTGATCCAGTAAGATTGATTTAAGAAAAGGATTGGTTGCGACACAATTTGAAGCATACCGAGGCTTCTTATCCAGCCGACCCATTGTAAATATTTGTCAGGAGGGGGAGAGGGGCTTATCTCCCGGCGGCTGATTATTCCTGGATAAGTAGGTTACGGCCACTCCTTGCCCCACCCCCCTGGAGTCTAGGGGCCCACGGCTCATCATCAATCATTACTTTATTCCTCTGGAGATGATGTTTTGTGGAAGCTTAAACTTCTGCTTCTTCTTTATTTTTTTTTTATTTCAGACAATTGTATAAACTTCTTTAGACTCTCCAGGAAAATAAATTGTCTGTATTTATTTTTTATTAATTTATTACTTCTTTATACGAGGATGTTCGATAAGTAAGTTAAAAAGAATATAGAAGTATTGTTATGTATGATATCAATATTCATTGATATTTATTTATCATCATCATTTATTGTATAAATGCTTTGTTTTTAATTAAAAGATTAGTATGTAAAAATGACTAGCGTTGCGTCGTAAATCTCTTAAACTAGAAGATACATAATAAATTGGCGACGAGAAAAAAGTTTTTTTTAAGGTAAAGTAATCTTGAGCTAATTTTTAAACTAATTTTAAAACTAAACTTTAATGTTTTAAAGATGGCTAGTTTCGGGAATATTGAGAATTTTGATCCTTCTAAGCCAGAAAAGTGGACAACGTACGTGGAGAGAATGTTATTCTTTTTCCTTGCAAATGGAATTGCAGAGATCACGCAGAAAAACGCTATTTTTCTCACTTTAATAGGCCCTGAAACTTATGCATTGGCAAGGTCATTGGCCGCGCCAAAAGATTTAGCTCATGTAAATTATGAAGAGATAGTTAATATCTTGACTGGACATTTTTGCCCTAGGCCCAATTTGATAGTCCAGCGATACCATTTTAACAAACATAATCAAGGTAATGAACCGATTGCTACTTATATAGCAGAATTAAGAAGATTAAGTGAGAACTGTGAGTTTGTTGATCTGGATGATCGTTTAAGAGACAGATTAGTGTGTGGCTTAAAAAAAGAGTCACTTGTGAAGAGACTATTGTCTGAAAAAGACTTGACCTTTGAAAAAGCCATGGATATAGCACTATGTGATGAGTCGGCAAGTGCAAACGCTAGTGTTTTGATGGAGACGACTCCTGATGTAAATATATTAAATAAAGCTAATAAGAGTGAACCATTTTATTTCAAATCGAAGCAACCTGAATTCAATAGAATTGCGAAAGGATTAAATAATAAAATTATTTGTATACGATGCAAAGGAAATCATTTGCCTCATGTATGCAAATTCAGAAATTCAAAATGCTTCAAGTGTGGAAAAATTGGTCATCTGCAGAAGGCATGCCTGACTAGAGTAAAGAAATTTGAATACTTGAATAGAAGTAATAGTGATACATACCTACACTGTCTTGGAACTGAAAGTTTAAGTAATCCTTTTTACATAATGGTTAAATTAGATAATCATGACGTAGCAATGCTTATAGATTCAGGAAGTGCATACTCATTACTAAACAAAGAAACATTTTTAAAGTATTGGAAAGTAACCCAACTTGAGAAATCTGAAGTGCTATTGAAGACATGGTCGTCAAGTAACGTCAAGATTTTGGGAAAGCTTTTTGTTAAAGCAAAAGTAACAAATGGTTTTAAAAAATTATCAATCTTAGTGGCTGATGGTCTGGGTCCTAACATTCTGGGAAGGCAGTGGTTTGAAGCGTTTCGCCTGAGGATAAATTTTTTGAATCATATCGAAACAAATCCTTTTTCTTCTGAATTTGAAGAAGTATTTAAACAGGAAGTTGATGCCTATAATGGACCTTTGATCCATATTGACATTCCTGAGAATGCAGAACCCAAATTTGTAAAGGCCAGAACCGTGCCATTTGCTCTGAGAGAACTAGTAGATGAAAAATTAAAATCACTGGAAGAGCAAGGGGTTGTTGAACCTGTTAAATTTACGAAATGGGCATCACCAATTGTGACGGTCCTAAAGAATGACGGCACTATAAGAATATGCCACGATTATAAAAGTACAGTAAATTTGTATAGTAATCCTGATAAATACCCACTGCCCACAATACCGCAACTTTTGGATAGATTGAGAGGTGGCAGAGTGTTTACTAAGTTGGACATGGCTCAAGCATATCAGCAGTTGAAAGTGGATGAAACATCTGCAGAGATTCTCGCTATTAATACACCTAGAGGTTTATATAAGGTGAAGCGTCTTCCTTTTGGCTTAAATTCAGCCGTGGGAACATTCCAGAGATTCATGGATACTCTTCTGAGTGGAATTGATGGAGTTGCAGTGTATTTAGATGATGTCCTAATTTCAGGAAGAGATTGTGATGATCTTAAAATAAAAACTGAAAAGGTACTGCTACGCTTCAGAGAATCTGGACTTCGTCTAAAAAAAGAAAAATGCCATTTTTATGTTCCAGAAATTGAATTTCTAGGAATGATTATTGATCATAAAGGAATTCATCCGTCCGAAGAAAAGTTGAGAGCAATTAAAGATGCCAGACCACCATCTAATAAAAGGGAATTGATGTCTTTTCTTGGACTTCTTAATTATTATGAGAGGTTTTTGAATAATAAAGCCACAGTAGCTGAACCCCTCCATAGACTGTTGGACAGTAATAGTCCATGGAAATGGAATAAAGAACATCAAAGATCTTTTGCAGAGGTTAAAAACTTGATTAGCTCTAAGTCTGTTTTAGCACATTTTAATGAAGATTTGCCTATCTTGGTCAACTGTGATGCGTCGGAGTATAGTGTTGGAGCCATTTTGTCGCAAATAGACCATGGTGTTGAAAGACCAGTTGTGTTTGCCTCCCGAACTTTAAATAAAACTGAGAGAAGATATGCAGTAATTGATAAAGAGGCATAAGCAGTCATTTTTGGTGTATCAAAGTTTTCACAGTATCTTCTAGGGAGAAAATTTAAAATTTTGACGGATCATAAACCCCTAGTTGGAATATTCAACCCCAAAAAGCCGATACCTCAAGTGCTATCACCGCGCATGTTGAGATGGTGTTTAACTCTGGCTGCGTATACTTATAGTATAGAGTATAAACCGGGAAAAGTGAATTGTAATGCCGATGTACTAAGTAGACTTCCTTTAGATGAATGTCCAAGTGTAGTTCCGAACCCTTCAGAGGTGTTCTTTATAGAATCGGAACATGCTGCAATTAATTCTTCGGAAGTGGCAAAACTAACTAATAAAGATCCAATCCTTTCTAAGGTTAAATTCTGGGCAATGAATGGGTGGCCTGAAAGGAAAGTTGATGATAAATTTAGGGATTTTGTCTCCAAATCTAGTGAAATATCAGTTCATAAAGACTGTTTATTGTGGGGGAGCAGGGTGATTATACCTGAAAGATTAAGAAAGGATATTTTAAATCTTTTACATGATACTCACATTGGCATAGTGGGGACAAAAGCGCTTGCTCGAGGATTATGCTGGTGGCCCAAGATGGATGGAGATATTGAGCGGATGATATCCAGTTGTGCGGTTTGTTTGTCGTGTAGTCACGATCCGCCAAAAACTGACGTATATCCTTGGATTTGGCCATCAAGACCTTGGTCGAGACTACATATTGATCATGCGGGTCCCTTTCAAGGAAAACTTTTGCTTGTTGTAGTAGATGCCTATTCTAAGTGGATTGAGGCTAAAATCGTATCTACAACATCTACTGAAACTACCATCAATTGCCTAAAGGAAATATTCGCGACCCACGGGTTGCCGGATGTGATAGTTTCGGATAATGGTACGTCCTTCACATCGGAACTTTTCAAGACTTTCTTAAAAAGAAATGGCGTAAGGCTTATCTTGTGTGCGCCTTATCATGCAGCGTCAAATGGGCAGGTGGAAAGAGCTATTCAGACGCTTAAAAAATCTGCTAAGAAAGAACAGCTCGGGAAATTGGACGACTAGGTTATCTAGATCGTTGTTATCCATGAGAATAGCTATAAACAGCACGACGCAGAAATCCCCAGCACAGTTGTTGATGAACAGAAACCTGAAGAGTCTCATAAATAAATTTCATCCTGAAGGTGTGTCGGAGGGAAGGATGCGAAAGGAAAACAAGTTCATAAGAAATTGGAAACCCCATAGAGTGGTAAATGAAGGACAGGCAGTTATAGCACGAGGGTACCATGGCCCCAGATGGCTACCAGGTGTAGTGCGGGAAAAAACTGGTCCTGTTTCTATTAAGGTAGAGACAAATGACGGAGAAATTGTAAACCGGCATTTAGATCAAGTCAGGAGTTGTGAGGAAAGTGAAGCCTTACCATCTACATCATCGACCCCTCAAGTGACACCTGATTTTGAAAGAACTCCGGCTGTTCAAGAAACTGATTCTTCAGAAGGAACCCCAAGGCCTGTGTTGAGGAGATCCTTAAGAATAAGGAAACCTCCATCGTTTTTTGAAAGTTAAGTTATCTTTGGCTAATGGGGAGGAGTTGTTATGTATGATATCAATATTCATTGAGATTTATTTATCATCATCATTTATTGTATAAATGCTTTGTTTTTAATTAAAAGATTAGTATGTAAAAATGACTAGCGTTGCGTCGTAAATCTCTTAAACTAGAAGATACATAATAAGTATATAGGTGTATATCTCAAACTTTTCAATTTAGCTCAACTCTTATTCAATTACACAGTTTTATTTTATTATCCTCAGTTTGTACAAAGTATATTACATATTGTGATGCAATGACACATGTCCATCATGCGTATAATTATTACAGGGGGTTTTCTATTATACAACACGACAATCTTGTTATATTTTTACCAATATGAGGTTGCTGGTTCAAATCAACATATATATATATATAGTATAGTTATGAAAAATTTTAAGATTAATATTTTTTTTTTATTATTTAATTTGAATGTGTGAGGTTTGTTTTTAATTTTTTTTTTGTAATAAATAATTAGTTAGATTATATTTTTAACAAAGAGAAAAAAAAAAAGGTAACACCAGCAAAGCATCGGCAGTTACGCGTCATAGGCTGGGTGAAAAAAGGAATAAGCGAAGAGAAAGTTTTAAAGAGAAGAGCAAAGACAGAACCATGATAATAATTTTCCAAATATAAAATAAAGCTAATTAGAGAGAGAGAAAAGTATTTTTTGCTCTATTTTCTCTCTTGATTAGAGAAGTTAGATTTTTGTAATTTTTTTTTTTTTTGGGGAATTTTTTTTTTTATATATATATAAGCTTATTTTAAAGACAATCTAGTGTAAAAGTGGAGGACACGATATAAGATAATATATTAATTTAGGAAGGATGAAAACCTTAAGGGTTAGACCAATTGAAAACCATAAAGGTTAGACCAGATGGAAAGAGGATGGTACTCAGGTGGGCCTCTTCAGATGAAGACCTGAGCAGCAGTTTCGGCCCTTACTCCATTACTGCCAAACCATACCTCTTCGACCAAATAGAAATCAATTTTAGGTTGGAACGGAGATAGGGTAATAGCTGATCCTTAGATATACTACAAAAATCAACTAATGAACTAATACATTGTCATCTTCTGCACTTTCAAACCTAACTCAAAACATGTTTTTTCACTTCAGATGTTAAATTGATTCGGTTCCCTGAACTTAATCAGATTGATACATACTTATCCCTTAGTGTTAAACTTCAAATCAAATTGTGTTTATTCTTTTGGGTATAAGGACTGTAAGAGACTGATAAAAATTAGTAATACAGTTAAATGATTATTATAAATATAGGAAAAATTGATCATATCCCAAGCCTTTAACAATGTGCGTCGACAGGGGAACAGGAAATCTAACATTAAAGAACATAGAAAAATAAACTTTGCCTGATGTTAGTAGGTTCAGATTATAGTCCAAATTGTGTTCATACACTCTAAATAATAGGACTGCAGGAAAATAATAAGATATTAGTAGTACGAGAGGATAAGGATTAATTGGAACTACAAGAAAGTATGATTAAATTCAAATAAGTTAAGAATGTGCGTCATACCATAAATGGAAAAATCAGCTTCATCAGACAAAGACATAAGTCCCTTGTCTGAAGATGGTGAAAATGCTTTACCATAATAACTCACATCATCAATTTATTTGAACTGGTCCTAACGGAACCGTATATTCTATATATAGTCCTATCTATACTTTTTTTTTTTTAATATAATATATGATGACCATTACCTGTAATTTCTGCTAAATAAGGAAGTTTAGGAATTTAAGTTTTAATGCTTCATATCAATTAGATTGAATGTTCATTCTCTATACCCCCCTTTATAAAGATTGAACACGCATAGATAATTGTTATGTATGCTCTAGGGAGAGAAATAAAATATTCTAAAGTTATCGTATAAATTTAAAGGATCAAACAAAGTAAGAATTAGAGAAAACACAGAAATAAAGGTATGGTATTGGTAAGCAAAGGTAAAAAGAACAAATCCAAAAAAAATAAGCAATGTGCGACGTATCGGCATCAGCGTCGCTACAATCTTCAGACAAGTCTGAAGAGGGCCACAATGCCGCTACCGATATGCTACATATCACTCATTCACTCGGTCCCGTTACCTTGTGTTTATAATCTATAATCCTAATTGTGTTTTATCGGTATGGTATTGGTGTTTCAGAATATTGAATTTAATAGTTTCTATTAGTGTAGATGGATTTTTTTTTTATTAATTTAAAATCTTAATTATTATTTGTTCTAAGTCCAATTAAAAGTCCAATAAGAACATACTAAATTTTATTAACAAAAACCTTCCAAAACTCAAATCAGTTTATACTTTTGATTTTGAAGACCTCTTCTCTAAACTGGAGTTAGAGGATCTTAAACTCAAAATTATAAATCTATTTTCAGAATTTTTAATAGACAAGATTTTCAATATTCCCTTAATTCACAATGGTAACAAAACTATTGTAATTAACTACAATAAAGCAAAATTAATTTTAGAAACATTTCTTAAATTCAATTATATTCAAATTAAAAATCAAATTTATAATCAAAAACAAGGAGTACCTATGGGTACGTCATCGAGTCCATTATTGGCCAACCTCCTGTTATTTTGGTATGAGAGGGAATTCTTCTCTCTTAACAAAGTTAACTGGTGGTTGTTCCGATATGTAGATGACATCCTTATATTCAATAATAATAATTTTTCAAAATTAATAGAAAAAATCTATCCTCCGTATCTAAATCTAAAAAATAATGAAAAAATCAAATTTAATCAAAAAGTCAACTTCCTCGATTTATACATAAATCTAAAAGAAAAAAGTATAGAGGTATATGACAAAAGATCAAATTTCGATTTCAACATTATTAAATATAATAGACAAGATTCAAATATATCAAAAAATTGCACCAAAGGTATCTATTTTGGACAATTTTTAAGATACTACAGAATTAACAACAAACTAAACAACTTTATAAGTAAAATTAAAAACCTAAATGACGAATTTCAAAAAAATGGATTCAGCCAAAATACAATTAAAAAAATTAACATTTTAGCAATCAGAAAATATCTTCACAAAAATAAATTCTCATACAATTTCAACTTCAACGACTTTAGAAATTTCACTATGAGAATTTAATTAACTTTTGACCGATTATTCAAACTTGTTTATCTCCGCTAACTTTTAAATCAAAAATTTATTTATAGACATTAACCGTTCCCCCCTGGGCGAGTAGAATTTGCTTGAGATGTTAATTGTAACATACATATATTAAATTTTAAGTTGATAACATGAACTGTAATTCAATACAGGTAACTAAATTATCTATAATAATGTTAACAGCAATACTGACTTCAACTGGAATGCTCAATCTAAATGCTACTTTCACTTGTAGACAATGAGGCAACTAACAAGAGTCACATCATCTATCTTTCTTGATTTACTAACACTAACTACATTCCGCTAATCTAGATAATAAATAATTTAATTATAGGTAAATACTCTTGAAATCATAACATTCATAACGAATGCTATCACATTAATTAAGTGTACTGATAAGCTATTATAAATACTTTCAAAGAAATTTTCTTTCATTATTCCACCTCATCTTTCTCTCCTTTCCTATTTTATTCATTTATTTTTCCTTTTTTTTCTATTTTTTTTTGTTTTCCTTGTTTCTTTTTTCTTCACCCCTTTTAATTGGACTTATAACAAATAATAATTAAGATTTTAAATTAATAAAAAAAAAATCCATCTACACTAATAGAAACTATTAAATTCAATATTCTGAAACACCAATACCATACCGATAAAACACAATTAGGATTATAGATTATAAACACAAGGTAACGGGACCGAGTGAATGAGTGATATGTAGCATATCGGTAGCGGCATTGTGGCCCTCTTCAGACTTGTCTGAAGATTGTAGCGACGCTGATGCCGATACGTCGCACATTGCTTATTTTTTTGGATTTGTTCTTTTTACCTTTGCTTACCAATACCATACCTTTATTTCTGTGTTTTCTCTAATTCTTACTTTGTTTGATCCTTTAAATTTATACGATAACTTTAGAATATTTTATTTCTCTCCCTAGAGCATACATAACAATTATCTATGCGTGTTCAATCTTTATAAAGGGGGGTATAGAGAATGAACATTCAATCTAATTGATATGAAGCATTAAAACTTAAATTCCTAAACTTCCTTATTTAGCAGAAATTACAGGTAATGGTCATCATATATTATATTTAAAAAAAAAAGTATAGATAGGACTATATATAGAATATACGGTTCCGTTAGGACCAGTTCAAATAAATTGATGATGTGAGTTATTATGGGAAAGCATTTTCACCATCTTCAGACAAGGGACTTATGTCTTTGTCTGATGAAGCTGATTTTTCCATTTATGGTATGACGCACATTCTTAACTTATTTGAATTTAATCATACTTTCTTGTAGTTCCAATTAATCCTTATCCTCTCGTACTACTAATATCTTATTATTTTCTGCAGTCCTATTATTTAGAGTGTATGAACACAATTTGGACTATAATCTGAACCTACTAACATCAGGCAAAGTTTATTTTTCTATGTTCTTTAATGTTAGATTTCCTGTTCCCCTGTCGACGCACATTGTTAAAGGCTTGGGATATGATCAATTTTTCCTATATTTATAATAATCATTTAACTGTATTACTAATTTTTATCAGTCTCTTACAGTCCTTATACCCAAAAGAATAAACACAATTTGATTTGAAGTTTAACACTAAGGGATAAGTATGTATCAATTTAACATCTGAACTGAAAAAAACATGTTTTGAGTTAGGTTTGAAAGTGCAGAAGATGACAATGTATTAGTTCATTAGTTGATTTTTGTAGTATATCTAAGGTTCAGCTATTACCCTATCTCCGTTCCAACCTAAAATTGCTTTCTATTTGGTCGAAGAGGTATGGTTTGGCAGTAATGGAGTAAGGGCCGAAACTGCTGCTCAGGTCTTCATCTGAAGAGGCCCACCTGAGTACCATCCTCTTTCCATCTGGTCTAACCTTTATGGTTTTCAATTGGTCTAACCCTTAAGGTTTTCATCCTTCCTAAATTAATATATTATCTTATATCGTGTCCTCCACTTTTACACTAGATTGTCTTTAAAATAAGCTTATATATATAAAAAAAAAAAATTCCCCAAAAAAAAAAAAATTACAAAAATCTAACTTCTCTAATCAAGAGAGAAAATAGAGCAAAAAATACTTTTCTCTCTCTCTAATTAGCTTTATTTTATATTTGGAAAATTATTATCATGGTTCTGTCTTTGCTCTTCTCTTTAAAACTTTCTCTTCGCTTATTCCTTTTTTCACCCAGCCTATGACGCGTAACTGCCGATGCTTTGCTGGTGTTACCCTTTTTTTTTTCTCTTTGTTAAAAATATAATCTAACTAATTATTTATTACAAAAAAAAAAATTAAAAACAAACCTCACACATTCAAATTATATAAAAAAAAAATTATTAATCTTAAAATTTTTCATAACTATACTATTTGATACAAAATTAGCTTGCTGTTCTGACTCAAAATTAATTCAAAATCTGTTGTTCTTAATAGATTACTTTTCCTATATTTTCCAAATATAAAAACAATTACTATTAATATATATATATATATTAAAAAACGAAATAAAAAAATAAAAGATAAAAAGATCAGGTGTTGAAATCAATATAAAAAATGGCATATCCTGACCAGGAGCACATGTGCTTTACAGAAGGCAGAGCGCCATCTGGTGGAACAGAAATCAACTAAACATTGATTTAGCCTGTTCCCTGATATTTGGCCAACCCAATTTCTTAATAAATCAAGAAAAGCCATCCACGAACGCGTTTCGCGCTTTTTGGCGCTCGTCAGCGTGGAGTAGGCTGAACCATTGAGACCAAAAAATATTTTTTGATCCCAATGGCTTCCCGAAAAACCAAGAAATGGGTATTTAAGGCCAAACTTGCGTAAATACGCTTAGCACATTAAATTTTTAGTTGATTTCTGTTCCACCAGATGGCGCTCTGCCTTCTGTAAAGCACATGTGCTCCTGGTCAGGATATGCCATTTTTTATATTGATTTCAACACCTGATCTTTTTATCTTTTATTTTTTTATTTCGTTTTTTAATGTGCTAAGCGTATTTACGCAAGTTTGGCCTTAAATACCCATTTCTTGGTTTTTCGGGAAGCCATTGGGATCAAAAAATATTTTTTGGTCTCAATGGTTCAGCCTACTCCACGCTGACGAGCGCCAAAAAGCGCGAAACGCGTTCGTGGATGGCTTTTCTTGATTTATTAAGAAATTGGGTTGGCCAAATATCAGGGAACAGGCTAAATCAATGTTTAGTTGAGTTCTGTTCCACCAGATGGCGCTCTGCCTTCTGTAAAGCACATGTGCTCCTGGTCAGGATATGCCATTTTTTATATTGATTTCAACACCTGATCTTTTTATCTTTTATTTTTTTATTTCGTTTTTTAATGTGCTAAGCGTATTTACGCAAGTTTGGCCTTAAATACCCATTTCTTGGTTTTTCGGGAAGCCATTGGGATCAAAAAATATTTTTTGGTCTCAATGGTTCAGCCTACTCCACGCTGACGAGCGCCAAAAAGCGCGAAACGCGTTCGTGGATGGCTTTTCTTGATTTATTAAGAAATTGGGTTGGCCAAATATCAGGGAACAGGCTAAATCAATGTTTAGTTGATTTCTGTTCCACCAGATGGCGCTCTGCCTTCTGTAAAGCACATGTGCTCCTGGTCAGGATATGCCATTTTTTATATTGATTTCAACACCTGATCTTTTTATCTTTTATTTTTTTATTTCGTTTTTTAATGTGCTAAGCGTATTTACGCAAGTTTGGCCTTAAATACCCATTTCTTGGTTTTTCGGGAAGCCATTGGGATCAAAAAATATTTTTTGGTCTCAATGGTTCAGCCTACTCCACGCTGACGAGCGCCAAAAAGCGCGAAACGCGTTCGTGGATGGCTTTTCTTGATTTATTAAGAAATTGGGTTGGCCAAATATCAGGGAACAGGCTAAATCAATGTTTAGTTGATTTCTGTTCCACCAGATGGCGCTCTGCCTTCTGTAAAGCACATGTGCTCCTGGTCAGGATATGCCATTTTTTATATTGATTTCAACACCTGATCTTTTTATCTTTTATTTTTTTATTTCGTTTTTTAATGTGCTAAGCGTATTTACGCAAGTTTGGCCTTAAATACCCATTTCTTGGTTTTTCGGGAAGCCATTGGGATCAAAAAATATTTTTTGGTCTCAATGGTTCAGCCTACTCCACGCTGACGAGCGCCAAAAAGCGCGAAACGCGTTCGTGGATGGCTTTTCTTGATTTATTAAGAAATTGGGTTGGCCAAATATCAGGGAACAGGCTAAATCAATGTTTAGTTGATTTCTGTTCCACCAGATGGCGCTCTGCCTTCTGTAAAGCACATGTGCTCCTGGTCAGGATATGCCATTTTTTATATTGATTTCAACACCTGATCTTTTTATCTTTTATTTTTTTATTTCGTTTTTTAATGTGCTAAGCGTATTTACGCAAGTTTGGCCTTAAATACCCATTTCTTGGTTTTTCGGGAAGCCATTGGGATCAAAAAATATTTTTTGGTCTCAATGGTTCAGCCTACTCCACGCTGACGAGCGCCAAAAAGCGCGAAACGCGTTCGTGGATGGCTTTTCTTGATTTATTAAGAAATTGGGTTGGCCAAATATCAGGGAACAGGCTAAATCAATGTTTAGTTGATTTCTGTTCCACCAGATGGCGCTCTGCCTTCTGTAAAGCACATGTGCTCCTGGTCAGGATATGCCATTTTTTATATATATATATATATGTGGTGAGGTATCCAGTCGACTTAACCTATGGTGTGCGATCCTGTCGACTCTCGCTATACTGTGTTGACCGAGAAGAACAGTCAGGATGGGGAATTTTGCAGTACCTCTCTGCACCTTGGAAGACCTTTAACAGCTCTAACAGGTACAGGCAGTCGTGGTCGAGGCAGAGTGGAAAGCTTGGTAATTTCCACATAAAAAACGAAGAGACACAGTTGTATTAGGAAAGTTCCGTGAACAGATAGGAGTCGAGCTAAGCAGCGAAAAATGGAGAGATAAGAAGTTTTCTTACTGATCTACGGCATGGTCGAGCATCAGAAGATGAAGTGACGATGGCTCACGCTGATGATGGAGTGACTATATTTTCGGCTAGGGTCTTATATATATTTGCCGAGAGAGAAAGTATTGCATATCAGCGGAGGCAACAAGAGCATGGATCGGAAGCGATATTTTACATTCTGGCAACGCCCTGGCAGTTTCCTATATTTAGACCTCGTTGTGGGACTGCTACATCTCGATCTTAGGCATTTTTGGACTTCTATGTTAATATCTTGCTTCAGCTCAACTCTTAATCTATTAAAGAGTTTTATTCATTTATCCTCAGTTTGTACGAAATACATTACATATGATGATGTAATGACACATTTTAATAGGGCGTATAATCATTTATAGATGTGTTTCTATTATACAATTTTTTTGCACAAGAGAACCTGATGGTGTTTCTAGTGTAACTTTTCATGCTGAACTCAAAAATCTAATCAGAAATTTCCCATCACCCATGGTTTTTGCCTAACGGTCTTTTTTTAGTATTGGGATAAATACATGCATCCAACATGAAAGAGACTTACGAAAACATGAAACTGCTTTTGAAAAAGATAGAATACGAAAGATACGGTTGGAAAATATGCAGCGATTTGAAAGTCGTTGCTCTCTTGCGTGGATTACAGCTTGGATATACAAAATTTTGTTGTTTTCTATGTGAGTGGGATAGCAGAGATAGGGAAAGGCATTACATTAAAAAAATCTGGCAAAACCGTAAAATCTTTACTCCAGGATATAAAAATATTGCAAATCTACCCCTGATCGATTCAGAAAATATTTACTTACCACCATTACATATTAAACTGGGATTAATGAAGAACTTTGTCAAGGCAATGGATCGAAATGCCAGTGGATTTGCCTACCTAAAACAAAAAAATTCTAGTATAAGTGAAGCGAAGATTAAAGAAGGCATTTTCGTTGGACCTCAGATTCGAGAATTGCAGCAGGATGGAAATTTTCGAAATAGTTTGAATGAAGTTGAAGCAGCAGCATGGAATTCCTTTAGAAACGTTTGCAAAAACTTCTTAGGAAGTGTCAAGGTTGAAAATTACCGAGACATAGTTAATGATCTGTTGCTTTCCTACAAGGCACTGGAAGGTAACATGTCCCTCAAGATCCATTTCCTGCATTCACATCTAGATTTCTTTCCAGACAATCTTGGCGCAGTTAGCGATGAGCATGGTGAGAGGTTTCATCAAGATATATCAAGCATGGAGAAGCGGTACCAAGGTAAATGGAGTCCCGTTATGCTTGCCGACTACTGCTGGACACTCAAGAGGGATCTACCACAAGCAAAGTATAGAAGAAAATCCACTGTCACTGCTTTTCAATAAATAAATGTTTCGTTCATATATGCCTATATATTAACAAGATTTCCAAATTTCAAGTAGGTGTATCTCAGAAATATTGCGTAATAGAAAAAAACTAATGGTATATTTTGATTCAGGACATGTAGATAAGATGCTATTTCTTTGTGGACAAAGAAACATATTTTTTGATAAACCAGTTACGTGACATTGTTTGCATTTTTTACTGTATTTATCCCAATACTAAAAAAAGACCGTCACGCAAAAACCATACGTGATGGGAAATTTCTGATTAGATTTTTGAGTTCAGCATGAAAAGTTACACTAGAAACATAATCAGGTTCTCTTTTGCAAAAATCTTTTTGACCAGTGTGGCGGTCGTCAGAAAGAGTTAGGAGTTGAAGAATATGCAATTGTAAGTATTACACATGCAACCAAATACTTAGATCCAGGTGCAAAGCGAGGATAAAGACTTGAGCATGTTTCTAGGCAATGTTTCACTTGCGTTCTTGTCTAAGGTTTATAGTGCTTTGTAACAACATTAGGGTTATAGGTTAAAAATTTGTTGAAGAAAAAGTTGTTCATTAATATGATTTTGAAAGGGGTGAAATAGAGCCATTCTATGAGTAGAATTGTTGTAGCGACAGTAGGTGGTCTGACTTGACTTGAAATCAAAGGATGATTGTGGTCCGCTAGAGCTAAAAAAAAAAGAAAGTTGAAAAAAGTGAACGCTTTGTGCATGCGTTGGTGATCGTGCCCTTCGGATGATTGAAATAAACCTTCGAAACGTGATCAGACCAGAAGTTGGGAATTTTAAATCTAGGGAACTGTGTACAAAGAGTTTGTTGAAATAACAAAATAAAAAAAAATTCAAGCAGTACTGTCGTTTTTCTACGTTGATGTGAGCAATGGCTGAAAAAGATAGTAATGAAAAGTATATGGAAGTGGTTAGAGAGTATGATTGTTGTAGATGCCCGATAGTTGATGATAAACATTGCCATATAATAAAGCTATTCAAACAAAAATAAAATATAGTGAATGAAATGATAGAAATATGATTGCGGGTAAAAAAAGTGTAAGTTGTAAAATCAAACCTGTAATATATAAAATATATAATAATGAATTAAAAATGATTTTTAAAGCAAATAAATGTTTTAAAATACAAAAATAATATTATGAAAAATAAAAGTAGTATTGATTAAAGTTTTTTTTTTTAATATAATGTTGGACTCAAAATTGATCATATAATTGAAAGGCAAAAATAATATTCAAAGATTTATACAAAAAAAAAAGAATATAATTAAAGATTATTATAATGGCTAGATGAAGGTGTGGTAGTGGAATTGGACAAAAAGTATTTCTCTTGAAGAGAAGTTATCAATGTGGTGTGTAGGTTGTATAAATCGAAAATTAAGAAGCGCAAATTATTGTTGGATTGGTTACTAAAAATGTTGTGTATTGTTATCTCAATTAACATGTAAAATGTTTAATATCTGTTGTGTGTGTTGTAATTAAAGAGCTTGTGATATTTATGAGAAACCCTAAATGGTTAGTGTGAAATAAGTTTTACAAAATGGGGAATCATGAAACGGGGGGACTGGACTGAAATAGTAGCGGCTTGGGGGAGTGACGTCATAAAGGGCGTCCACTTCCTGTTTTTCGTCGGGATTCTATTTCTGGGGTGGTCAATCATGTGGGATGGTTTGTTGTATTTGTCATTTACTTGAAACTGACTTTCTCTCTCTTCTTTTGTTGATGTTGGCATATTTCTTGCCTATTAAAAAAAGGGATTTAAATGTAAAAAGGGCTGTGAGGTTGTAGGCTGTTTAATTCGGAATAGTTGCGACTCGAAGATATCTGGAGTCAAATGATTGAATTCACTGAGATATACATCTTGAGGTAATCGCTGTGGGTTTTGATAAAATCGGGGTTGTGGAGGTGCGATGTACGGAACATTCTCTGTGTAATATTTTAATTTATTGACATGTAGATGATAGACAGAGATTGATTGAGGCGATCTATGCGAACGACATCGGGTGAGATTATTTCAATTATTGTATATGGTCCAGTAAAATATGGTGCTAATTTACCTGTGTCAGGATGTCTATAATTTTGACCAAAGCAAGATCATTAACTTCGAAATGTGGTGTTCTGTGCTGCTCAACAAATGTTTCTTGATCTTTTATGCTTATTTTGGGTACGAGAGCGTGCTATCTCTCGAGCTATAGTTATTTCGGGGTATGGATTAAGATGAGTTCTTAGATTTGGGGGGATAACATTGAACATTAAGTAGGTGGGTGGAAAACTTGTGACAAAATGGGGTGTATTATTATACGTCTAAGTGACGCGCTTAACTAGTTGAGTCCAGAAGGATTTCGGATTTTCTAGATAAGCTAGTCTAAGCTTGCCTGTAATGGTGGCATTTAAGCGTTCTATAAGACCGTTTGCTTGTGGGTTATCGTTGGTGGTGGTTAGGAGTTGTATACCATGTGTTATTAGAAATTTACGATTAAGGGTATTGGTGAACTTCGATGGAAAGGTCCAAGCATATCGCGTTAAATGATCCACTATTATGTGTAGATATGTCTTGGAGTTTCCATATTTCTAAAATCCAGCTATGGTATCTATAGAGATTAAGTCGAATGGTTGTTGATGTGGTGGAATTTGTCCGACGGCACAATAGGGTTTACCTTTGGGTCTTTTAATGATTTGGCAGGTGTAACACGACCTGACAAATTTTTCTATAGATTTAGAGATATCATTCCAGTAGTACTGGGTACTAATTATGCGGGTCATCTGAGAGATGCCTGGGTGGTTATATTCTCGGTGAACTTTGTTCATGAGAATATTTTGCAGGGTTTCGGGAATTCTTATATTAGGTACACATTTTCGGGTAATGGTATGTAAGCCGTTTGTATCAATGTTAAAGGGGGATGCTGTTGGGTGATGCTGTTTAATAATATCAGCACTGATATATCCTACAAAGAGGTTTCGTGATAGTAAATCTGCTTCATACAGTTGGCTTCCTTTGAGGTAGTGGATTTCGTAACTATAGGTAGATAGTCCCAGGCTCCATCTAAAGAGTCGTCCTGGCGGATATTTGTATAGTTTTAAGCCATTGTAAAGCTTGGTGATCTGTGTATATGGTAATTTATACCGGTGAGGTATATTCGAAATTTGTTTACACTTTCGACGATGGCGAGGCACTCGAGTTCGGAAACGGTGTAGTTTCTCTCGTGTGCTCTAAGGGCGCGGCTGAAATATTGTACAGGATGAACATGTTCGTCTGGATGTACCTGTTTGAGTATGCCCGCGATCCCTTGGGTGGATGCGTCACAATAAAGGCGGCATGGCAAACCGAATTGATACAAGTGTAGTACTGGTTTACTGGTTAAACTCTCTTTGAGAGTGGTGAGGCTTGTTGACAGTCTGGGTCACAATTCCATTTCACATCTTTATTAGGTAGTTTATTTAAAGGTGTTCGTAAGCGGGCGTAATCTGGTATAAACCTATTATAAACGTTCGCTGCTCTTGATAATGATCGTTGTGTGATTGGTAGGTGGTTTGATGGCATTTATGGTATCATGGTTGCGCGTCTGTAGTGCATAAATACCAGCGGTAACAGTGTATCCTAAGAAATCTATAGATGTTTTAAAAAACGAACATTTATTATAATTGAGTTTGATGGTTTCGTGTGACACACCGTTAGAAATTGTTGTAGGTGTTGTAGATGATCCTCTAAGGTGTCAGAAAAATAATGATAATCTGTAGTAATGGGTAACAAATTTAATTTATATTTTTGCATGATCTGGTTTATGGCACAATGGTATATCTGTGGCGAATTTTTAAATTCGTACGGAAGTCTACAAAATTCGTACTGACTCTCCAACGTCACGAAAGCTAGAAAATCCGTGAGTTAGGTTCTATTTCCACTTGCCAACATGCAGATTCTATATCTACCGAAGAGTAGTATTTGGCTTTCGATAATTTGTCAAGAATGGTTTCTATTAAAGGTAAAGGATGTACGTCTGGAGCGATGATTTCATTGAGTTTTCTGTGATCAGCACAGAAACGTGTTGACTTTGCTTAGAATTTTTAAGGAAACTGATTCCAAGATAATTATTAATTAAACATTACATTAATTGATTTACAAGAGAGAGAACAAAATATAAAAGGGAAACTAATATTGAACAAAGAAACTTTTTTCTTTCAGTTAGCGCCTAATTACCTTTGAGCTTACACACTCTGTGGAACAATTAATTAATATATATACAACACACGCTCTCTTGTGTGTAAGCCCTAATCAGCAAGTCAAATGCTATCTGCACATTTCCGTAGTTTGTCCTTAGGTAGACTCTTCGTTAGTATATCCGCCGCCATGTCTTCCCTTTAAGTGTATTCCAGTTTGATTCTATTTTGTATTTCTTCTTTCATAAAATAATACTTTCGGTTCATGTTCTTTGTTTGTGAAGTAATTTTGTCAGATTGTATCCAGTTTATTGCAACCTGGTTGTCACTTTTCAAGGTAATTGGGAAAGTTACATTTTCACAAAGTTCTTCTAGTAATCCCTTTAACCCTAATACTTCTGAAATGCCATCACATATTGAAATAAGTTCTGCTTCACATGTAGACAAGGCTACTAAATTTTTCTCTCTACTTCTTCAGTTTATTAAATTGTTGCCAAGTTTGACTGTATAGCCTGAATAGAATTTTGCGTCTCGGGTTGTGCACCAGCTCGCATCAGTACTTATTGTGAATATTTTGTCTTTTGACTTATATGCCAACACTTTATTTCGTGTTCCCTTCAGATATCTATAGATCCTTTTAACTCCAGTTAAGTGTATTTCTCTTGGATCATTACTATACTGTGATAAATTGCTGACGTTGAAGGATATGTCTTGTCGAGTACCCGTAGAAAGGTACATAAGTGAGCCAATCATTTCCTAGTATAGTTTTATCCACTGGCTTATAGTCCAAATTTTCATCCAAATTTGATTTTGATCTCCAGGTGTCTGCACACTGTTGCATTCTTCCAGTCTGAATCTGTGAAGAATGGTATCAATATAATGGGTCTGAGATAGATTAAATCCATTTTATACCCTTTTTATTTTAATTCCAATAAATGTTACGCTATCTTTATTCTATTGGTTCAGTTTGTGATGAGTCATTTTCACAGTCACCACCTAATTTTACTGAAGTATCCTCCTGAGACTTCATTTTACTCTCTGTGACAGGATTGTCTTCTTTCAAGATAAGAAAATCTTCAGCAACTATTTCTTTAGAATTCTCTTTGTAGGTCAAATTATCACAATTGGTATCTTCCTGGATATCATTTGCATAATCAATTCCTCTCTTATCTTCACTAAATTTTACTGATCTGACTTCATGGATTCTCTTTGTAATTATTTCATACATTCTGTAAGCTTTTCTTTTAATGGAATAACCAATAAATATTCCCTTTCTACACTTTGGTGAAAACTTGTTTCTTCTTGGTTTGCTCTCAAGCCAATGTGTCAAACATCCAAATATTCGAATGTGTTTGACTGATGTTTCCTCCCATTTCATCTTTGTATAGGTGTATGGTGCTTGATAGACATGTGGGGGGTACAATTCTTAATGTATAAAGCTGTAGCAATTGACTCTGCCCAAACTTTCATGGGTAATTTTGAGTCAATTAGTAAGGTTCTCGCTGTATCTATAAGAGTCCTATTCACTCTCTCTGCGACTCCATTACTTTGTGGTGAGTATGTGGTGGTAATTTGGTGATGGATCCCACTTCTCTTGGAAATTCCTTCAAATCTAGAGTTACAAAATTCAGTTACATTGTCGGTTCTTACATCTTTTATTTAAAGACCTAATTCCTTTTCGGCATTTGCTTCAAATTCTTCAAATCTTTCAACGGTCTCATCTTTTGATCTCAGGAAATATACAAAGAATCTTCTACTGTAGTCATCTACTATAACAATAAAATACTTAGATCCTCCTAAAGATTGACATGGCATTTGTCCAGATAAATTCATATGAATCAACTGCAAGGGTTTAACTGTATAATTTTCAATAATATTATATGGCTTCTGAAGCCTTTTCCCATTAGGCATGCTTCGCACTTTGGTAACCTTTCGAATTTTAGATCCAATCCTCTAACAATTTTTTTTTAAATAATATTTTCTTGTATTCTTCATTTATATGGTTTAATCTTTTAGGCAATAAACTTATATTGCTATTTTTATTTTATAAATATGTATTTATAACCATGACATTTTCATTTTCTGCTATTGGTACATTTCTTAGTTTTGTTTCCATCATAAACATTCTATCTTTAATATATGCTTCAGCAACTAAATCATTCCCTTCATTATACATTTTTGCCTTATTATTTTTGAAAATAACTGAATTTCCCTTGTTGACTAATTCATATTATGACAAGAATTTTTTTCTTAAATTTGGTACATGTAAGATATCTTTTATGCGAATATTTTCTTGACCTTCACTTCTGCATGTAGTAAGTCTCATATCTCCTTCGGCTATGGCTTGGGTAGTTTTGCACTTCTCAGCTAAGTTGATTTCACACTTTCATAATCTGTCACATTTTCCACCAAAATTAGGTTTGGGATTAAATGTGCGGTGCATCCTAAATCTATACACCATATTTGCCTATCATTCCTCTTATCTGTTGGATCATCAAACTCTTTAACATATGTTTCGAATGCTTGTTCATTAAATCCACTTTTCATAGTATCCACAAGGTTATTAGAATGTTTTCTAATGTATTTGTGATTTCTAAAATCAAGAGTCCATTTCTTTCGATATCCTTGTTTCTGCTTATCTCGACACCAGCAATCATTAGCTAGATGTCCCTTTTTGTTACAAACAAAACATCTTGGCCAATCATTTTGGCTGAAATTGTTTAACTTTTCTATTATTAATTATGTTTGCTTGTTCATGCCCATTCTCAACCGATTGATTCAATCTCATATTTATTTTTGACCCCACTTCTCTTAGAGATTGTTGTATCTGTTCTATTATTGCCTCTCTCTTAGATCGTAAGACAATAGCAATATTTTCATACCTTGGATGTATGCCTCTGACAATATGAAAAGAAAGTTCTTTTGAGGGAAATCGATGCCCTAATGATTAACTTCTAGCAGGAATTTTTTCCCTTGTTATATATTCATCAACAGTTTTATTATCTTTCATTCTAATGTTCTTTAATTCTAAGCCTATATATCAATATTTTGTCGTCCAAATTATCTGTGCATGTTTTTCTTAGTGATTTACAAATTTTATTCGCATTTGTTTCTCCTATGAACATTCCAGCTTGTTATTTTGTCAACGCAGTGATGATTATCCCAAATGCTTCATAATTTTTCTCACGCCGAATCTCACAAGAACTTTTGTCTTCCATATCAGGTTCTGGTTCGGAAATTACACATTTAAATAATTCTCTTCCTTTCAGAACTGCGTCGTTTATCAACGTCGAAATTTTTGTTTGGGGTAAAAAATTATATTCAGCCATTTTTGTCTTTTGAACTAATATAAACAAACCAATATATTTTAAATACAAATATATATTTTAAATTTATTTAAATATTGGGTAGCTTCTAAACATGCAATACATAGATATATATTAACATAATCTATATAAATACCTTTAATCTTCTCAGAAGTGGTTCAGTTTCCCGATCAGAATAAACTTCTTGCTTAATCTTTAGATTAAATATCTTCGCTTTTGTGCTTTATATCAAACAACCACGCTCTGCTACCAATTTTTGACTTTGCTTAGAATTTTTAATGAAACTGATTCCAAGAATATTATTAATTAAACGTTATATTTATTGAGTCACAAGAGAGAAAACAAAATATAAAAGGAACACTAATATTGAACGAAGGAACTTTATTTTTCGGTTAGCGCCTATTTACCTGCGAGCTTGCACACACTCTCTTTGAAACAATTAATCTATATTAATAAAATGGAAATTTCATAAGTGTTGTTCGCTAAAAACTTTCGTTACAATGCATCAATTTCGACCAAATTTTCAACATTTATGTTAAACGAGATGGAGCAGGTTTTGCTTAACATCAAAATATTTTCCTAACTTTAACATGCGTAACTTCGCTGTTATCGATTAAATACAAAAAAAATCAACAGAGTTAATTTTATTTATATATAAATACAAAAAAAAATTCAGCAATTCATTCAACTCAATCTAAAAAAATATTCAAAACAAGCAATTTTAAGATAACACCATATGTAAAACAGTCGGCCAAGAAAACAACAACGATATTACATCTTTCTCACATATTCACACACAATCTTGATTAATAATTAAAACCAATCTTTAACATTGTTTATTATACTTCATAATATATAATATTCGTTAGGCAAACTTTCACTCGAATAAAACCCGGGCGAAGCCGGGATACACATCCGCTAGTTAACATATAAACAACAAAACGTTTCGTTTTGTCACGTTTCTTAACAAGAGTTATTAGACTGCCTTAAGGTGAAACTGACCAGGCAATGATACCATGTTGGAGCATTTGCTCTATTCAGGTTTGTATTTCTTGTTGGTCGTGTAGCGGCACTCTATATGGGCGTAATGCTATTATTATATCTGTGGTAGTATTGATTCTTACTGGTGGTATGTTCAATTTGGGATCATTCATTTATTAGTAGAGAACATATGCGAGAATTCATATAAAATTCGGTGAAGTTCGTGGGGACAATGTTCTAACTGAGGTGCCGTTAAAGAAGGTATAGATAACTTAATATCATGGGGAGGAGATATAGGGGGTGATACAATAGTGGGGGAACATATGATTGAGGCAGGGTCCGCCACGTGTAAACAGGACTGGTTCAAGGAAAGCGTGGTAAAAATAGCTGCTTCCCTTGGTTGAGTGGGACACAAATACCATTTGTACTTGGTAAACTCAAAGACATTCGTTGGGAGAGCATCATTCTTTTGATAAATTTGGAGATTAATAAAATATATAATTAATTTAAATATTTCAAGGGTATTAATAGATAAAATACCAAAAGGTAGTTATCCTCAGTTTGTACAAAGTACCTTACATATGATGATGTAATGACACATGCCAATCATGCGTATAATAATTTATAGATATGTTTCTATTATACAACATGGAAATCTTGTTATAAGTATTATACAATATGAGGTTGCTGGTTTAAATTACCATATATATATATATATATATATATGGTAATTTAAGCCAACAAACCCATATTGTAAATAACTTATAACAAGATTTTAATGTTGTATAATAGAACACAGCTGTTAATGATTATACGTATTATTGACATGTGTCTTTACATCATCATATGTAATGTAATTTGTACAAAGTGGATAAATAAATACATACAAATCTGTAATAGATTTAAGAGTTGAGCTAAGCAAGAGATGGAAGTCATAACGTCAAGGTCGAGATGGATTTAGAATGCCCACGACAAGACCACCCACACTGTCACATGTGGTGGAATGCAGAGACCCCTCTCACACCTGGACATGCAAAGCCCCCTTTCTCAGAAACGGCCCCCTGTCACATAAGGCCCCCCGTCTTTAACCTATGAATACAATCACTTTACAGTGACTTGACAGTTTCGTTCACCCTCAACGCAAGCTCACGTCGGTTGTCACCAAGGTCCTCCTCATTCACCATGTAGACTTGTAAGGACTCTTCTATCTCCATCTTTCGCTCCTAGCTCAACTTTTATCTGTTAACGGAACTTTCTTAGTGCAACTGTGTCTTCGTTTTTTGTGTGGACATTCCCAAGCTTTTCCACTCTGCCTCGACCACGACTGCCTGTATTTTGTGAGAACTTTTAAAGGTCTTCCAAGGTGCAGAGAGGTACTGGAAAACTCTACACAAGGCTTACCAGAACTTCAACTTATTTCAGTAGTCGACATCAAACTCAACAAATCATTACAGTGAGTCGACAGGACATCTCTTATTACATTAGTCGACAGGATTCTACAAGAGTCAACAACAACCAAACCTCAACTCATTACAGATAGTCGACAGGATATCAAATTATTACATTAGCCGACAGGATGACCAAAACGAAGGATGACACAACGAAGAAAGTAAGAAGCCTGTTCAGATAGGAAGCGAGAACAAGCGAAGATGGAGGAACAAAACGACCATTCCAACGAAACGACAAAGCAATCTCTTCCCCAAAAAGAGGTATTTACGGAAGAAACGTCGCCGCCCCAAGGGACTTCCGCAGACCCGCTACCGATCGCCAACGCCGGGAGCAAGCTGACCGCGCCAACGACAGCCCCGAAATTCCCGCAAGTCATGAAAACCAAGCAGCGATGTACCCAAACCCTGTGAGAAGTTCTCCACCTTCGACTTGACATCATCGAGACAATGCTCAAGGCAACAAGCGACAAACAACTTTCCAGAAGTTACAAGCTTCTACAAGATCTACATGGAGCGACTTCCCCGACAGCAGGACGACCAACAAAGACTAAGTCTCCTGACTGAACTTTCATCCAAATTGTAAGTTTTTAAAAACCTACCTTAACCTTATCCTCAACTTCACAACTTGATTCAACCTAAATTTTGTATTTATATTTTCACTTTAAGCATTTAAAATCAATTTTTACCTTTTTTTTATATCATTTTTTATTCAATTTTTAAAACTTTCACACTATCATTTATCAAATTTACTTTAATTTTTAATCAGATTATAAATTTCAAGTTTTTACTCTCAATTTTACTTAAAAAAAAAAAAAATTCGCCCATCACGCTTTTTTACCATTTTTACTAATCTTACATGTCGTTCTTAAATTTATCTAAAATGGTACTATCCGAATCTACAACTTGAAAAAAAATCATTATTATTATTTAAAAAAAAAAAATCTCATTCATCATAATTCTCAACTTATTTTTGTTTTACTTATTAGTTATCTTTATACCAAAAGACCAATATCTTTATCAATTCTTAAAATTTGGTAATGTTCACCATTTTAAGTAAGCGCCCAATTCAAATTATTGGTTACTCTCACGACATTGCCCTTTTACAAGAATCATTTTAACTACCATAATTAACGATTTAAAAAATATATTCAAATTTTAAATATAAATTAATCACAGCCTTCCAAAACGATTACAATCGTTAATATTCGAGAATAAATACACTCCCTCGTCTTTTCCTTTTACATGCATGATTGGTCATAAACACATTTCTTTCAAAAAACCTTACAACACCCTCACACATCACTTTCTCCAATTGGCAACAATTTTTAGTGCGCGACTTAACACACAAATCCAAATTTCGAGTTACACAAGCGCCACTTAGCTCTATATCGCGTCGCCACAATAAAATAATTTCACATTAAACATGCCACATCCATAACAATCTAAAAATTATCAATATGTGTTCGTACAACCACCCCCATGACTTTAGTAAATTTGTTATTCATGGTGAAACAGTTTAGATTCTGTACGAAACAACGACTTCACGGGACACCTTTTCATTCACAATTTTTCACTTCGTGTCATAGCGCTACACCACAAAACCTTTTCACTTTTCAGGCCAAAGACGCCTTCATGCCTATGACATATCACCTCAAAGCGTGTCCACGTCGAAAGTCATATCTTTCACTCACTTCTAGCCTGAAATCATCGTATAACATTTTTACTAAGTCTTAACAACTACGAACACCGAGAAAATCATATCTTTCAATTATAGCAGAAAATTGCCAACTCAACAAAAGGAGAAAGTCAGTTTCGAGTAAATCTCAACCATCCCACATGTGTGACCACCCCAAAAATAGAATTTCCGTGAGAAAAAAAAAAAAAAGGGAAGTGAACGCCCTTTATGACGTCACTCCCTTGGTCACTACTATCTTTTGAGAATATCTTTGGACATGCCCTCTCTTCCCCCTTAAGGCAGATCTTCTTGACCGCTAGCTTCATGATCGCCATTTTAAACCAATGTTTCAAACCAACCATTTAGATTTCCTCGAGAATCTCACAAATCTCACCAACGAGATATCACAACACACAACATACATTAAACATTTTACATGTTAATTGATAACACCAATTAAAACAATTTGGTTAAGTCTTATATAGACTTTATAACGCGAAAGAGAAATCATTCTCTAAATACCAGCATTTTGGACAAATGAAAATGTAATTTCACATATCCCCAGCTTCAGAGAGTCAAAAACATCGATGTTTACCAAAGGGATATGATCTAGTCACACACCACAGTTGTAACTTTTCTTCAAAAGAGACAATTTTTGTTCAATTTTACACTACTTAAAATTTATCCAATCATTAATAACCTTCAAATATATTATAAATTTTGTATAAAATCTTGAATAATTATTTTTATTTTTACCTTTCAATTATATAATCAAATTTTTAATCCAACATAAAAAAAATAAATAAATAAATAAAAAAAACTTTAATCAAATTTACTTTTATTTTCATTATATTAATTTAGTATTGCAAAACATCTAATTGTTTCAAAAATTATTTTTATTTTATTATTTATTATATCTTTTATATATTACATGTTTATTTTGTCACTTACATTTTTTGTACCCGCAATCATATTTCTATATTTTTATTCACTATTTAATGAATGAAAGGAAGAAAACTTCACTATATTTTATATTTGTTTAAATACCTTTATTATCTGACAATGTTTATCATCCACTATCGGGCATCTACAACAATCGTTTTCAACAATCATATTCTTTAACCAATTCCCTATATTTTTCATCACTATCTTTTCAGTCATTGCGTCACATCAACGTAGAAAAACGACAGCACTGCTTGAAAATTTATTTTTTGATTTCGATATTCAACAAACTCTTTGAAAACACCGTTCCCCAGACTTACAAATCCAAACTTCTGGCCTGAACACGTTTCAAAAGTTTATTTTATTTCATCCGCAGAGCAAATCACCAACGCATTCACAAAGCGTTCACTTTTTTCAACTTTCAACTTTTTTTTTTTCAGCTCTAGCGGACCACATTCAACCTTTGATTTCGAGTCAAGTCAGACCACCTACTGTCGCTACAACTATTCTACTTACCGCATGGCTCTATTTCACTCCTTTCCCAATCATTTAAATAAACAACTTTTCTTCAGCAACTTTTAACCCAATAATCCAAAAATTGTGACAAAGCACTGTAACCTTTATATAGGATCGCAAGTGAAACATTGCCAAGGAAGACAGCTCAAGTCTATATCCTCGCTTTGCACCTGGATCTGAGTATTTGGTTTACATGTGCACTTCTAACAATTGCATATTCTTCAACTACTAACCCTGTCCAACGCCCGCCAATATTCTCTTAGAATGTGAATTTTTATGTCATCATTTTATTTTAATCATCATTTTTTTAAATCACACAAAAATGTCATTTTTATATCACTTTATATATCCAAACAAATATCATCTTGTTATAACCCTTTTTAACCCTCACAGTTTAAATTAATTAAAAGAAATTTTAATTACTTACCTGTGTAAGAGAGGCTTTACCCGCCTAAACCCGGATAAACCCTTTCACTCCCGGGGCCCATCTATGGTAATTTAAGCCAACAAACCCATATTGTAAATAACTTATAACAAGATTTTAATGCTGTATAATAGAACACAGCTGTAATGATTATACGTATTATTGACATGTGTCTTTACATCATCATATGTAATGTAATTTGTATAAAGTGGATAAATAAATAAATACAAATCTGTAATAGATTTAAGTGTTGATCTAAGCAAGAGATGGAAGTCATAACGTCAAGGTCGAGATGGATTTAGAATGCCCACGACAAGACCACCCACACTGTCACATGTGGTGGAATGCAGAGACCCCTCTCACACCTGGACATGCAAAGCCCCCTTTCTCAGAAACGGCCCCCTGTCACATAAGGCCCCCCGTCTTTAACCTATAAATACAATCACTTTACAGTGACTTGACAGTTTCGTTCACCCTCAACGCAAGCTCACGTCGGTTGTCACCAAGGTCCTCCTCATTCACCATGTAGACGTGTAAGGACTCTTCTATCTCCATCTTTCGCTCCTAGCTCAACTTTTATCTGTTAACGGAACTTTCTTAGTGCAACTGTGTCTTCGTTTTTTGTGTGGACATTCCCAAGCTTTTCCACTCTGCCTCGACCACGACTGCCTGTATTTTGTGAGAACTTTTAAAGGTCTTCCAAGGTGCAGAGAGGTACTGGAAAACTTTACACAAGGCTTACCAGAACTTCAACTTATTTCAGTAGTCGACATCAAACTCAACAAATCATTACAGTGAGTCGACAGGACATCTCTTATTACATATATATATATATATATAAATATATATAGAGAGAGATTGAGATTGAAACTGACTTATTATAAAGTCCATATAAGATTATATAAGGTTAAATACAGATATAATATAAATATGAATAAATAAGATTATATATTGATAAATATATGAATAAATAGATAAACATAATTGATGAATATACATATATATATACTAATATATACAAGGTCTTTATTGGTTGTGCCCACCGCGAGAAAGACTCCTCCACCGATGGACTGCGAGAGTTCTTTTCCACAAAGTGGGCAGGTCGATGAAGTAGCTGGCGTTACCCACCTCAAGACCAAGATATATATACATAGAGAGAGAGTTATAAATATATGAAAGATGATTGGTATAAAAGAAGGAGCATTGATGGTTAAAATTATATTAGATAAATATAATTTTAAGGTTTTAAAAAGGTTTTGTATTTTATGTAACAGCATAAGGCTATAACAAGTTCACGGCTGTGCATCGACTGTTATGCGTTATAGTAGCAAAACATAGGAGTAAAAAAGGAAGAATTGAAGGTATTAGAATTTTATATATGTATATGGTAATTTAAACCAGCAACCCTATATTGTATAATACTTATAACAAGATAGTTGTATATAGAAACACATCTATAAATAATTTTACGCATCATTGACATGTGTCATTGCATCACCATATGTAATGTACTTTGTTCAACCTGAGGATGAATAAATAAAACTATGTAATAGATTAAGAGCTGAGCTAAGCAAGAGATCGAGATAGAAATACAACAACCCTAAAAAGGAATTTGGCAAGTCGTTGCCATCAAAGTCAAAGGGTGCAGAATAGCGCAGACGCCCCCACGCCCTTTGGACCTTTTCAAAGTCCAAATTCTCGCATGTCTCCCTCCTCGGCAAAGGTATATAAAACCTCTGTTTTTGCCAAAATCACAGTCATTTCACCATCGGCGTGTTCCCTTGTCGGTTGTACCCAGGACCACCTCATCGACCATGTAAAACAGTAAGAATTCTTCTAACTCCATCTTGCTCTTAGCTCGGCTTCTATCTGTTCACGGAACTTTCCTACTACAACTGTGTCTCTTCGTTTTTTGTGTGTGGACATTCCCAAGCTTTCCACTCTGCCTCGACTACGACTGCCTGTACGCTGTGAGAACTGTTAAAGGTCCTCCAAGGTGCAGAGGGGTACTGGAAAACTCTCCACGCCCTGACGGTCCCTCTCGGTTACTACTGGTTTGACCCTCGGTTACCATATATATATATACGAGTATTTTATACTTGAATTATAGTATGGTCTACTCCATTCTGTAGTATATTTTCTAACACGAAATTCTATTTAACCAAAAAAACTGAATTTTAACACTATTATGCTAATATAGATAATTGCGAATATATCGTTTATTATATATATATACAATGAGGTAATAAAGGTGCGTAAAGGCGCTAATATAGAATAATATATTTCCATTAGCTAGTAACGCAGTTTTAGGTACAGATAATTAATTTTCATTAGGTCACGATCTATTATTGAGTATTTATATGCTCAATTTGTCTTCTTTTCTAAATGAGAGAGAGACGCCAGCTCATTTGTGTTCTTATTAATAGGCTGCTTCTCAAAATTAATTTTACAATGATTAATTATTTAGAGGTTAGATTTAATTTTTAAATATATTTTCAATTTATTCTAAGAGGAGTAATTATGAATTATTTTTAGGTCTTCAATTTAATTTTAATATTTTTTATATTTTCTGAATTTGATATTTTGTCTGAGAAAAACAAAATATTTGATAAAAGGTTAGAGAATATATTTAACATATATTTCCTTGTATATATAAAAAAATATATTTTATTTTTATGCAAAAACTTGTGTGATGTGATTAGCGTTCTAGTATAATATATATATATGGTAATTCAACCAACAACCCCATATTGTATATAACTTATAACGAGATTTTCATGTTGTATAATAGAAACACATCTGTTAATGATTATACCAAATTTTACCAAATTTACTAATCTTACAAGTCTTTCTCAAATTCACCTAAAATGGCATTATCAAATCTACAACTTAAAAAAAATCATTATTTTTATTTTAAAAAATCTCATCATATCATAATTCTAAACTTATTTTTGTTTTTCTTATTAGTTATCTTTATACAAAACACCCATTTCTTAATCAAATAATTGAAATTTTTCAAAAATAATTGTCATATTCACCATTTTAAGTAAACGCCACAATTCAAAATATTCTTGTCTCTATCACGCCATTGCCCTTTTACAAGGATTATTTTCACGCTACCATAATCAATGATTAAAAAATATATATATATAAGTTACCATAGTTGAAAAACATTATTTTCAAACTCTAAAACACCCTCACACATCACTTTCTCCAATTGGCAACAATTTAAGCGCGCGACTTAGCAACAAATCAATTTCGAGCCACACTAGCTCCATAACGTCGCCCCACTAAGCACTCAAAAAGTTTCACACTAAACGTGCCACATCCACTAAAAATATAAATATTTTCGATGTGTTTCATACAACTACACCCCATGACTTTAATCAATTTGTTATTCATGGTGAAACAGGTTAGATTTTGTACCAAACAACGACTTCACGTGCCAACTTTTTATTCACATTTTTCACTTCGTGTCACAGCGCCACACCACAAACCTTTCTCACTTTTCAAGCCAAAGACGCCTTCATTCCTGTGACACATCAACCCCAAAGCGTGTCCACGTCGAAAGTCGAAGTTTCACCACACATCTAAACCTGACATCACTGATTAACATTTTTACTGAGTCTGCAACAACTTCGAAACACAACAACTAGGAACACCGAGAAAATCATATCTTTCAATTATAACAGAAAATTGTCAACCTCGACAAAAGAAGAGAGAGAAAATCAGTTTCGGGTAAACGACAAAAATAACAAACTACCCCCATGATTGACCACCCCCGACGATACCGAGAAAGACAGAAAGTGGACGCCCTTTAGGCATCACTCCCCCAAGCCGAATCTATTTCAGTTACATATCTCCCGTCCAACGTCCAACCTCCCTTAACAAATCTATCAATTTGACCGCCATGATCATGATCGCCATTTTTTTATACACATGTTTCACACTAACCATTTAGGTTTTCTTACACATCTCACCAACGCCTTAATCACAACACAACATACATTAAAAATTTTACATGTTAATTGATATCACCAATTAAAACAATTTGTTTAAGTCTTATATAGACTTTATGACGCAAAAGAGAAATAATTCTCTACATATCACCATTTTGGACAAATGAAAATGTCATTTCACGTATTCCCAGTTTCAAATAGTCATAAAAACACCGATGTTTACCAATAGGATATGATTTAGTTACACACCACAGTTGTAACTTTTCTTCAAAAGAGACAATTTTTGTTCAATTTTCCACTACTCAACATTTATCCCCCCAATCATAAATAACATTTAATTACATTCAAATTTTTGTATGAAATCTTTATATTTTAATTATTTTTTATTTTTTACCTTTCAATTATATAATCAAATTTTTAGTCCAACATTATTTACAAAAAATAAAACTTTATTCAAATTTACTTTTATTTTTCATGGTATTATTTTAGCATCGCAAAACATTTAATTGTTTCAAAAATCATTTTTATTTTCTTAATTATATCTTTTATATATTACATGTTTAATTTTGTCCACTTACACTTTTTATTAACCGCAATCATATTTCTACATTTTTAATCACTATATTTCATATGTGTGAAAATACCTTTATTATATGACAATTTTTATCAACTATCGGGCATCTAAAACAATCGTTTTCAACAATCATATTCTTTAACCAATTCCCTATATTTTTCATCACTATCTTTTCTGCCAATGCTTCACTTCATTGTAGAAAAACGACAGCACTGTTTGACAATTTATTTTTTGCTTTCGTATTTCAACAAACTCTTTGAACACAGTTCCCCAGATTTACAAATCCCAACTTCTGGCCTGAACACGCTTCAAGAGTTTATTTCAATCATCCGCAAAGCACATCACCAGCGCATGCACAAAGCGTTCACTTTTTTCAACTTTCAATCTCTAGCGGACCACAATCAACCTTTGATTTCATGTCAAGTCAGATCACCTACTGTCGCTACAATTCTACTTATCGCATGGCTCTACCACCCCTTTCAATCATATTAATAAGCAACTTTTCTTCAACAACTTTCAACCCAATAGCCCTAAAATTGTGACAAAGCAATGTAACCCTTTATAGGATCGCAAGTGAAACATCGCCAAGGGAGACGCTCAAGTCTATATACTCGCTTTGCACCTGGATCTGATTATTTGGTTGCATGTGTAATGCTTACAATTGCATATTCTTCAACTACTAACCCTTTCCAACGCCCGCCGATATTCTCTTAGAATGTGAATTTTTATGTCATCATTTTATTTTAATCATCATTTTTTTAAATCAAACAAAATGTCATTTTTATTTCACTTTTATATAATCAAAATTATAACTTTTTAATTGAACAAGCTTTATTTTTTTTATTTTCAGATATATCCAAACAAATCATCTTGTTATAGCTCTTTTTAACCCTCACAGTTTAAATTAATTAAAAGAAATTTTAATTATTTACCTGTGTTAGAGAGGCTTTACCCGCCTAAACCCGGATAAACCCTTTCACTCCCGGGGCCCATTTATGGTAATTTAAACAACAACCCCATATTGTATATAACTTATAACGAGATTTTCATGTTGTATAATAGAAACACATCTGTAAATGATTATACGCATTATTGACATGTGTCATTACATCACCATATGTAATGTACTTTGTACAAACTGAGGATAAATGAATAAAACTCTGTAATAGATTAAGAGTTGAGCTAGAGAGATAGAAGTCAAAAACGTCTAAATTCGAGATAGATGGAAGTCACAAACAACATCTAAAGATAGATTGGAAGCTGTCCGGACGGCGCCAGACGACCCACACTCTTCACATCTGGTGAAATGCAAAACCCCCTTTCTCAGAAAAGGTACATAAAGCCCCCGTCCTAGCTAAAAATACAGTTAGTTTACCATCGACGCGAGCCCTCGTCGGTTGTACCTCAGGTCCATCTCATCCATCATGTAGACCAGTAAGAAACTTCTATCTCCCCATCTTTCGCCCCTAGCTCAACTTTTATCTGTTCACGGAACTTTCTTAGTGCAACTGTGTCTTCGTTTTTTTGTGTATGGACACACCCAAGCTTTCCACTCTGCCTCGACCACGACTGCCTGTACTTTGTGAGAACTGTTGAAGGTCTTCCAAGGTGCAGAGAGGTACTGGAAAACTCCCCATCCTGACTGTTCCTCTCGGTCAACACAGTATAGCGAAAGTTGACAGGGACTCACACCATAGTTTAAGTCGACTGGATACCTAATCACATATTTAGTCGACAGGATTCTACAAGAGGATACCTGACTTCATCACATATATATATAAAAGAAAGTCGTGAAAAATGTTAAACTATTTATAACTCAAGAACGGGTGAACCGATTTAGATGAAATTTGGTGAGGGGGTAGCTTAGTGCCAGCAAACGGACATAGGATACTTTTTATCCCGTTCTACCGCGTCTAGAACGGCTGAACTGTCAAATACATTCATTTATACAGGTGTATCAGAGGCGCATGCGCGAGCGACACTCAACAAGGCTTACCCACGAGCTTACGGGTTGAATGCTAAATAATAAAGTTTAATTTATGTTATAAATATATATATATATTTTTTCCTTCTTGTAAATAAATACATTGTGTATTTTGTTTAAAATATCAGCTTTAAATATATCATAAGAAAACATCTTATTAAAAATGTAATATGTTTTCAAAAATAATATGTTTCAAAAATATATTTCAAATGTATATAACAATATTTATATACGTATATAAATCTATTTATAGGTTCAACTTTTAAATAGGCACTTTATTTTTTTTTTAAATTTAGACACTATATTTTTATTTAGATATTTTAAATTTTAATTTAGACACATGGACATTTCTATGTATTCTTTATTCAAGAGCACTTTGAAACAAGTAAATAATATCGAATATAGTTTTTATTATACGAAAGAAGCGCTTGAAATGGAAATAGCGATGTTTGACATCATTTCTGAATCAGGTGAATTATTAACCCTTAAGCAAACACGCCCGTTTTTAGGACGTAGGTACTCGCGCCGAGATTCCCGAGCTTAAACTTTATGATGATAAAAATGATAAAATTATTTTTCAAAAATAAAAATGGTATTTTACTCTAGTAGATAGACAATAAGGACTAAATTGATAGCCAAGTTTAAAATTTTATTTTCATAATTACTAAGTCATGCATAAAAATATAAAACATGTGAAAAAGCAGAGATTTTCGCAGGCTTTGCGCAAATTCTTTTATATCTAATAAATCGTCAATATTAACTGGGAATTTTGGCAAATTTGGTTTGAATGTTCTTTGTAAATGTTCTTAATGCATTTACAGCAAGTCATGGTTGTCATGCGGTTCTTGGCGCAAGGGCAAATATAGCCCCGTTTTACTAGCCATTTTCATAGAAAAAAAAGCTCTAAAATTAAACCTATATATTAAAAATCTAATATATTATAAATTAAAAAAAAAAAATAAATATGGATAAATAATTGAAAAACAAGTTTTAAAGGAATCCACAAAAACGTACCAGTAACGAGAGAGAGGCCAGGCAGCAAAGTGAAACCGAAACCAAAGGTGTTACGTCAGCACTCCCTTTGCTAGTTGTCACTGGTATAGGGCTAAGCCTCATAGGTAGGAATTGGTTTGATAACTAGGTATCAAAGTGGAGATCGTGCAAAGCATATAAGTTGTGCAGCAACAAAGAGATGACCAGGAGCGGGTTGGACCCAAGAGTGCTGCACGAAGGTTTGAACATTTTTTAAATTTATATTATAAGAGCTATAATGGCCGGTACAAGTGGCCTCCAGAAAAGGTAATTCGAGCCACTAGCTCCAGGAATTACGATATACAGGATGTGAATGGTCAGGAGAAACAAATACACCTAGATCAGCTGAGACCAAGAGCAATGAAGGAAGAACAGGATCAGTATGAGGGCTGATCTCGGATAGAACCATCAATTGAGCACAATGATAATGAGATTGAGGGCTCAGCTCAGTTGGGAAATCTACCAAGCAGTAGCTCTGAAGAGCCACCAGCCATCCAAGATAGAGGCCTGGAACTGCGGAATAGACCCTGACGAGATATTTAACTTCCTAGTTACCTCAAAGACTGTGACTTGTCTTAGAGGGGAGAAGTATTGTGTATTGACAGCAGAGTATTAGTGTCATTGACTTACTGTTTATTTATCATCATCATACTGTATATAAACGAGACTTAATAAAGAACTATCATCTTGTGTCACCTGCTTGCCTCTCCTAGATCCTACATGCCATCGAGGATATAACATTTGCGTTGCAAATTTACCCTTTCGCTCGCAAGAAGCGCCTCTAGCGGTGAAGATGGGAGGTAATATCAGCTGACCTAATGTACATGTAAAACGTGTTTTAACAGGACATAGAGAAAAATATGGAAGAGATATTTATCGCATTTTTAACCAAGAAAATTTGAAATTGACAGGTTCTGGGCAAAAGTAGTTGTTTTTTTTTTAGTCAGAAAAGGAAGATGACAATATTGCTGTATCATGTTTGATTATCAGATACACAATTATATCGGGAAAATTTATTTTAATCAGATCAAGGATGAAGCCAGTTTATTTTTAGTATGCAGGAACAAAATTCTAACAGAAAAACATTCATTCGAGCAGAAGACACAAAGCGAGATCATCTCTCTATAAAAATATCGATTCTCAGACACAAAGTTTGGAGCGGAGCGGAAGAGTGGCATCCACAGCATCAATTTATAATTGTAACAAATAGTAATTGAATGAAAACTTTTAATCGGGTAAAACCCGGCCGTTGCCCGGGTCATTCGGCTAGTTTATCTATTCTATAAACAGTTATCAGCGTCATGCGTTCTGTCACCGTTTGCTTTTGGTGGCGTGATCGTAGCGAGCCAATAGGAGAGCGCCATTCTGTCACCGTTTGCTGCGCCACCACGTGGCGCGACGGTGACCTTGAGTGACGTAATGACAGGGTAGGAACAAGAAATCCCTTGCTATCATTATCATATCATTTTATGTATATATCAGATTTAAAATATATGCATACAAAAAATCTAAATAATACAATTTTCAAATATCGTTGTGAAAATTTACATTTTTATTTTTGTATTTTAAAAACACACAAAGATTGAAGCGGGACGTTTCAAAAGAGTGCCATCCACGACGCCATATATTTATAATTGTAAAGAATAGTATTTTAATAAACATTTAATCGGGTAAAACCCAGGCGTTGCCCGGGTCATTCGGCTAGTAAAATAATAAAGGGGAAAAACATTTAGATATGCAAAGGCATCACCAAGACACCACATTTTTCATACCAAACAGAATTATACACAACATACATTTTACACATTAGTTACACATTTTAAAAATAAAACAAATCAATTTAAAAACAAACCTTTAATTCCCCTTTAAAAGAAAATATTTTTC
Organism: Cordylochernes scorpioides; assembly: GCA_030710605.1. NCBI lineage: Eukaryota > Metazoa > Arthropoda > Arachnida > Pseudoscorpiones > Chernetidae > Cordylochernes > Cordylochernes scorpioides. The sequence continues at coordinate 48,720,295 of CP092876.1, forward strand.
AAATTCTTCAGCATTTATTTTTCATTCAAATCCTTAAAGTCTAAGAAATTGGTATGATTGTCAAGTTAAGGGCCGAAACAATCGCCAAGTGAACTTTTGACAAGACCCCGCCGGGTACCAATATCTTTCCACTCTGGTTGAACATTGTAGTTTCCATTAAAAAAAAAAAAATATATATATATATATATATATGAAATGTAAATAATAAAGTTTATCAAATAAAATTTTAAATCTTAAATATAATTTAAATTAAGTTGATATTATAGAGTGGGTTAAGATGGATTTATATATTGATATAACTATATTTAAAACTTTTAATAATAGTAATATTTATATATAAAAAGGAAATTCTATTAGATTAGCAAGCTAAATCTAAATTAATTATATAAGATAAAAGTTGATAATTATTTTTGTGTTTAAGTTAGATGAGATTAAAAAGTTGTTTATATGTATTATTTTTATATCGTATTTAGGAGAGAAAAATGTAATAAAAGTAATTATATGTTAGAATAATATGTTTTTATTTTAGATAGAAAAAAAAATTGAAAAATAAAAAGAAAATTTAACAAGAAAAGAAGATTTAACAACGTAACGTCTTTTAGCATCGGCTTTTACCCGTCATTTAGACATACTCTTAAAATAAATAGGAATAAAGAAGAGATTTATAATGATTATATATTTATTTTTTAGTAAAAGAGAGGAAAGAGATAAAGAAAGAACCATACACTTTTATTTCAAACAGGTAGAGAATTGAAAGGATGTTAGTATTTTTTTTAGTTAATTAATAGTTTTTGTAATTTTTTTATATAATTTTTTTTTCCTATATAATTTTAGATTTTTTTTTTTTCCTAAGAGTAAGAATAATATGATATAATGTTTTTGCCTAGTTAAGGATAGATAAACATATTTTAAATCTTTGCCTATTAGAAATTATTTTTTGGAACCCTAATGGTAGACCAGGACATTACAAAAAAGGAGATTGGAAAATCTATTGAAGAGAGAAATCTGTGGTACCAGGGCTCTTCAGATGGAAATACCACATCCCATTTCACCCTTACTTCATTATGGATTGATTTCTCTTCGACCATTAAACTGTATAATTAAATTAATATTAGATAACATAGAAGGAGGTTGTTTACTTACTTATTCAAAGTGGCGTCTGCCGCTCCCTAGAGACAGCGCACATGTGTGGATGTAACATCTGTCTGCCAGGGACCCGCCGACATTGTTCTAAAAGTAACCTACCCTCTTCTTGGAGATCTTATTTTTGAAATTGTTTGAAGTTTAGAAAAGCTGTCAGAAAAGAATCATTAGAAATTTTAAAGATTGTGAAAATATTTATTAAAATTTTGTTTCCATTGATATAAGTTACATTTTTATTAAAATTATAAATTAATTGAATAATAAAACATTTATTATGCTTCAAATTCATTTATATTTGTTTTCCAGTTCCCTCCCACAGTAACTGGAGAACAAATTGAATGAATTTAATGCTTTATAATCGTTATCATATAATTAATATATTTAAAGTCATAGGAAATATATTCAGTAATTCTATCATTTGTTTCAGTGTAAGAGTAGAATATAAGTTGTTGGTTAGTTTAATTGGAGAAGTTTGAAGTTTCAAATTTATAATTATATTTATTATTGCTTAGGTATTTGTGTATTGACAGCCTATTGTAAAACTTTACTGTTTTGTATTTAAAACCATTTTTTAAATACTCTTTATTAAGATTTTTAATGTCTTTAATAAAGTTTGTTTTAATGTTGTTGATTCTATAAAATCTTAAAAATTGACCAAAATATATGCCTTTGCAGCAATTTGATGATATGTTGGAATTTACATTACAGAATTTAATAATTTTAAAATTATAACAATTTCTTTTGTCATATGTTCCAATTATTTTTAAGTTTCAAATATTTAGGGTATATTTTGTAAATGACATTATTAAATTGTGGGTTATTCAAGATAATGATGTCATCTACATAGCGGAACATATGCCAATTTACATCATTCTGTAGGAAGAACTCTCTTTCATACCAAAAAAGTAATAAGTTAGCTAGTAGAGGACTGGATGAAGTTCCCATTGGAACACCTTTAGATTGAATGTATATTTTGTTTTTAAATTAATATAATTAAAGTTTAAGAAGGTTTCAAGTAATGTTTTTGCTGTTTTGTTATCTAATTTAAATGTTTTGTATTTGTTGTGAATAATTTGAATATGGAATGTTTTATCATTAATGAATTCATTTATTAAGCTGTGTATTTTATTATTAAGGTCTTCTAAACGTATGTTAGAGTAAGGATCTTCAAAATCAAATGTATGAACTGTATTCATCTTTTGTAGGTTATTTGTTAGGAAGTTAATGATTTTTTTATTAGAATCTATGAATTTATAATTATGTTTGTTAGTTATTTTATTTATTATGAATTGAAGTGTTGAAGCTAGTCTTAAATCTATGTTTTTTATGACTGAGTTTATTCCTGATGTGATTGTTCTAAATGAGATTGGTGTTTTATGTAATTTAGGAATAATATAAAATTTCGGTATGTTTGTGTTTTTGTTGTAATTAATGATTTTTAGTGTGTTTTCTACATTTTTAATATCTTTTTTGATTTTAGTTTCAGTTGTTTTTATGAAAGTGTATTTACTGTTGTTATTAATTTCATTTTTTAGAAGGTCATGATATAAGTTTTTACATATAATAGATAAATTATTTGAACATTTATCTATTGGACATATGATAAAATCTTTTTGTAAGTTTTCAAAATTGTCTTTTAAGGAATTAATTTCCGATTCATTAGGGTTTGTGTATTTTAGTGTGTTGTTATAATAGTTTATTATTTCTTTACTTAATTTATATTTCCATTCTAGGAAAGTAAATTCAGGAATTCTGTGTTTTATACTAGTTTTATTAATGAATATATCGATGTATTTTAATATAGATTTAATTGTATTATTGAAATTGTGTTTGATCTGAGGTATATATTTATATCCTCTATTTAAAATGTTTTGGAGTTTTGGTTCCAAAAAAGAATAATCGCTAGTTAAAATATGTCCTGTGAATTTATATTTATCTAGAACATTGTGGCAAATACATTTAGATTTTTTAAAATTTGTTAGATTATCAATAAACGGGTTATAATTGCATAATATACTGCCTATATTCTTGTTATATTTCCAGGTAGTTTTAAAATTTAAACCTTTTATAGGAAATAAACTGTTAATAGATTGGTCATTAAATATATCATTAAATTTGAAATGATCAAATAATTTGTTATTGAATTTAATAATAATGTTAATTTGGTTATTCTTTTGTTTAATTTTTCTGTATTTGAAGATGTCGTTTGTGATATCTGTTAATCTATTAGAAAGATTATATGAATTTTAATGTGTTCTACAAGTTTTATAAGTTTGCTATTATTTAATTTGAATAATGTTTTAATAAAATTTTCAATGAAATTTTTTGTGTACATTTTGTTTATGTCTAATAAGTTATTAAAGTTTATGAAGCCTAATTTGTTGGTAGTTTTACCTCTGGTTTTGACTGAGTTATTATTAGAGTTAAGTTTTTTGTATTTATTACTAATTTCATAGATTGATATTTCAGATGGTTGTGGTGTGTATGTGTGGGTAAGTTCGTCGTTAAGTCCATAAGGGTATAAAGTGTTGTGTTGATAAATGTAATTGTTTCCTAATAATAATCGTTGTTTTTTTGTCTTGACAAATGTCAAGTATTTCTATCATGTAATTGTTAAAGGTATGTATTTTATTGTGTTGTTTCATGTATGTGTTACCAATTGATTTTTTGGAGTGGTTTCTATGTAAATTTATTCTTATGTTTAAAGGATTGCAAGTTTGTCCTATATATGAAAGTTGACAAGTTTGGCAAGTTAATTTATAAATAGTGTTTTCTATCTTACAACTAGGTGTTTGAAATGTGTCATGGTTCTTGAAAGTTGGGCAAGTTTGACATTTCTTATTTAGACAATTTTTAGCGAGTTTAGAGAACATAGAAGGGGTGCTAACCTAAAAATGTTTGTAGTTTTTTTTTTTGAAGTTTTTTAGTTTGTTATTCTTTAAAACGTTTTTTTTTTATTAAAAATTATTTGCTATAGATGTTAGTTAAAATAATTAATAATTTGTTTGATAATAAATATAGATTGTTGTATGTATATCTGTTGTAATTGTGAGAATAACTAATAAAAAACATCTTTAAACTGACTAAAACACTGAGAAAAAAAAATTCTGTGAGTATTATGTGATTATAATTACTTTTATATTTTAATCTTTCCTTTAAGATATAAATTATACCTTTTGGATATGTAAATAAGAGAGTTTGTCTATTAAAAATTGAAATCTTAAATATAACTTAAAATAAGTTATTATCATAGAGCAAGCTCGTATGAATTTATATGAAATGTAAATAATAAAGTTTATCAAATAAAATTTTAAATCTTAAATATAATTTAAATTAAGTTGATATTATAGAGTGGGTTAAGATGGATTTATATATTGATTTAACTATATTTAAAACTTTTAATAATAGTAATATTTATATATAAAAAGGAAATTCTATTAGATTAGCAAGCTAAATCTAAATTAATTATATAAGATAAAAGTTGATAATTATTTTTGTGTTTAAGAGTTAGATGAGATTAAAAAGTTGTTTATATGTATTATTTTTATATCTTATTTAGGAGAGAAAAATGTAATAAAAGTAATTATATGTTAGAATAATATGTTTTTATTTTAGATAGAAAAAAAAATTTTGAAAAATAAAAAGAAAATTTAACAAGAAAAGAAGATTTAACAACGTAACGTCTTTTAGCATCGGCTTTTACCCGTCATTTAGACATACTCTTAAAATAAATAGGAATAAAGAAGAGATTTATAATGATCATATATTTATTTTTTAGTAAAAGAGAGGAAAGAGATAAAGAAAGAACCATACACTTTTATTTCAAACAGGTAGAGAATTGAAAGGTTGTTAGTATTTTTTTTAGTTAATTAATAGTTTTTGTAATTTTTTTATAATTTTTTTTTTCCTATATAATTTTAGATTTTTTTTTCCTAAGAGTAAGAATAATATGATATAATGTTTTTGCCTAGTTAAGGATAGATAAACTTATTTTAAATCTTTGCTTATTAGAAATTATTTTTTGGAACCCTAATGGTAGACCAGGACATTACACAAAAGGAGATTGGAAAATCTATTGGAGAGAGAAATCTGTGGTACCACCCTTACTTCATTATGGATTGATTTCTCTTCGACCATTAAACTGTATAATTAAATTAATATTAGATAACATAGAAGGAGGTTGTTTACTTACTCATTCAAAGTAGCGTCTGCTTAAACTTTAATTATATTAATTTTAAAAACAAAATATACATTCAATCTAAAGGTGTTCCAATGGGAACTTCATCCAGTCCTCTACTAGCTAACTTATTACTTTTTTGGTATGAAAGAGAGTTCTTCCTACAGAATGATGTAAATTGGCATATGTTCCGCTATGTAGATGACATCATTATCTTGAATAACCCACAATTCAATAATGTCATTTACAAAATATACCCTAAATATTTGAAACTTAAAAATAATGAAAAGATAACTAATAACAAGGAGGTTAACTTTTTAGACTTAAATATAAACCTTGCAAACAAGTCAATTGGAACATATGACAAAAGAAATTGTTATAATTTTAAAATTATTAAATTCTGTAATGTAAATTCCAACATATCATCAAATTGCTGCAAAGGCATATATTTTGGTCAATTTTTAAGATTTTATAGAATCAACAACATTAAAACAAACTTTATTAAAGACATTAAAAATTTTAATAAAGAGTATTTAAACAATGGTTTTAAATTCAAAACAGTAAAGTTTTACAATAGGCTGTCAATACACAAATACCTAAGCAATAATAAATATAATTATAAATTTGAAACTTCAAACTTCTCCAATTACACTAACCAACAACTTATATTCTACTCTTTAACTGAAACAAATGATAGAATTACTGAATATATTCCCTATGACGTTAAATATATTAATTATATGATAACGATTATAAAGCATTAAATTCATTCAATTTGTTCTCCAGTTACTGTGGGAGGGAACTGGAAAACAAATATAAATGAATTTGAAGCATAATAAATGTTTTATTATTCAATTAATTTATAATTTTAATAAAAATGTAACATATCAATGGAAACAAAATTTTAATAAATATTTTCACAATCTTTAAAATTTCTAATGATTCTTTTCTGACAGCTTTTCTAACTTCGAACAATTTCAAAAATAAGATTTCCAAGAAGAGGGAAGGTTACTTTTAGAACAATGTCGGCGGGTCCCTGGCAGACAGATGTTACATCCACACATGTGCGCTGTCTCTAGGGAGCGGCAGACGCCACTTTGAATAAGTAAGTAAACAACCTCCTTCTATGTTATCTAATATTAATTTAATTATACAGTTTAATGGTCGAAGAGAAATCAATCCATAATGAAGTAAGGGTGAAATGGGATGTGGTATTTTCATCTGAAGAGCCCTGGTACCACAGATTTCTCTCTCCAATAGATTTTCCATTCTCCTTTTGTGTAATGTCCTGGTCTACCATTAGGGTTCCAAAAATAATTTCTAATAAGCAAAGATTTAAAATATGTTTATCTATCCTTAACTAGGCAAAAACATTATATCATATTATTCTTACTCTTAGGAAAAAAAAAAATCTAAAATTATATAGGAAAAAAAAATTATATAAAAAAAATACAAAAACTATTAATTAACTAAAAAAAATACTAACACCCTTTCAATTCTCTACCTGTTTGAAATAAAAGTGTATGGTACTTTCTTTATCTCTTTCCTCTCTATTACTAAAAAATATATATATAATCATTATAAATCTCTTCTTTATTCCTATTTATTTTAAGAGTATGTCTAAATGACGGGTAAAAGCCAATGCTAAAAAACGTTACGTTGTTAAATCTTCTTTTCTTGTTAAATTTTCTTTTTATTTTTCAAAATTTTTTTTTTTCTATCTAAAATAAAAACATATTATTCTAACATATAATTACTTTTATTACATTTTTCTCTCCTAAATAAGATATAAAAAAAATACATATAAACAACTTTTTAATCTCATCTAACTTAAACACAAAAATAATTATCAACTTTTATCTTATATATATATATATGTCATAAAAAAGATGTATTTTAGGTACGTTACCAATTCATTCATGCAGTCGTGGATTGAAGTGAAATGATAACTTTTATATTCAAAATTGTATTTTTTTTAATGATTATATTTTAAGGACAAAAAGTTTGCATACATATAATTTTATAAATATAATCTAAGTATATACAAAAAACATCTTGGGTTGTACTCCTTTTGTTAGGGATTTTAAAGAATTAACTCTGTGTTAATTCTATGATTGTTTAAATTATAATTATATTAATGAATAATAAAAATCATATTTTTATTATGTCATTTCTTCCCTCCAAGGATAAAAATTAGGGAGTAATTTTCAAAGTAAAAAAAAAGTATCATTATTATTTACATAGATTATCAATTAAGATGGAGGATACCAATTGAAACTATATCAATGATGCTCTTTATTCCTTCTACATATTCCTTTTGGTACCTTTTTTCTTGACAGTAGCTGAAAATTATCCAATTTTATTTGAATTTATAGGTGTCTCCTTCCTATAATTCATAAGGGGATTTACCTCATGAATTGAGTAGGCCTTCTCAGGCTCTCAAGATTCAAAAGGTATTTTGCCACATGCCAAAAAATATATTTTTGAAAATCACAAATTTATTTCTCATAATGACGAGTGGTATCCAACATCTTGTTTCACATTTATTTGGTTTGATCAGAATAAAAACATAAAATAATGGGTTATTTACTTCCACATAATGAAAAATATTTACACATGAAGTTTTACTATTTACATTAAAAAAAAAAGAATGTTCGAATATGAAATGTTCCATATAAAGTTTGTGAGGGAAAAATATATAGAATCATATGAGTGAATTTCTCAACAAATAAAATCAAAATGTAAAATATTTACAACAATTGAAAAGAAAAGTGTCAAGTTATATCTTATGTGTGCACAAAAATTATATTCTCAAGGCTTAATTTTTAGGCGTAGTTATTTTTGGTATTGTCTTATTTATATTAAGATTTCCCTACCATTATTTAGTAAGAAGAGGGATTCTACTTTTCACTACCTTAGGTGCCACTTGTTGGTTTTTTTTTTTCTAAAGTGGGTATTTTACTTTTTGTCAGTTTTAACTCAAATCCTTCTTTTGAGTAGTATGGCCTCAATTTGGATGAATGAATTACCATTGTAGTTTTTCCTAAATTAGATTGGGGTTTATCAATTTCATAATTGACTGGGGATATCTGTTTTAAGATTGTAAATGGCCCAGACATTGGAGGCATTAATTTTCGGTTATCTGGATGATAAAAGGTTTGTAACCAAACTTTATCGCCTACTTTAAAGGTGGAAGGTTGATAATGTTGATCATATCTAATTTTATTTATCTGATGAAATTTTAATGTATTATTATAGGCATTTGTTCTGGCAGTGTCTATAGGGGGGTAAAATTCTGATTCTTTTAAGGGGGGATCATAAGGAACTTACCATACAAAAGGTAAGTAGGAGTATAGCCTGTTATGGAATGGGGAGTATTATTATATTCATTTAGTACTGAATCTAACAATTTCGTCCATGGTATTGATTTTCCTTTCAAGTTATTGAATTTACATCTTAACCTGGTTATTATAGTTTGGTTAAGTCGTTCATTTAACCCATTACACTGAGGTCTTGATGATGAAGTCAATAATTGTTTAATGTTATTGTTAATCAAATATTTTCTAAATCTTGGTGAAGTAAATGATGGTGCCCTGTCACTTAAAAATTGTTTGGGTTTTTGTATTTGAAAAATTTTGTTTAGGCAATTTATATATGAGTCAGTTGTTTGACCTTTTGAGGGGAAAGCCCAAATGTATCTAGTAGCATGATATACGATGATGTGAAGGAATTTCTTTGTGGAATTATAGTAATTTAGTCCACCTACTGTGTCTATAGACACAAGATCAAAAGGATCCTTAGCTGGGGGGAGACTTTCCATAATTGCTATTCTTTTATCTATATCTTTTCCCAAATATCTTAGTTGCAATATATGGCTTGGAAATCTATTGTAATTCTTCTCGTACAGGGTTAAAATACATCCTGTCGACTATTAAAAAGTTGTCATAAAAAAGATGTATTTTAGGTACGTTACCAATTCATTCATGCAGTCGTGGATTGAAGTGAAATGATAACTTTTATATTCAAAATTGTATTTTTTTAATGATTATATTTTAAGGACAAAAAGTTTGCATACATATAATTTTATAAATATAATCTAAGTATATACAAAAAACATCTTGGGTTGTACTCCTTTTGTTAAGGATTTTAAAGAATTAACTCTGTGTTAATTCTATGATTGTTTAAATTATAATTATATTAATGAATAATAAAAATCATATTTTTATTATGTCGTATATGTGGTATTCTACTATGTTGGGAAACCTTACTCTTGGTGTTGAAGGTTGTTGAAGTGGTGACGCAGTCGTGGTGAATGATGCAGTCGTGGTGGATGATGCAGTCGTGGTGGCTGAGTGAAAGGATTACACACAGGGGAAATAAGCCAGGACACTTGATGGTTGAAAATATAAGGCAACGGGTTGGAGGAAAGAAAGCTTTTGAGAAAGGCAGAGCGGTTTTTGATGATTAATTAGTTGATCACATGGCGATGATTGGATTTAGATGAAATGAGCGGAGAGAGAGGTCTCTAGTGAGCAGACATTACCTTGGTGGGGTCGAGTCGATGACTGGGTCTGAACTCGGTGGGAGTGAATGAAGAACTGTAGATGTTGTTCAGATGGGAGCCAAAACACTACTAGGTCCGAACTCGGCGAGAGCGAGTGAACCACTGACCATTCTTGCTTTTCGATTTAACACCAAGACTCAGTTTCTTTTTGATTGGTCGAGAGATGTCACATGATCTTTTCCTATTGGTCGACCTATTTAGGTACTGTCTTCTGATTGGATCTGCGGCTGCTTTGATGGAAGATACCGCCGATCTTGTCATGGAGTGTCGGGTGTTATTTCGACTCTATTTACTTCCGCGTTATCAAATACGTCCGGTCTTGGGTCGGAAGTATGGGGTGTCTCTCTACTTTTATAACTTCTGGTCACCAGATACGTCCTGCTTTGCCAGGAAGTATTGAGTGCTTCTTGACTAATGTAACTTCTGTGGTCACTAGATACGTCCGGCCTTCTGTCAGGAAGTATTGACTGTACAAGTTATTTATAATTGTGCCCGCTTTAAACCTATTTCCTATGTTTGGTTGCTACTTCTTTCCTCCAGTTACCTTGTTCTTTATTAAATCTTTGAAAATACATTGTACATGCATAGTGGGTCGGGGGTGCATACAATTATATACAAATTATGACATATATATTTATATATATGAAATGTAAATAATAAAGTTTATCAAATAAAATTTTAAATCTTAAATATAATTTAAATTAAGTTGATATTATAGAGTGAGTTAAGATGGATTTATATATTGATATAACTATATTTAAAACTTTTAATAATAGTAATATTTATATATAAAAAGGAAATTCTATTAGATTAGCAAGCTAAATCTAAATTAATTATATAAGATAAAAGTTGATAATTATTTTTGTGTTTAAGTTATTATTAAATTGTGAAATAGTAATTATTATCATAATTTAAAAACTGAAAATGAAAAATAAAAAAATTAAACAATTACTTTAATAAAATATTCTTCTTAACCATGTTGTCCTTTTTTGTTTGGATATATCATCATGGTTCTGTCTTTAGCACTTTTTCTACTCTAAATATCTTCACCTTTTCCCCTTTTTTACTATGATCCGTAAAATGACGCGTTACTGCCGAAGCCTTTGTTTGAACCTTGTTATAGTCCTTTATTTTTAATAAAAAATTTGATTTTTTTTTTAGATTACTTTTAATTAAATTTTCAAATTTACTTCGAGAGGAGGATATTCAAGTAACCGAACGGGGTGACATTTCCCCTGCAACTTCCATAAAACAAGTCATTTATTTGCTCTTTGTGCAAGAACGCAGACTCAGGTGAATATGCTACAGCACCAATTAAATGCATTCTGAAGGTAGAAGTGCCCCCTTTCCAATACACCTACATATATATTATTACACTGAGTTGCAATTTTGAAGAACCAACAACCTTGATTTTCTCTTTCTTAGTTTTGTATACGTTTCCATAATCAAAGTAAAAATAAACGTTAATAATAAACAAATTACCAATTTAAGTTATTATATTTATTTGTTGGTTCCCTCTCGTAGTTGATAACGGTTTCATGTCCGTGGCTTCCATGAAATCTCCCAGGTCCTCACGCCAACATCCAAAGCATTACTTTTCAATTATTTTATTAAATCTAATTAATGCCTTTTTATTATCACATATATATATATGTAGGAAACGGAGTAGATATAAATGGCTTTATTTTAAAGTTTACAATTTAAAAACAAAGTTAAAAAGAAAGAGAAAGTAAAAGGTCTTATTCTTCGGTTGTCATCGTAAGCGCGTCTTCTGCTCTTCTTGATTCCGTGTTGCCAGCTTCTTCCTAATCAAATCCTACATTCGGCCGTCCTGAACTTCATTCACCTCGGATAGCTCACTAGGATATTCATCTTGGGTGAACCATGGTTTCATCAAGTCAGCACTGCAGCTTGTTCTGATGGGTCCCTCAATATCAGCAAATTTCTCAACATTATACCGGGCATTTGGTTTGTCTTAATTACTTTGTACTGACCAATATACTTGGGGTATAATTTAGACTTTGTAGCAAACTGAGTCTTCTGAATGACAACTAGGTCTCCTTCCTTATAGACAAATGCTTTTTTTCTTTTTTTATTGAATGTATTCCTATTTTCTTCTTGGATCTTCAATATTTCCTGCTTTGCTGCTTTTCTTTTTTGGTCTCTTTCCTCATCAAATGTTAAAGCTAGTTCTTATTCTATCATTTCCAAAAGACGTAGATCTTCTTCTTTTCTCATCTTTACTCCGACTAAAAGTTCAAATGGTGACTTTATAATGCTTCTCTGATGCGTACTGTTTAGAGCTTTCTGAAGTTTCCTAACATGCTTGTGCCATTCTTGTGGGTTATCAATTGACAGTTTAGTGAGTTCGGAGACAATTGTACGGTTAATTCTTTCTACTTGACCATTTCCTCGTGGAACTCCTGTTGTGATGCAACAATGTTCTATAGACTCCTCTTTGAAATATTGTTCAAAGTCATTAGAAGTGAATGCTGTTCCTTGGTCAGTAATTATTCGTCTAGGATTACCAAAGATTTGCTGTTGAGATTCCAATTTCTGAATAACCTCGCTTGTTCTGGTTGTTTTGGTTGGGTATATCCAGGTGAACTTACGTTTTTTTTTTTAAATATTATTATTACACACACTTCAACTGAATATCTTTCTTCTTTTTTATTTTTCTTCTTTTTTGTTTTAGCGTCGTCGTTCTTTGTCTTGGCGTCGTTCTTTTAGGCTTAGCGTCGTTTGTTTTTATCGTCGTTTGTAAAACAAAACAAAATCCAAATAATTGACTCTCGATCCCGGAAGAGCCCCCAAAAATTTGTGTAGGAAACGGAGTAGATATAAATGGATTTATTTCAAAGTTTACAATTTAAAAACAAAGTTAAAAAGAAATAGAAAGTAAAAAGTCTTATTCTTCGGTTGTCATCGTAAGCGCGTCTTCTGCTCTTCTTGCTTACGTGTTGCCAGCTTCTTCCTAATCAAATCCTACATATATATTATATTTAAAATAATTTTTAAAAATGTTAAAATTTTGTTGAAATAATAAACTCATGAACATGATGTAGCACTTGCCCCCCCCCCCCCCCCCCCTCAAGAGGTTGTCACGTTCTCGTGCATAACTACAGCAATTATCTCAAAATGAGAGAAGGTTTGAGTCTTGAAACATGGACTATAAGCGGGTCTTGTGGCCAGGATTATCTTTCAGTTCTATTGGGTAACTGACTTTAGACTTATTATTCAATAGAAAAAATCCAAGAATTTATTTAAAAAATAAATCTTCTTGAATCTTATATATACGGTCCAAAATATTTTATCAATAGTTTTTACATTTTCCTAATTAGTGTCCAAATTGCCTCTAATTGTCCTGGTTCATAGCTTCTTTTCTTGTGCTTCATGTCAGTTATTTTTTAATTCTTTTTTGGGCCTTCTCCTTGTTGTAAATTACCACTATTCACGTCCTGCTTTTTTTATCAAGGTAATATTTTATGTAATTATTATAACCACCGATGCTGAGGTTCGCCTAGATATTCACATATTCAAAAACAACAAAGTAAAATGGAGATTAGCCCGTGGTTTCTTGGATCACAATTTTGTACGCATGAGTAATAAATGGAAGCACCTTCATCCAAATTCTCCTGTTTCACATACATGCAAATTATATTAATTAATCTTCTATTTAGCCGATATCTTTTAGTCAATTAGTCTGGGGGTGGTATTTCGTTGTTACACATTTTGATTACCTCCTTCATTAAATTACTCGTGAATTGCAAACCCCTGTCGCTAATAAGTTACTTTGGAGCTCAGTGACGTAGGAAAATATCTTCGGTTGAAAATTTGGAAGTTTCTTTTACAGTTTTCTTCGAGTCTGTCTTTGTTTAAGGATACCTGGTATAATAGTCTGTCAGCATAATTATCCATTTTTCCGTATTATTCGTAGGCGGCACCGGACTAACAAAGTCAATCCCGAATCTTTCAAAAGGGTAGTTTGCTTGGTGTATAAAATCCAGAAGGTGACTGATTTAAACATTTCTACTTTGGCAAAGATGGCACGTCTTCACAAATTATTAAAACACCTTTTAATATGGTGAGCCATGGTGGGACTTGCCTTACAATTACATCTCAAGACACAACACAGATGTCGCTCTACGACTGTCTCTTCACACCCTACCCCATTCTGATCATTCTGCCTCGAGGCGTGCCACCTATACCACCTATTGATCAAGCGACGGATGGAAGTGCTCGCCTCCTGCGAAGTGCCCTCGAATCTGTAGGCCTGGCTCTTCGGCGTCGGCCTCCATCCCGAGGCAAGTTAACTGACAAGTGTTGTAAAGGAAACCATCTACAATTATTATCTAGTTCTTGAGTTGGGCAACGCCAGCCATCACATTAACCTGCACATCGGTGAAGAAACCTTTCACGCGGTGGGCGCCACCAATAAATGTATATTCTCATCAATTATTTTTAATATTTACATTTATTTATTCAAATATTTATCATTTTAAAAATAAGGTTTATTTTGGATTGTAATAAGATTATTTATTAAAACGATATTTCGATGAACCAATCTTCCATCTTTTTCGAGGTATTTTGCCGTGAAGCACGTAGCAGGTCGCGTGCCCCAGGTGAGCCACAAGACGTGCGACATGCTACGTGCTTCACGGCAGAATACTTCGAAAAAGATGGAAGATTGGTCCATCGAAATATCGGATTAATAAATAATCTTATTACAATCCAAAATAAGCCTTATTTTTAAAATATACATATATTATGGATTGCTCTATATTCAAAATATTTATCACTATAAAGTTTTATTTAATCATATATAATTCATTGTTAAAAATTAGGGAAAAATAAAAATTATAAACAAAAACAAATATAATGTCAGTTTAGCCAAGCTAAAACTGAACACTTAAAAATATTTTGAACTTTTAAAGCTGATTCATATAAATTAATAATTTAATTTATAATAATAATCACAAAAATGATAGTTTATATATATATTAAAAATAAAGAAGTCATCTCCTGACCACGAGCACATGTGCTTTTTAGATGGCAGAGCGCCATCTAGTGGAGCAAAAATAAACTAAACCTTTATTTAGCTTGCTCCGTGATTTAAACAATGTGATATGTAGGTATTAAAGTATGACGTCTTTCCAAGTCGTCTCAAAGTTACACCAGCTTGCCACCGGACACCCGTGGGATCCAGAGATGGACAAAAAGGGAGTTGGTCCGGATGTTGACAGTTAGTTAGGACAGTGGATATTTCGGACAGGCCCGCTGAGACTAGGTTCGTTGTCATCTCGCGGCGGCCCTCGTGGCCGCCATTTTGGCTCCTCCGTGGCTTAATGTAGGACGCCGAGCTTTCCTTAGTTAATCCTCAACTTTCCCCTGGTCCTGGTGCCACGTGAGACGTACTAGGAGAGCGTCTTTTGATCTCAAACTTTGTCCTTACTGTCCCGTGCGGACTTCCCACTCTGTACGCCTTGCCACTCAACCCAGACTGCTAACTCATTTGTTGGCTTACCCGGGTTTATGACAGTAGACCCGTATAAGTCGACAGGATTATGACGGCGGACAGTGGACAAAGGATTATGGACGAAGATGGGGAACACTACGTGGACGCTTCTGAAATGCCCGCCACTTTCATCCGGCCCAGCGTGGACACCTTGATAGACTGACTGACCGAGGCCCTCCAAGAAGTGACGGCTCCAAGTGCCTATGCCCCCTTATGGCACCTATCCTGCAGAAAACATCTTCTGGCAATGGAAGCCGTCCGGAACCACATTGTGTACAGGTCTGCGAGGCTCCACGAGCTTCTCAAAGGTGAGCCCCTGTCGCTCTTCAATGAGCTCAACTCGGCCTCCCGATCCTATTACCAGAACAAACATTTTATTTATTTTATATTATTATATTTTCTTTTATTTTTTCATATCATTTTATTTGATTTATTTTATATCTTTAATTATCATTGTGTGTTTTACTACTTTTACAAAATTTAACCCCAGTGTGATATATTTTTCTGAATTAGAATGCCATCTTTTAATGTTACCCTTATCTTTATTACAATCATCTTCGTCATGGCCATCCATTTTAAAAATCAATCAAGCTATCACCCTTTTTATATTTGTATGCTATATTTCTTTGTTTTATTTTTCTATACCTCAACCATTCAGCCATTATAAACCATCCAACCTCCACCATTATTATAAACATTTTATGTCTCAATTTAATTAGTCATTATATTTTAGAATAATCAACCATCAGCAATCATTTATATTATAATATTTAGAGTATTTTTTCATCTCTTTCATCATATATAGATTTTAAAACTTTACAACTTCGAACTATTTTCTGATATCCTTATTTTTATTAGATTAATAGTATTATTCCTTTTTTGACGCCTCTCTCTATCTCTCTCTCTCAATCTTATCTTCCTATTATATATCACTTACTCACACCTCCTCAACCCTTTTCCTATCAACCTCATACAGTCTACCATAGGGTTCCTGTTGCCAACCATTTTATTTATTTTTTATTAATTCATCTTTTGGACCATCCTTCCTCGGTATACAATTCCCGATAACGAGTTTAGGAAATCCAAAGATTATTTCTTTTTTTTTTTTTTATCCATCACCCGAAAACATCATTCATTACATTCAACTATGTCGGGTTGTTCAATCATCATTGGCAACAGTACCCTTTACCTTCTTTACCTCTCATATTTCCCGCAGTCAAGAGTCTCCTGCTCGCCAACCAAACTTTTATTTATTTATTTTTTTTTATTCTGATTCAACCAGCTGGCTCAACCTTCCTCGCTGTATATTTCCCAACAGTGAGCTCAGGCGAGCAGTTCGAGTTTTTTTTTCTCTCAATGCTCGGATCATCATTACAACCATCATTTGTACCATTTTATTACTTTTTCTTTTTTCAATTTTCATCCGAGCTCAATCATCATTGGCAACAAAGCAACTCTTGACTCCACCTTTCCCATTCCTCCACTTTCAACTTACATACCTTCCAGGTCTGATCTAATGTTGATTATGGAACGTCTTGGGAGTTCGGTCAATGAAAACAATACCTCACTTACACAGGCACGTATTGCATTGCCGAACGCCATTTCAAGAATCGACTCAGACTTCCTCTCTTTTTACCACTGCGTCACTCTAAACCTTCAGATATCCATTATAAGTTTATTTGTAACATTTTACTACTTTTGATAAGTTCGTTCTCCATTTTCTTTCTCTCACCATGTGGGACGTCTCTGAAATTATAATTATGGAAAAATAAAGAACAAACCATAATGGCATTTCAATTTATTTACTACTTTTGACTTTTCCAAACATCGTCTAATTTGCGTTTATAGGCATTGCATCACGTGGGGAACACTCTCTAACTAAAAATACATACTATATTTTTAAATCTTATTCATTTATATTTTTACGATCCTTGATGTGTGCCATTTTATATTGTAGAATCAATCCATATATTTTTGGATATTTATTTTACATTATAATACTTCTTTTCATTACGTACATAAACAGCTAAAACCATTAGCCAACCTATATAAACATCATCTGGAACCTTATATTCTTAGACATCATTTTTTAAATTTTCCATGACCTGCTTCTAAGATAATTTAACTTTAAAAATTCTGTTTTAACAGTGGCGCCTTTCTACCAACTGTCCCTTCTCATATCTTGATCCTTCCAACTCTGCCTTCCATACTTCTCTCGTCTCTTGATCCTTTTCCTTAGGCCTTCTATGCCTTCGTTTTAACCACCCCTCGTCCATCGCAGAGTTCCTGTTCGTCGACTTTTTTTTTTGTTATTGATTTGCCCCAGTCCTTTGCAGAAACCAATTCAGACCCGCTTCCTTTATTTTTCACTGCGTCACTGCCTATCCCAAACCTTTGGCTTAAGTCAATTTTATTTTATATTACTTTCATTATCATACTTCTCCTCGTTCCTGTATTTACATCCCTGAAACTATGTTGTAAATACTCATGGCACCTTAAGTAACAAAAAACTGTAAATAGAATACACAACTTTCCCAAATATTTACCCTCGCTATTGTGTGTGTTTACTCTAAATTTATCCTTTCTATGTACTCCTAATATATAAATTTTTGTAGATTTATAATATTATATCAGTGTGTCACCACTACTCCCCTTCATCTTTTTTTTTTATTCTAGTAACTAATTTGTGCCTCAAATTATTTCCCATTTAATAGGTTTGCTAGATTTTATCTCCATTTTATTTTACTCCCCTAATCAAACCTTTCTCACCGGGGGAACATTCTATCGTAATTTAAACAATGCGATATGTAAGTAATAAAGTATGTCGCCTTTTCTAGTCGTCTCAAAGTGACACCAGCTTGCCACGGGACACCTGAGAGATCCAGAGAGGGACAAAAGAAGGGGCGTCCAGATGTTGACAGTTAGTTTGGACAGTGGATATTTCGGACAGGCCCGCTGAGACTAGGTTCGTTGTCATCTCGCGGCGGCCCTCGTGGCCGCCGTTTTGACTCCTCCGCGGCTTCATGTAGGACGCCGAGTTTTCCTCAGTTAATCCTCAACTTTCCCCTGGTCCTGGTGCCACGTGAGACGTACTAGGAGAGCGTCTTTTGATCCCAAACTTTGTCCTTACTGTCCCGTGCGGACTTCCCACTCTGCACGCCTTGCTACTCAACCCCGACTGCTTCTTACTCACTTGTTGGCTTACCCGGGTTTACGACATATATATATATCGTAATTTAAACAAATATATGTAAGTAATAAAGTATGACGTCTTTTCTAGTCGTCTCAATTTGACACCAGTTTGCCACCGGACCCCAGGGGAGGGGAGGGTGACCCACAAAAGACTGACCAATGAGCATCAACACCCGGGGGATCCAGTGAGGAACAAAAAGGGCGCTGATCCGGATGTTGACAGTTAGGTTACAGTGGATATTTTGGACAGGCCCGCTCAGTACTAGGGTTGTTTTCATCTCACTGCGGCCCTCGTGGCCGCCGTTTTGGCTCCTCTCTGCCCCCGCGGCTTCAGGTAGGACACCGAGCTTTCCTCTGTTAATCCTCAACTTTCCCCTGGTTCTGGTGCCACTTGAGACGTACTGGAAGAGCGTCTTTTGATCCCAAACTTGGTCCTTACTGACCCGTGCTGACTTCCCACTCTGCACGCCTTGCCACTCAACCCCGACTGTTTCCAACTCACTTGTTGTCTTACCCGGGTTTACGACAGTAGACGTCATACTTTATTACTTACATATCTTTGTTTAAATTACGATATATGTATATATTGATAATAGAGCAAACCATAAATACATTTTATTAAATATTCAGCCAATTGATATATTGATAAAAGAAATTATATTTTGATCCAGTATATGTCTTTTTAATTAAATATATATATGCTAATTTAAACCAACAACCCCAAAATATAACAAGATTTTCATGTTGTATATTAGAAACACATATGTAAATGATTATACCAATGATTGACATGTGTCATTACACCATCATATGTAATGTACTTTGTACAAACTGAGGATAAAAACTCTGTGATAGATTAAGAGTTGAGCTAAGCAAGAGATAGAGGTCATAACGTCTAAAATCGAGATAGATTTAGAATTCCCACAACAAGGTCTAAAAATGGAAACTGCCACGGCGACAGTGTACAGTTTCGCCAGACGATCCACGCCCCTCTCGCATGTGCTGAAATGCAAAATCCCCTTTCTCAGAAAAGGTACATAAAGCCCCCGTCCTAGCTAAAAAATACAGTTAGTTTACCATCTGCGCGAGCCCTCGTCGGTTGTACCTCAGGTCCATCTCATCCATCATGTAGATCAGTAAGAAACTTCTATCTCCCCATCTTTCGCTCCTAGCTCAACTTTTATCTGTTCACGGAACTTTCTTAGTGCAACTGTGTCTTCGTTTTTTGTGTGGACATTCCTAAGCTTTCTACTCTGCCTCGACCACGACTGCCTATACTTTGTGAGAACTGTAAAAGGTCTTCCAAGGTGCAGAGAGGTACTGGAAAACTCCCCATCCTGACTGTTCCTCTCGGTCAACACAGTATAGCGAGAGTTACAGGGACTCACACCAAAGATTAAGTCGACTGGATACCTCATCACAGATTTAGTCGACAAAACTCTACAAGAGGCTACCAGACCTCACCACATATATATATAGTTGTCATATTGCCAATGATCCTCTCGACTTAAACGGGCCTATTGTTGTAACCCCGATTAAACCGACGAGCGAATAAACTCTCAGTCGCTCGTTAGGCGAGTGTCGATGTTCTTCCCACACGCGGACAACAAGAAACAGAGACAGGGCTAGATGTTAGCACCGAGCGGGTCGGAGACAGCCCATGGGACATGACACAAACTTGGATGCCCAACACTGAGACAAGGAGAGAGAGCCAGAAGCGGCCTGCCTAGATGGACACACTGTATCACACACTGAGCTGATTCTGTTCTGTTTACCCCGGGGCGCGGTCACCTATAAAAAGCCCCGGAAAGGGCCCTATCTGGACTTCGGCTATGTTCTCTGAATCTTTGCCTCGTAGCTGTCTCCAACCGCTCTTTTGCTGTTTTTATTTTGATGTCATCATTTTGAGTTTGAATGCAAATAAGAATGATACAGGTTATATTAATAAAGATATAGCATATCAAACAAAATATGGGGGTGATAGCAAATAGGAGCGGGGTACATTTTTACAAGAGAGTATGATATTAAACTATTGACGCTAACTTAACTAATTATATGACATGTTAAATTTACTAACATTGTCATTATAATACACTAATCGGATTGTCTAAATACACATTACACCCCAGTCACAATACGATGAAGACAATACTTTATTTGAAACCTTTCGAGCAGAATTTCATATATCGTTGTTCTATCTTCCCTGTTTTTTCACTCAATTCGTGAGATAACCATTTACCTTCCTTCCGGATCTTTTTCATAGAATACACACACACACACACAAAAGCCTTTATTAAGACACACAGGTCTTATAGAGGATTCTCCTTGGGGTTACAAAACGGAGAAACCTATGAAAGTGGGAAATAAAAAATGGAGAAAGATTATATACATTTGGTAAATATATACAGATTATAAGAAAGAATAAAAAATAAGAAGAATAAAAAAAAATCAAAAAAAGAAAAAAAAAATTTTGGAAATATGGATGGGAGAAGTGGAGAGCGAAAAGAGGAAAGAAAACAGGTATTTACATATGGAACAAGACAATTTAAGCTCTCACACAGCACAGGTGGGCCATGTATTTTTTAAGAAATCTTTAAGAGATTTCCCAGGAAAATCCGCGTGTTCAGGGTTGTAAGGTAAACACCGTTTTATCAGTGTGGGGGTTAACTTATCGTATCTGCCTAAACAAATAATTGGATGTTGGTTCTGTCTTTCTCATCAAACAGAAATTTTTGGTATGTTTGAATGTTCGGTTAAGTCTTTCTTTTTTACAGCATTTTTATGGAAGTTATATAGATTTAGAGCTACTGAACTATTGTCTATAAAGTTGGATAATAAAGAATATAATGTGAAGTGTGTATGGCCTATCTTAGAGAAGAGTATTTTTCTTTCCGTGTCAAGAGGCATGCATTCAAATATATAATGTTCTAATTAATTTTCGGTTCTATTTTTGCATAGTTGGCAATACAATTCTTCTGTCCTTAGATATTTTATATGGTCTTCTCGATATAAAACAAATAGAATTCTCAATTGCGCAATGAGGCGTTTAGCCGGCAGTGGGAGTTCACTTAGTAGATAGTTCTCTGCTGCGAATGTTTTATGTAAATATTTCTTTTTCATAGAATAAAAACGAAGTGAAACAGCTTGCTAAGTGATGTTGAGAGAAGTTTCTAAAAGTTCTTGTGTTTGGGAATCGTCTTCATCTAATAATGCTTTAAAATCTCATCCTCAAACCTTTTTGGCCGCTTTCCGTGTTCTTTGTCGTTGACATCAAAATTTCCAGATTTGGATCGTTCAAACCGCTCTTGACAGGTTCATAATAAAAAGCATTGTTTCACATAGGCGCTCTAGAGTATTCGATGAGCTTCGGTTGAGTTTTTCCTGAGGCTGAAGATGAAAAGCAAAGCTTCCAGCAAATGAGACTCTCCAGGTACAGATGTAGACATCTAAAGAGCTTAAAATAAAAATGAGCACAATATTTTATATTAATAAATACCTATTGCTAAATAGCTAGTGTTTAAGACGAAGAAATCGATGCAAAACAAAGCAATAGGTATTGCAAAAAAATGCAAAAAAAAAAAAAAAAAGAATCAAAAGGTGGAATATTTTTTGTATTTCGAAGTGTTTGAGTTTTCTATATTTTATTATATTTTAATGTAACGCTTTATATATAAATAAATATTTTCTACATTTTAATTGATAATTTAAAAGCTGTGATTTTTAAATGAAACATGGCCCAGTATATTGACTCGTGAGGAATATAGTGGGGATATTTAATATTTTTCGTTTTCAAAATATTCCTTTTGATTCCCGTTCACGATATATTTCATTCTATCTATATAGAGCATAAAGTGATAGTGTAGTAAGATCCCTCGTAGGTGAAATATATTATTTCTCCTTAATAAAACTGACAGACCACCATAATTAGCTAGTTGAATGTTTCAAGGACCAGCCGTTGCTTGCGTTCTTAATATACCTACTCTCAACCCTGCTAATTAAACCTGATTTCCACTGACCTTGGCCATTAGGAGCAGAATATGTAATGTGGGAGAAATGAAATATTAATATTTTATTATCCCCTTGTACATTAGGGGACTGAATATTTTATACATTAACTTTCTATCGGTAATACTCTATTAGATTTAATAAAAGAAATCTTAAGTTTTTGAAAAGCCTATATTTTATATCTTCGCGTATATATATATATATATATATATATATAAACCCTCAAAAGAAATTTTTAATTATTGATTCAGTAGTTTTCAGAAAAGATATATAAAGAAAAAAATATATATATTAAAGGTAAATTTTAAAAAATGTGTTTAAATATTTTGAATAAAGCAATGTATATAAAATATATTTAACCGAAAAGCATGCTTATTTCCTATAATATATGTTAAAATTTGATTTAAAAAAGGCCAGGTGTTGAAATTGAAAACGAAATTCAAATGAACCTTTAGATGGGCTGTACCTCTACGACCAAACTAAGACGGTCGCAGAGGCTTCTTGAGAAATTAAGAAATGAGTATTCAAGTACAAACTTGCGTGAAGATGATGAAGATGTGAAAAAATAAAAAAATAGAAGAAAAAAAAAGTCAGGTGTTGATATTTGTTGATATTAAAAACCTGTTTTTTTTTTCTTTTGTATTTGGTTGTAAAGAAAGTTCGTTTGGTTTTATTCCACAATTTTATTTAGACAAAAACATTAATTATAACAATTAATAAATCAATTATGTATTATCCGTTATTATTTACGACCTCCTCCCAACGTTCGACTAGTTTGTTGAAGCTGTTCCGCCAAAAATAGCCCGGTCTGGTGTCGAAAAAGTTTTTGAGCCAGGTTTTGAGGTCCTCTTCATCATCGAAGGTAGTACCTTTCATATGGTTTGACATGGAGCGGAAAAGGTGGAAATCGGTTGGTGGAAGATCCGGAGAGTACGGCGGATGCTGTAGAACTTCCCATTCGAGCTCTTGAAGGGCGGCTTTGACGACTTGTGCAACATGCGGTTTAGCGTTTGTCTTGATGGAGAATGATTTGACCTTGTCGATCTGGTCTTTTCTGTTGAATAGCCTCATTCACGCGATGCAATTGGGCAAAGTAGAGGCCCTTGTTGACCGTGGCATTCCTTTCGAGCATTTCCCAGTAGAGCACACCTTCGCAGTCCCAAAATACGCAAATCATAGCCTTTTGTGGGTGATGATCTTGTTTTATTCTTGGCTTCGGCGTATCTCCTTGAGCTACCGACTCTTTGCTTCATATTCACGTATAGACACCATTTTTCATCTCCCAAACGATTCGGCATAAAAACCGTTGTTTATGGCCCCGTGTTGATTGATAGCGTGCGAGATGTTGAGCAGCGATTTGAGGGCGATTTTTTGTTGGTTTCATTAAACTCGTAAGGCACCCATGCTCTGAGTTATTGAGAAAAACCTATTGATTGAAGATAGTTGGAGATGGTCACAGCACTATATTTCATTTTTCGGCCAACTCACGGGTTGTTTGGCGACCATCTTCCTTAGCTTCCATCGCCCTGGCCTTTAGATGTTCTTCATCGAATTCTGATGGTCGTCCGCTTCAAAGCGTGTCTTCAAAGTCCAAGTCGCCGTTTTTGAACTTTGCTAACCATTTATGTGCTGCTCGCTCCCCTATGATCCTTTTCAATACACGTTGCATATGTCCCGAGCTGCTTCGGCTGCTTTTTGACCTCGATGAAATGTTGATGTTTGCCTCCTGGATATTCCATTTTCAAGCCTGAAAAAAATAACAAAAGATTACGTTTTTCAAATACAAATAATACAGGTTTGTAGAGAACAAGTACTATGTTCTATTTGAAAGCCTTTTTGTTTATTTTACAGAAAGGCACCTGATTTTCCATGATAGCAGACACTTTCTGATCATGGTCATACTCAAAAGATCCCATTCTTCCTTTACCACTTTCCAGAGACCTTCAATTGTCCTAGGGTGTCTCTTTCCAAGTGCTCTTTTAAGGAATCCGAAATGCGAAAATCCATCGGGGCTAAATCAGGAGATTTTACAGGGGTTCTGTTCTTTGGAATAGTGTTGATTTCTGTTCTTTGCCTCAGATCTTCCAAATAAGCTTGGGTTGAAGATGAGGTATGACTTGTGGCGTTATCATGGTGAAACCAGACTTTGTTGCTCTGTTTTCCATAGATAGAGGGAATATCATTTGAAAATATAGGTTCTAAAATGTTGTTTTGATAGTACTCCGAGTTTATTTTGGCATTTCTTTCAACTTTTCTTATTTTCAATTTTCCTTCATATGATATACCGCATGCCACCATAAATCCTTTGGGGTAACTTTCGGCACATTCCTTTAACCAAATTGGCCTAGATTTTTCCACCCTTTTTTGATAGTATATAGCTCTTTTTCTGTCGCTATCGGTTAAATATACCCATGCTTCGTCATATGTAACAATAAATTTCCATCTATCAGCAGCCAAGAAATTTTCATAAAAATATCTGCTGATAGTGTGTCGCTGACGAATATGGCTCTGAAACAATTTGTGAACCGCATATATATATATTTTTTTGTAGCTTTTAGGCCTAAATCTTTATTTATTATTTTTATTCATTGTTGACACTGATGTTCCTATTAATTTGGCTATATCCTTTTGTGGCATAGGATTTTCTTTTGTTATATATTTTTTCACTTTTTTTGACAGTTGCAGGAGTTCTCACAGATATAGGGTGATAATCTTTTGTCCATTTCTCCGTAGGTACTTTGAATAAAAACTTGATATTTTTGTCGTGAATAATATTATAAATACCTTTTTTAGAAATGTTGATATTATCTTTTTTGCATATTTTAATTATGTCCAAATAGGTAAGATTGGATCTGGAAAGCCCAAAAAATATAACCTCTCATGAAATTATTTTATTTGAAGGCCATTTCTTTTTTAAATAACAAAAGACATGTATTGCGTGTTAGAATTAGCTCAAGCCTTTTCGAATTCTACGTTGTTGATTTTTTAAAATAAAGTAATAGTTCCTTTTTTACACACAACGGGCGCTCGTTTCCTATAAGTGTGAACACCCTATGTATATAAGATTTTAAAAAAAATAAATAACAATGTGTTAATTTATAAAATGCACCTGGTTGGGTTTTCTTGATTGATCAAGAAAAGGGGTTGACCAAATATAATAAAATAACCTGATTCCGTTGATTTTTATTCCACTAGAAGACGCTCTGCCTTCTAAAATGATCAGAATATGCTTATTTCATTTTGAATGTCAACAAATGACCTATTTCTATTTGTTTTCTTTACTTTTAAAACACACACATTTATGTAGATCAATATCCTCTCGGCGAAATTTCATCTATATTTAAGCCATAGATTTGGCCTTGCTATTCTGCCATCTGCCACAATAAAGTCCCCTCTAGGCTGACGAGGGCCATATATATAATATATTTAAACAGTATGAAACAGTATTTCACACATTTCCCAATTATTTAGAGCCGATACTTTATAAGATCATACCCTTCTATTAAAATGTACACTGCTCCTATTTGCTACCACTCCATATTTTGTATATACGCAATATCTTTATTAATATAACCTATACACCCTTATTTGTATTTAAACTCAAAATGATATGACGTCAAAATAAAAACCGAAAGAGTGGTCAGCTGGTGGCGACTGCAGGCAGAGGGGAGGTAATAGCCGACGCCCAGATGGTGCCTCCCTTAAGCGCTTTTTAT
This sequence comes from Cordylochernes scorpioides, assembly GCA_030710605.1. Classification (NCBI taxonomy): domain Eukaryota; kingdom Metazoa; phylum Arthropoda; class Arachnida; order Pseudoscorpiones; family Chernetidae; genus Cordylochernes; species Cordylochernes scorpioides. Next base: position 48,746,607 of record CP092876.1, read on the forward strand.
AGACGACCCCTGTCAACAGGACAGGTTTTAGCAGGGGGTCAGAGCGATGTGTGCCCATCGGCAGACCGCTTCCGTTCTCTCTCCATGTCTCGTTGTTATAAATCCAGGTTTGTGTCATGGCCTCTACCTCTGTCCCGTGGGCTGTCTCCGATTACTCTCGGTGCTAACATCTAGCCCTGCCTCTGCTTCTTGTCTTGTTGTCCGCGTGTGGGAGGAACATCAACACTTGCCTCACGTACGCGACTGCCAGCTTATCCATACGTCGATAGGATCATTTGCAACAATATTACAGAAAGCCGACAGGATAACTGGGGACAGCGGCATGCAGAGGATGACAGAGGTACCTGTGGTCAACGACGCATGCATATGGATGCCCCGCCTACAATACCCCCCCCCCCCCCCCTCCCATCTTGACGATCCTGTGAACCATCTCAAAGACGCCATGCCATGTCTCGTTGTTAGAAATACAGGTTTCTGTCATGTTCATGTGGGAAATTTGCCGGGAGGAAATTGATCTACAGAGACAAAGGCAACTCTCCCGTTAAAATAGACGTCAAAGCTAGACGCCATCTATTGTCCGTCGCCGCAAACTAGCGTCTCGGCTGGGTGACAAAGCCACAACACCAGCTTTGGCAAACTGAAAAACGTCCCCCTAGAGACCATGGTTTCGGGCTAATGACCCTCGTCAGCCCATAGCGGACTTTATTCTGGCAGCTGGCAGAGTGGCAAAGCCAAATCTATGGCTAAAATATAGATGGAAATTTCGCCAGGAGAATATTGATCTAAATATATGTGTGTTTAAAAGGTAAAGAAAAAAAAAGAAATAGACCAGGTGGTGATACTTAAAATGAAATAAGCATATCCTGATCAATTTAGAAGACTTCTAGTAGAATAAAAATCGCTGAACGTCGATTCAGGTTATTTTTTAAATATTTGGTCAACTCCTTTTCTTGATAAATCGAGAAAAGCCAACTAGGTGCATTTGTAGATTAACACATTGTAATATATTTTTTTAAAATTTCATATAAAACAGGAACTAAATATATATTTTTTAATATGATGATTAATAGTGAGATTTCTGTGTATCTTTATTCTTAAAATTTAATTTTGTTTATATACAAGGGTCACTCCAAAAGGTTTTTCAATCAATATTAAATAAATAAAATATTGTCATAGTAATGAAGGTGATCAGTCGTTTGGGTAGAATAAAATAATAATTTATTAGATGACTTTAAATAGTTAATTAGTTTGAGGGATACAAAGAAATAGAGGTAAACTAAGTTAAATGGATAAAAATATTGGTAAATTAAGGAAGTCAGAGACCCAAACGGCTGGCGATCGGCTACACCTCTCTTTTACAAACTTCCCGCCTAGCGCGCCCGCCATCTATCGGAGCTTAGGTACATAACACTCGCCGAGCTGACAGCGCGCGCCACCTATCGGGGCTTAGGTACATAACATTCGCCAAGCTGCCGATGTATTATATACAGTTACAAACTATGTGCATTTACTATGTGCAGCGACCCGCTGCTTAAAAAAAAATCTACACTCTGAGATCAGTCCTGTGTTAGTTCTTCTGGGCTTCTGTATTATTTCATCCGCAGGACGTGGACGATGTCTTTGATATTTCGTTGTCGGGGTCTCCTCTCCAAGGCCTCTACTTCATAAGTTACTTCAGACAGTTGTCTCACAACTTTATAGGGGCAGAAGTACCTTTTAAGTAGCTTCTCCGCAGTCTTTGTTTACGCACAGGTGTGTACACCCACACAAGGTCTTCCGCGCAGTACTGGACAGGTCTATGGCTTTTGTCGTATCGAGATTTGTTTTTTTCTTGCGCCTTTAAGATGTTCAAACGGGCTAGCTGGCGTGCGTCCTCGGCATTTGTGACTAAACTCTCCACGTAGTCTTCCAGATTGGCTTCCTCTCTATACGTCAGGATGGTGTCCAATGGGGTCTCGACATCGTGTCCGTGTACAAGATAGAAAGGGCTAAACCCAGTGGTTTCCTTGTTTGGCGGTGTTATAGGCAAAAGTTACGTAAGGGAGAACTGAGTCTCAGTTTCTTTGGTCTACGTCAACATACATAGACAGCATGCCACCAAGTGTCTTGTTAAGTCTCTCGGAGGTGGTAGTCAGAAGTAAAACGATGTGCGGTCCCACTGAGCTGTTGATCTCCCGTATTTGGTATGGCTTTAGTCATAGCATACCTTGTTAGATAGTCTGTCGCGACTACGGTCCATTTATTGCCATCGTCCGAGGTAGGGAATATTCCTAACAAATCTATCCCTATTTTCTGAAAAGGTCGTGCAACCGGCGGAATTGGCACAAGTAGCCCTGGTGGACGTTCGGTAGAGCCTTTTCGCCGTTCACATTCTCGACAATGTGCCACATATTGTCGCACAGATCTATGCAAGCCGGGGCAGAAATATTTTCTTCTAATGCGTTCGTATGTTTTTGCAAATCCCAGGTGTCCCACCATTGGTGCATCGTGGGCTTCCCTCAAAATGTCAACCCTCATTTGTGTGGGAACTACTAAGAGCCAAGGTTTGCCCATGGGATCATAGTTTTTGCGGTAGTAGATGCCGTCGATTATTTTGTATCCACTTTCACATTTGAAATCAATTTCCTGAATTATTTTTTTGGGCTGGACATCGCTTCTTTGCTCTTTTCTTATGTCGGTAATCGAAGCCATTTCTGGTATGTTTTCTTCGTTGCATTGAGGGAGAGGACTTCTTGAGAGGCAATCCGCATCTTGGTGTCTTTTACCATTCTTATACACAATAGATATGTCGACTCTTGATGTCGCAAGGCCCACCTAGCTAGCCTTCCCGATGGATCCTTTACATTAGCTAGCCAACACAGGGAATGATGGTCGGAGACGACGGTGAAATGTTTTCCAAACAAATATGGTCTGAACTTGTAAATGGCCCAAACTACAGCTAGGCATTCCCTCTCCGTCGTGGAATAATTTGTTTCTGCGGCGTTAAGTGTTCTTGATGCATAGGCGATAGGCTTTTCTTTTCCTTCTAGTTGGGTCAACACTGCTCCGACGCCATATCCACTCGCGTCGGTATGTACATGTGTCTCAGCATCTTTTTTAAATTGCCAAGCACAGGATCGGTAGTTAGGGCTGATTTTAATATTTGGAAAGATTATTCTTGTTCGTTAGACCAAAAGAACTTTACGGTATTCCTCAGGAGGTCGTGTAACGGCTTTGCTTTATTTGCAAACTCTTTCACAAATCGCCTGTAATGTGAACACAATCCCATGGAACTTCTTACTTCAGTTGTTGTTTTTGGAGTCGAGAAATTTGTAATTGCTTCAATTTTGTCGGGATCAGGGCAAATGCCGCTCTCTGTAACCAGATCTCCTAACACTTTGATTTCTCTTGACCAAAAACGGCACTTCTCATGATTAATACACAAGCCTGCTTGCTGGAAAAATCTGAGAACTTTCCCCAGGCGTTCAATATGTTCTTTAAATGATGTAGCATAAACAATTATATCGTCTAAATAACAAAGACAAATTGTCCATTTCAGTCCTGCTAGTAGCTTGTCCATCATTCTATCGAATGTTGCCGGTGCATTGCATACACCGAAGGACATCACCCGGAACTCTTATAAGCCATCAGGGGTGATGAAAACTGTCTTCTCCCGATCTTCCGCGTCGAATTCTATCTGCCCTATCCTGTCCATGCTGGAAAATAATTTAGCTCCTGTAAAGCTATCCAAAACATCATCATTTCTAGGTAATCGAAAATTTTGGTGACTTGTTGAGCTTTCGGTAGTCTACGCAAAATCTCCAGGACCCCTCTTTCTTTTTAACCAAAACTACTGGGGGCGACCAAGGACTTTCGGAGGGTTGTACATTTCCCATCTTTATCATTTTATCGACTTCACTTTGTATAGCTCGTCTTTCGACTGGAGACACCCGGTATGGTCGTTGTTTAATACGACGGCTGTCTGAGGTGTCGATTTTATGTTTCACATTGGAGGTTGTACTGAATGATTTTCTCTCAAAATCAAAAACCTCCGAGTACTTTTCTTAACATTCTGAAATTATTGTCTTTTGATCTTTATCTAATCTCTTGTCTACCAGAGATAGGATTTGTTGGCGTCTATCCTCACTCTTAATGTTTGATTTAGTTTTCTCGTCTTCAGCTGTGTCAACACTGTAGATTCCGTTACTTCAAATTTTCTTCAAGTATCCTACAAGCATACCAGCTGGGATTATTTGATTCTGAGAAGTCCCATTAATTACCCATATCTCCCCTCTGCCGTGATGGAAGTTAATTATGGACGATGGTATGAACAATTCTTTTTTTAAGATAAGATATTTGCTTACTTCTATCATTAGATCTTTTCCACCTCGAATCTCTTTGAGCGAGCTGGAACAAAACAGTCTTCTAACGCATGTGTAGACAGGTCTTCTTCTAGGCCGTCGTTCACACTTTCCTTCAAATGTATTTCACCTCTCTCCACAATCAATCACTGCACTTGTGGCTCGAAAGAAATTTCTGGACCGTGACGGCGGGCGGCTAACTTCGGCAACACCGGAGCTGACGTCACACACCCCTACTTTCACTTTTGGTTTTTGTATTCTGCGTCGGCGTATATAGCCGAGCTGACTCATATTTTCTTTCCCCATGATTACCCTTTCATCAATATATATAATCCTTTCACCTTGTTGTAGTTAATTAAAGAATAATTAACGTTAAGCGCTGTGTGTGTAATCAAATTGAAATACAACAAAGATTATTAGACTGAAGAAGCGCAAGACCTAAAACGTCAGACTGAAGAAGCGCAAGGCCTAAAACGTGAGTAACCAAATTTATTTTGATTACTTGGCCCATCCTTTTTCTAATTATCAACTTATCAAATATTTTGTAAAATGGCAAAAACGACGATTGCAAAATTAAATGGTGCTAATTACTCCAGCAGGAGCTTCCAGATGAAACTCGTTCTAATCGAAAACAACTTGTGGAGTTTGATCAATCCAGGAGAGGCTAAGCCTGACTCTAGTGACCTTGTTGCAATAAAACCTTTTTTGTCGCGGGAGGGTAAGGCGTTTGCAAAAATTTGCCTCGGGATTAATGATGAACAACAATTGCATGTTCAACATTTGAATACTCCGAAAGAGGTCTGGGAGGAACTGTAAAAATTATACGCACCAAAGGATAGTAGATATCGATCCGTACAACTAAGAAGGCAGTTATATGGCCAAAGGTTGTCTGTCTCAGCACAGCAATATGGAAGGGTATATGGGGAAGATAAACCACACTGTAAACGAACTGGCCCTAATAGTAGACAAAATTGATGATGGCGATTTGGCTATGGTTCTTTTAGGTGGATTACCAGAGGATTGGGACACCGTTGTCTCAACCATATGTAACTTGCCTGATTCAGACTTCACGACCGCCACAGTTAAAAGACGGCTGCTGGCAGAAGAAGAAAGGCATTCGTCAAATCTACCAAAAGATGTGGGTGCCATAGTCTTTAATGCCTCTTCGAAGCACATTGAAACAGAAAAACAATTTAAAGCAAAGGTTGTTTGTTTCAAATGTTGAGGTAAAGGCCATTAGGGAAGGGAATGCAGGAAGAAAGTAAAGAATGAACAAAGACCAAAGAGGTTTGACCAAAACGAAGGCGTAAATATGTCGGCAATGTGCAACACTTTGTTTGGAGCTACCGCCGAGACCTGGATCATAGATTCTGGAGCGACGCACCATATGTCTCCCAAGAGAGATTACTTCACATGTCTATAAGAGTGCACAAGCAATATGAGTTCCATCACTGATGCGAATGGCTCTTCTATAGAAGCATGTGGTATCGGTACTGTCAGTGCTAATATTGTTGGATACAAGGGAGATGCCAGCAATTTGGTTGCCCAGAACACCTTGTACGTTCCAGATATGCGTCACAGTGTTCTGTCTGTACTCCAAATGATAGAAAACGGTAGAAAAGTTGTCTTCAATAAGAGTGGTTGCCACATTATGGACATGAAAGGTAAACTCTTGATAGAGGGAAAGAAGCTGGGTAGACTTTACTACGTCCAGGCTATTCCATCCTCTCCTATAGATCAGAATGATCGTGTTTATCTTTCATCTGAATGCAAGGAAGAGCTTACAATGGAACTTTGGCACAAAAGGCTGATGCATGTAAATGCATATACGATAGCAAAGATGGCCAAGAACCAAAGCGTAAGAGGACTTGATTGCAACCCGGCAAAGCCAGAAAAGTACGAAGTCTTACCGTTTGCCATTCCTTCAGCACTCACACAAGGAGGAAAAAGAAATCATGCCGTTGGACTTGGTGCATGCGGACTTGATGGGTCCACTTGACGTATTGAGCTGGGGAGGAGCCAAGTACGTCTTAACCATCATTGATGAATCTACGAGATATGCAAGTGTATTTTTCTTGAAAAACAAAGGCGGAACCCTGGGAAAAGTGTGGATTCAAGAATCTGAGAAACAAACCAGCCGGAAACTAAAACAAATACGTACGGATAATGACTTGGAATTTTGTTCCAAGGAATGGGACATTTTCTGCACGAGCATTGGAATAGTTCATGAACACACTATGACGTATACACCCCAACAGAAGGGGGGGCAGAAAGAATGAATAGGACACTCCAAGATCTTGTCAGGAGCACTATATCTGGAAGTGGTCTGCCAAAGGCTTCCTGGGCGGAGCTGACTTACACCGTAGCCTATGTCAGAACCAGAGTTCTCAACAATCACAATGGTGAAAGCACGCCATATGAACTGTGGACAGGGAACAAGCCTAGCCTTAAACACATAAGAGCTATTGGCTGTCAAGTATTTGTCCATATTCCAAGACAAGTCCGTAAATCCAAACTTGAAAGGAGAGCTGTCAAAGGTAACCTTGTTGGATATGCACTCAGAGGACGTGGTTACAGAGTGTGGATTCCTGAGATGAAGAACGTGGTGGAATCTCATGACTGTGTCTTTAAAGAGAGTGATGTATCGAGGAACGACAGCAACCGGGAGGTGCTTCCATCAGTTGAACACTACAGCTATGGGACTCAACGGGAGATTGAAGAGTATCCAGTGTCTTTATTAGATCAAGAAGACGTGATACCTACAGAAGAGGACAGCCATAATGAAGATACTGTGAACCCTTCTCCTACACGATCTCATCCAATGATCCTAAGGAACCAGAGAAATTCTCAGAACTCAATTGAACTCCTCAGTACTGAAGTAAATAAGGGAGATCCTACTTCGTATAAAGAAGCTATCCAAGGCCCTGAAGCTGAGCATTGGCTTGAAGCAATCGAAGAAGAATTGGAATCCTTGAGAAAGCACAAAGTTTGGGAACTAACAGAACTACCAAAAGACTCTGCCCCAATTGTTTGTAAGTGGGTACTACCCAAGAAGACCAACGCCGAGGGTCAAGTAGTTAGATACAAGGCCCGACTTGTGGCAAAGGGACTTAGAGGTCACTTCGAAACAAAGTACATCGGACCAGTATCCAACCTGCTTGGTGTCAACTTCACTCCATCAAAGGGTGGATGCGTAACTCTAACACAAATAGCCTATTACCAAAATTCAAAACTATTTTAAAGGCGTATATTAAAAAATATCAAAAAGAATCTTACGCCTTTAAAATAGTTTTGAATTTTGGTAACAGATGGCGCGCTAGTGCATCATATTACAAAGAGCCTATATAAAAAGTCTACTCAAACGGTTCAATCTTCAGGAAGGAAGAGAAGTCTCAACGCCGATGGAAACCAGACCAGAACTTCTTGAGGAAGAGATGAGGAAAACTGCCAAGACCTTCCCTAGCGTGAAATAATTTAATATCAAAAAGAATCTTACGCCTTTAAAATAGTTTTGAATTTTGGTAACAGATGGCGCGCTAGTGAATCATATTACAAAGAGCCTATATAAAAAGTCTACTCAAACGCTTCAATCTTCAGGAAGGAAGAGAAGTCTCAACGCCGATGGAAACCAGACCAGAACTTCTTGAGGAAGAAGATGAGGAAAACTGCCAAGACCTTCCCTAGCGTGAAATAATTGGTGGACTGCTCTACATTTCACAGCGGACAAGGCCAGACATTGCCTATGCAGTAAGTCAATTGGCTCGCTTTTGTTCAAAGTACACTAGAAAACACTGGGTTGCTGCGAAACGAATTTTAAGATACTTAAAATCTTCAGAGCATCTAGGCATCACCTATAGACGGACTGGGAAACAACTGTGTGTCTATTCGGATGCAGACAGAATGCTGGAAGACAGAAAGAGTACATCGGGTTACGTAGTGATGTTAGCAAGCGCTCCAAACCTATGGCGAAGTTCAAAGCAAACTGTCACCGCCCTCAGCACAATGGAGGCGGAATACATTTCCCTATCATCGTCAGTCAGGGAAGTGACATGGATCAGGGAGTTCCTGAACCATTTGGATATACCACATAATATGGTTAAGCCAACTCCGGTGTGGTGCGATAACTAAGCGGCTATAGCACACGCCAAGAGCTACATCAGCCGATTCAAGACCAGGCACATCGCTATTAGATATCACTTCGTCAGAGAAAAGGTGGATGACGGTGTGATTCAACTGGACTATGTTACAAGTGGAATAAACCTAGCGGACATTTTGACCAAGCCACTGTGAAGAAACCTAAACGAACTTCATCGTTCGAGACTTTTAAGCGGCGAAGTAATCCATGAATAAGAGATCACTTCGAGGGAGGAGACTGCTGGACCGTGACGACGGGCGGCTAACTTCGGCAACACCGGAGCTGACGTCACACACCCGTACTTTCACTTTTGGTTTTTGTATCCTGCGTCGGCGTAGCCGAGCTGACTCATATTTTCTTTCCCCATGATTATCATTTCATCAATATATATAATCCTTGTTGTAGTTAATTAAAGAATAATTAACGTTAAGCGCTGTGTGAGTAATCAAATTGAAATACAACATGAATCAAGACCAAGAATTATGTGATGGCTACATTCAGAGAAGACAAAAAAAGTAAAATAAATCTCAAGTTATCCAATCGACACTTTTAAGTTGCAGCGCCCCAGAGTTTCGATATGCTTCCTATTGGCGACTCTCAATACAGGCCCTTTTTCTGCAAAGAACGGAATTTTCAAATATCGACGAAAACTTTCCGAGATTACGGAATAATCGTCTCCAGAATCGACTAAGGCCTCAACATTCTGTCCATTTATGGTGATAACAACGTAGTTCCGTTTCATATTCGCAGTTATAATAGTGGGAGGATTTCTACCTTCGTCAGCGGCCTTACCTCCAGTCCCGGTCGCTCTCCTTAGTTTCCCTGGCTTAGGCGGCGAGGAGATTGACTGGATCGGCGAGAGGGCGACGGCGTTGCGTTTCGTCTAGAGGGGGATCTTCCACGGCCAGGATAGGGCGACGGGTTTCGAAAGCGGCGATCTACAAACTCAACTTCTTCGGCATTTTGGTTGAACAAGGTGTTGTAATTATTGAAGTAGGTCGGCCTTCTTACCCTGGCTTCCTCGAAAACACGCCTTCTGTCTCGGCAATATCGGGCTACATGTCCCGGGCGACCGCAATGGAAACATATTGGAACGTTTTCGTGTGTCCTCCATTCATCAGTTCTTCCCTGTGGTGGTGTCTGATTGGGTACCGATGGTCTTTGGTTCAGAAACTGCTGTCGTGGCGTCTGTTTGAATATTTTGGGTTGGTTAGAGTACTGCTGTCGTGGCATTGGCCTTTGAACGGGCTGCGAAATTGCAGACAGGTTCCTTTCAAATTCCTCTCGGATAATTAGATCCAGGGGAGATGGTTTGAGAGTGGCTGGCTCGGGATTCAATGCATGGTGGATTTCTTCTCGGACGATAGTCTAATGAGGTCCTCTATAGATTCCGATTCTGCTGGGTTGATGGCGGCAGCATTCGGCAGTCTGTCAAAACCTATCCGCGTATTAACACGCTTCTTTTGAGATAGTTCGATTTTTTGACACCACCTTATAAACTCCTCGGTCATGGCAATTTCAAAGGTGACAATTGCCCTATAAATTTCCTCATAGACCCCCTTGACTAAATGAGCAACTTTCTCATTTTCATTCATGTTGGGGTTAATTGGCCGGCATAGATAGAGGACGTCTTGAATATACGCCTCACTAGACTCCTCCTTTCCTTGGGCCCTGGCTTTTAGTTTTTCTAAAAGTTGGCCTTTTTCGCTTGCGTAATGCCCCAAGGCCTGAGACAACTTTGTCTCAAAAAGTTCCCATGAGGTTATTTGTTCCTCAACATTCTCTAACCAGACTTTGGCCGTTCCTGAGAGGAAGAAGTAAACATTTGCTAGGCACATGGAACGGTCCAAGCAGTTGTAGCGAGCTACACGATAGTACTATTTCTACCATTTATCTGGGCTTTGACCTGGCTCTCCCGAAAATATAGATGGGTTTATAATATGTTTGAAGTGGTACTCACCCTGTGGGGTCTCTCTTCCTTCGTGTTGCATCTTAGAACGTTCCAATGGGTTTAATCCTTGGATTCTACGACTTCTTCTTATAGCTTGGGAGCGAAGGGATGATCCAGCTTGTCTCCACCCGAATGTCACAGTAATGAAGGTGGCGAGTCGTTTGGGTAGAATAAAATAATAATTTATTAGATGACTTTAAATAGTTAATTAGTTTGAAGGATAAAAAGAAATAGAAGTAAACTAAGTTGAATGGATAAAAATATTGGTAAATTAAGGAAGTAATGTCAGAGACCCAAACGGCTGGCGATCAGCTACCTCTCAAGATGGCGACTATTGTTTACAAACTTCCCGCCTAGCGCGCACGCCATCTATCGGAGCTTAGGTACATAACACTCGCCGAGCTGACAGCGCGCGCCACCTATCGGGGCTTAGGTACATAACATTCGCCAAGCTGCCGATGTATTATTTACAGTTACAAGCTATGTACATTTTTGGTTATGACAATATAAAAAAAAATAAATTATACCATTAAAATTAAACATTTTCATAAAATAGTAAAAACAATGACCAATAGAGGGCGCGATTTTGTTCACAGCGGCAGCGGTAATTTCTAAACTTTGCATCAAACACAAGGGAGTTGACTAGAGAAAGTTTACGCGCCTAGATCTTTCATGATTATAAAAGTAATTTAACTTCAAAAGAATCCCATGAAATATTAATGAATGATTTAGGAAATAAATCTCATTCTATTAGAACAGTTTTTAATTGGTTTAATGAATTCAAATTTTAATGAAAATGAAAAAAACACTGCAAGCCTTTATAAATGTCGTAAATTCCATCCCCGAAAATGACTGGTGTAAGTGCTTCGATAATTGGTTTACACGAATGAAATATTGCATAGGTGCTAAGGGTGAATATACTTTGAGAAACTCTGATATTTTGAAAGTTGCTGCTTTAATAAAAATAAGTGATTGCAAAAACCTTTGGAGTGACCCTTTAATCTAATCGTTATGATGAATTACTTAAATTGACTTATTGTTATATATTAATATATGCTCTTACTCACATATACATAAAATATTCAAGAATCAAAATAAAAGATAGATTAAATTATCCTATATAGTGATATACGTTATTTATTGCTTTAATTCGATAAATTGTAACAATTTAAAATTTCCCTTTTGTTAAAATGCGTTAACATGTGTGTTGTTGAATAAAATTTAAAACTTTATTTCACTTGAATGATATTGTTTCATTTTACTTTGTTAAAAACATGCATGTTGTGAATTCATTGAGCTTTCAAATTATGTACATTTTTATATATTCAATATTTAACAGTTAGAGCAAAATTATATATAATAGCACAATATACTTATTTGTGAAACCATTTAAAATAAAAAATAAATTATACAAAATATGTTCATTTTGCAAATAAAAGGCATTCTTAACATACCAAAATATATTAGAACTATTTTAAATAAAAAAGTATTGTTTTATAAAAAATGCTCATCCTTTCCATCCCACAACATGGACACTAAAACTGAGGATCTTCTAATGACTATCTCTTCCAACTAGCAGAATCGGGTCGGTCACAAAGCCAAAAAAACTTGATTTAGCAAATTGATTATTAATTTTAAAAGTTAATATAAATAGTAAATATTATATAATTATATTAAAAATAAATAAGGCATCTCCTGACCACGAGCACATGTGCTTTTTATATTCTGTATATAATATTTTGTATTGAAAAATAATTTTTCTACCACCAATATTTCAATGAAAATATCGTCCATCTTTGTCAAGAATTGACCTATGATTTCATAGTATCATCACAAAATGCCGTTGGAAACATCTATTTGGGCATTATAGTGCGAAATATAAGAAATACAAGCACATTATCTCGTTACACAAAAAATTTCAACCAAATATCAACCTAAAAAAGGAATTTTCTTAAGCAGCGCTGATATATACCTAAATAGGATTAATTGACAGGGCCTTATATAGTGAAAATTTTGAAAATTTAATATCAATTTTATTTTTAAATACATATAGAGAGAAATCCATAATGCGAAATTTGATTTCAAAGGTACAAATAGGATTAAAAATATTTTACCGAACATATATTTTAAGGGATTTTCAGTTAGACGCGAAAAGGAATTTTATTGGTTTAACGAATTGAATCCATACGCTATTTGATCGGGCAGTTATAGTAGTCATACAGTTGTACATAGAAAGGGTTCAAAGGTTATGCTCGGTGCGCATTTTCTGAAAGTAGTTAGGAGACGATTAAAGCTTTTTCCCTGCTTGTTTGGCGTCTGACGCTCCTTTCACATACCCATGGTTCCGCTCTTTCCACTAGTTTTGATAAATTTAATTATTTATCTGTATTCTTATTTCATTTTCTTTATTTGCTTTTGAGTGTCAATTTCGGTTTATTAGGTCTTAGTATCTTTCACTTGGTTATCTGCAACCTGGTAACATTTTGTCAAGCTGGCTAAAAATTATTTTGTGTGAAACATAGTTAGGAAACATAAAATTAAAATTCTAAAATTTGAACACTCGATCTCGTTTATTTTACACCTTGAAATGTGCAACCACTCAACTCAAGTAACATCCTCGCTTTACAAACTTTAAAGCTGATTGGCTGATTTGGGTCATTGACAGTAGATACCAATTAGCGCACGAAAAACCTGACACTTTTATATAAACCGATTAAGATGCAGAGTATAGTTATTGAGAGGCCGATACATATAACAATCAAATAGTGATATTTCACGAGTCTGGAACCGCCACTTTCAGAGGACAGGGTTAATTATGAGAAATATATTTGAATTATATATTTAACTGATATTATTCAAGTAAGATAAATTTAATGAAAGGTTAAAAGAATCGCTGGTAGAGACCGGTTTTAAAATCTGACGATTTGTAAGAAAACAATACAAAAGTAAAATAGTAAATTCACACATTCTGACTTTTTTTAAATCACGGCAGGCAAAGAGAAAGAGAGAGGACTATTACTTTAAAGCTCTATATTTATTCCAAACCAAATGGCCCTATAAATTGCCTTTCCTCTCTCATTATATGAAGGAGTTATAATTTAAAACGCTATCTATATATATATATAAATGAATGTATGTGTGTGTGTGTCCTTTATGCCTGACCAAACCACTCATTGGAACGCCATGAAACTTTGGGAAGTTATTTAGTATAGTACTGGGAAGGTTTTTGAAAAATAATTTCTTGAATATCTTGAATATCCTTAGAGTTATTTCAGATTTGTAGATTTAACTCGAAAGCAGCGCCCCCATTGCGACGATGTTAACAAGTTTTTTTATCTATAAGTTTTATTATCACTAAGTTTATTATCTTAAAGATTATTTTTCAAAAGTAAGATTTTATACCTATTAATTGCGCACAAGTCAAAGTTAGTTATCGAGTATTTTTCAAGGGACCGAGAAAAAATGTTCACTAGATAAAACGATGATTTTGTAATGTAGAAAATTAGGAAAGACAAAATTCAGGATGACACGGCAATTTATTTGAGACAAGAATAATGATACAATTCCAAGGCAAGATACTATTCCTTTAACTTCCAATTACCTAGGGAACCAATTTATATTGATTTTATTCAACTTATCGAGTATTTTTCAAGGGACCGGGAAAAAATGTTCAATTTATCGAGAGATTCAAATTTACGAGTTTCAAATTATCAAAATATGTCTTTTTTTATATATAAGTTTATAGAGAATTGTTTTAACAAATGTTCGTTAGACAAACCTTTACTCAGGTAAAACCCGGGCGAAGCCGGGTACAACCGCTAGTATATACAGTATATATACACTGGTGTCCTAAAAATAAGAAACTTTTGTTTTTTAATGATATGTTTTAAAATATAAAACGTTTAAAGCTAATAAGTAATTTAATTAGGTATTTTAAGTCGTAGAATTTATTTATCGCAACCATTCGATTCGGTAAAATTGAAAATATGCAAATATTTGCTTGTCTTTATAAGTGTGCTATTTGGCGTGTCGTTTACCCCATCAAGAATTGTCCAATTATAATTTTATTTAATCCTTAGTTAATTATGAGTTTACGAAAAAATCTAGCAGATGATTTAAAATGGAGAGCTGTTGAAAGAATGGAGGCAGGGCAATCACAAGTTGAAGTAGCAAAATGGCTGAATGTGAATAAATCTGTGATCAGCAAAATATGGAAACAGTTCATTGAGACAGGAACCATCAAAAGAAAATAAGGTTCTGGTGTGGAAAAAGAAAAACAGCTACCTCTGAAGACAGTTATCTGGTCGTAACTGCCAAGCGCCATAGGGAGATAACAGCTATTCAACTCTCTAATGAACTCTCAAGTGCTACTGGAACGAGAATTTCAAGCCAAACTGTTTACCGAAGGCTTCACGAAGGTGCTCTTTATGTAAGGCGACCAATGGTCTGTATCCCTTTAACCTCTGCTCACTTGAATTGGTGCTTGGAACATCACGCCTGGACTCATGATCAGTAGGCCAATTTTCTCTTCAGTGACGAGTCAAGATATAGTTTAAACACAGATTCTCGACGAGTTTTCATCTGGAGGGAGCCTGGAACCCGCTATCATCCCAGTAACATCAGGGAAATAGACAGTTTTGGAGGGTGCAGTCTCTTAGTCTGGGCTGGCATCAGTTCTAGCAGACGCACACCCCTCCACATTTTTTCTGGGGGCACTTTAACTGCCCAAAGGTACAGGGACGAGATCCTTGAGCCCTATCTAAGACCTTATAGAGATCAAATTGGTGACAATTTAATTTTTATGGACGATAATGCTCGTCCGCATAGGGCTAGGCTAGTCAATGAATATCTCCAGAGTGAGAATCTTCGAAGGATGGATTGGCCAGCCAGATCTCCGGACCTGAATTCAATAGAGCATGTGTGGGATGCTCTAGGGAGGCGTATTTAAGCTCGTCACCCCTCTCCCAGAACCCTTGTTGAGCTAAGAACTGCTCTATTGGAGGAGTGGGGTTTACTACCCCTTGACCTCCTCCAAAGCCTGGTAAACAGTATGAGGTCTCGCTGTGAGACCTTGATAGCTGTTAGAGGTGATCATACTCCCTATTAATATCTTATTTCTTTAACCCGGCATTGGGCGCGCCGGGTAAAAATTACCCATGGCAACATTTGAATGGAGAATTAACCAATAAAAAATCGGTTGACGGAGATGTGGTTTCGTTTAGCTTCCTGACTCATCATCTAGTCTTAAGTTTTGGTTTCACATTTTGACAGCTCCTACTGAAATTCCATCTATTGTCACTGTCGGGTAAAAATCACCCGGTGCGCGCACTCACGTACTTTTTTTGTCGCATTTTTCTTTGATAATTTTTTTGAGAGAAAGAAATAATTCGAATTAATAATTTAAAAATAACTATAATATGTTGATATATTTATCAGCCTATAATTCTATATAAAATGGAGGGAAGAAGGACATATTTATTAGATCAAGAAGAGACTATTGATGAAAGTGATATTGAAGAAGATCATCTAAGTGAACATTTTTCAGGAAGAGACACTGGAATATATTCAGATATGGGATGTTTGTGGGATAAGGGAATTATCGCACAAACACATTTCTATATAGGAAGAGCCTTGAAATCCAAATGGTCCAAACATTGTCCTTCACAAACAGTAAAGCTGAGAACACCTAATTTCATTACACATTTACTAGGCTTGAAAGGTGAAGAAGCAAAAAATTAAAATACAACTTTAGAAGCTCTTTAGAAGAAAATTCTTGAAATGCTTGACCCTTGAACAAAGCAAAGAGCAACTAAATCAAAGAAAAAGCATTTCTTCACTGCCAAGAGGAACAAGTAAAAAAAATCATTTTCTTTTACAGATAAGTTGATTGAAATTATAAATGTATACTCTAAATATTTATTTCAATTCATTTTTAGAAGGCACTTCAAGCCAACAAAGAAGGTCAGGAACCGCAAGATGAGGCTTCCTACCAGATGTAGAGTGTGTCCTTCCACTAAGGACTGGAAGACCTCGACTTTGTGCCATAAATGTGCAAAGCCAATTTGTTGCGGTTTGCAATGATTTACCTCATGGAATTTTATATTTTTAATATTGGAAAGGAGCAATAGATTCCTATTTTATATACCACTACCAATTTTGAGCATTACCCATAGGGCTTCCAATCCCGGTACATATTTACAAACCCGGGATTCGGAATTTCTTTTTTCTCAATCCCGGGATATCCATGGATATCCCGGGATTGAAAAACATTTTCGTCTTTCTACGCCAAGAGGTATATCGTTTCGTTCGTTATATATATATATATATTTTTTTATATAGTGCCAATGACGTGGCACTTACTTCGTGGAAACAACCTGAACGCCATATATTTTGCGCTTGCTTATGAACTAAATCATTGCTTTTGGGTTACAGTTTGAAATTATCTGTCAATTATTGTACACACATCTGGAAAAAAAATTACTGTTCTTGGAACTCTTAGACCACATCTCTTAATGCAGTGTTGGGCAGTAATCCATTCAAAGTAATACATTACCTTGTAATTACGATTACTTTGCAATGCATCACTTTGCAAAAAAAAATAATTGTATTAGAATGTAAACATATTACTCGTAATTCTATATATAATGATAGCAATTGTGATTAAAATTACTTGTAATTGTAATTATAGCAAATGTGATCATTATTAATTGCAATTGTGATTATAGAAAATGTAATCATTATTGCATTTTGTCCAACTATGTATTAATGTTTAGAAAGAAGACAGCACCGTTTTAAAAACCATGAATTACTTTATTTTAAGGATAAAAATTCAATTTCGAGAAAGATTTGAGCGTAGGAAAGATAATTTGTCAAGAGTGTCATCATGCAAACTAAAACGTATCTTATTGCATAGGTATCCAGAGGAGGAGAAGACTCTTTCCGATTCCACAGACGTTGGAGGAATTGTCAGCAAGTATTGATACACACTCTCTAAATGGGGTCCTCGTTTGCCTGACTGAGCAGCAATATTAAGTTCGTGGTTAGTCATAGTTGAGTAGGATGCGAAGTCTGGTGTAGGTATTGCAATTGAAGTTGAAGAGGCAGCCTCAATAGCTTCTTGCAATCGGCGCTCAATTGTAAGATGGTCATTCGATTGTAATGGCTCATGGCGTTCTTGTAAACTCCGAGGAAGTTGCGAATTATCAGCCTGAATTCTTACTTCGGCCATTTGTTCCTGTAACGGTTTAAGACGCAAAAGCAATTTCACGCTAAAGTCTTTGACCATTTTCTTTTTTTCTAACTGTGCTTGAGGATTGTGCAGATATTGGAGGACTAAAGATGTTTTATTGCATCGCTCTTCTAAAATTCTCTTTTGAAAATATTTTTGCAGATCTTTGCTGAGAGAATGAGATTGTGCTTGCAGCTCCTCTAGAATAAACTTTACTGTTGCTTCTGCAGTCAAAAGCGTAGCGTCGCGTCTACAGATAGCCGCCACAGCTGCCCGAAATGGTTTCAGTGCGGAAATTACTTGCGTCATGATAGCAAAATCTTCATCAGTTAGACGGACATTTGCATTCACATCTATTAGCGTCTTCTGAATCGCTGACTTCACACTGAGAAGTCTCTCCAACATGTTCAATAAACTATCCCAGCGCGTTCTGCAGTCGAGAATGAGACACATACTGGTGGAAATGCGATTATCTTGCCGCATGTAGTTCAGTAAGATCTCGTTCTTCAGCGGCGATCGTTTGAACAATTTCACAACCACACGAGCTTTTTTCGTCACTTCATTTATATATTTCTTTGAAAATACTGGAGATTGTGGATAAATTGCTTCAGGAAATGAGGGATGTGCTACCTCTAGGCTAACGTTAAATGGAGAAGTATCCTCATTGCCATCCTCGGAAAGGTCAGATTCTGCTTCATTTACTGTTGCGGAAACGAATTCAGGAACAACCCTCTTTTTTTTTTCTTAGCATAAAGTACATCCATCACAGTCAGATGGAGACCATGCGCGTAGCAGAGCTGTTGCAGTGGACCAATAATGTGACCCAATTTTACCATCATTGCGCACCCATCAGTTGTAACACACACAATATCAGTTTCGAAGTCGATTCCAAACTCCAAGAGCTTAGCACCAATGACATATTTGTATTGTTCAGAGGAAACTACTCCAGATATTCGAGTCAAGCCAAGATTCCACACCTTGGTACGGCTATGAATATTAATGTTTAGGTAACGCTTGCTTCTGATTGACGTCCATTCATCCAGCGTAAGGCTGAAAGTTTGCCCCTTTTCTTTCTCCATCTGAAGCTCTCGAACGACCTTCTCACGAAATGTGTCCGCATAACGACACACTTTAATCTTAATGGTCTCTGCGGAGAGAGGAATTTCATGTCCAAGAGCATTGAGGCACTTGCGTAGATCCTTAGATGTGATAAAATCGGAGAATGACAATCCGTCGAGAGCTATCATTCTAGCTAGCACAGCATCAGTCGATCGATCGATGGAAACAGACGAAAAATGATCGAGAATTGATATCTTGGGGATCTTTTTTGCAGGGGTCTGTGTATCAACTTCGTCTTTAACTTTTCTCTTCGAAGTTTCGATTCCGTGGATCGCCTTCTGGTGTACATGAAGCCCTTTTGTAGACCCACCGACGCATTTCAAAATCCTTTTGCACGCTATACACTGTGCATTTTGTCCAGATCCGTCTCGTAGGTAATAGCACCAGATTCCTTCTGATTTAAAAGGAATAAACTTCGCCATCACAATCAAGAAGCTTAGCAAAAATGTCCGACGCGTTTTCTATTGAGAAAAAACAAGGTCCGATAATATTGTTTTAGAGACTTTGTTTTATGTTCGTATAAGTTGAAAACTACTTTAGGCTGATACTTGATAGTGACGAAGCATTTAGTGAAATGACATTAAATAAATTTAATTTAAATTAAATGACAAAAAAGCTAGCGAGGGTTTCACAAAATGAACAGCAGAGCAGTGCGTTCATGATGACCCATGCATACAGAGTACAGGAGCCCAGAAAAGAGGTTAGTGGCGGGTCCATGTTACACGCAGGTTCGCCACAAAAATAAAGGATGCCGCTACTATCTAAGAAGCCACTATTTGCATGTCAACAAAATAATTTAAAATATCTCAGAAAAAAAAAAAAAACGACCCGAAATGCAGCTGTATAAACAAAACGTCAAAAGTGTGTTATCTCATCATCTGTTTGATTACCAAATACCAAAATACTAGATAAGAAAAATATATTTTTGCGCTGGTTTTCATGCACAAACCAGTAATCCCGGGATTTTTCGAGCAGAATCCCGGGATTTCGGGATCATTATTTGGCTCCAGGATTGGAAGCCCTAATTACCCAAGAATAAATTTTAAAATGTTTAATCTGTGTAAAAAATAAAAATATTTTATTAATAATAGCTTTAAAAAAAAATGTTGTTACTTTGAAATAGAAAAGGTTTTGTTTTCCTCAGATAATATTTATGTTCAAAATATATAATTATAATATCGGGTATATTTCACCCAGCGCGCACGAGTACGTTACATTTTTAGCGCGCGCGCTCGAGGGTTAAGATCTGGAACCTTAGCTTTGGGTATGTTGATAATATCCAGGAACCTGGGTTACTTAAATAAAAATGTTGGTAATAATTTGCATATTTCATAATTTCAAATATTTTTTTTATTTTCATATAAACTAGTCAAATTCTCCATAGTTTAAACTATTTGTATACTAAATTTTATATTTGTTAATAAATTAGCTTTTGAGAAATTTCAATATTGGTTAAGTTTCTCATTTTTTGGACACCAGTGTATATAATTTTTTTTAGTAAAAAGGCATTTTGATGGCAGAGCGCCATTCAGTGGAACAAAATATAAAATGCTCATGTGGGCGGTCAGAAATGCCTTTTTGTTTTTAATGTTAACACCTGATCTTTTCTCTATTTAAAGAAAATATTTTTAATAAATATATATATTATATAATATTAAAACTCAAATATTTCTATATTTAAAAAAATATATATTTTATTTTATTCATTGATAATTTTACTTTTGTTATCATCGTTTTTAGAAATACTTTCAGTTTTTGTTTTATATTTTTGTTGTAAATATGCGTAGTTAACATATCTATCCTTTTAAATCACTAATATAGGATTGACCTTATAAATTCTATATAATGCCAAAATAACTAACGTGTAATCTTTCCTCAAGTAATTGAAAATAAAAGCTACTTGACGGTAAATAATTATATTTTTTTTTATCACGACTGCACCTCAACCCTTTATCTTATCGATCCTTTGTCTTATCAACCCTTTATCTAACAACAACAAAAAATTATTCATAACATATATATATATTATATAATCTAAAAACTCTAATATTTCTATATTTAAATTTATATATATATATATAATTAAAGGACTTAAAAGCGCGAATGTTTCTTTTATACATAAAATGAACTTCTACTGTCCTTACTGCGATGAAAAAATATATTGGGAGGGCTTGGCTCATCAGTGGTGAACCCACTGATCGATCCTTTTTCTTATCACCCTTTATCTAACAACAACAAAAAATATTCATAATATATATATATATATATATAATAAAAAAGAGAAATATATTGGATTGAATAAAATATTTATTTGCCTATAAATTACAAATGTATTTTATTCAATCCAATATATGTTTTTTATTATCTAAAGATTTAAATATGAATTGCTCTATATTAATATACATATATTTATATATATTTTATAATAATTGTGTGAAAGTGTGTTGAAAAAAAAGGATAATTGTTCTTATGCAGAAACGCAAAATATATCGATAGGTGTCCAATATCTTCTACCCAGTGGTTGAATAACGCCACCTTTCGTATTCTGGGATTCTATTGATACGATATTTCAAATTTGGCAGGTGAATGCAGTGGGCCTAATTTCCCAACCACTGTTCCATATCGATCCGCCACATTCACACCTGCCCAATATATCTATACTCGCTGTAGTTATAGAGTTGGGTGCAGCTACTTAGTATATAGGGATGCTTATTATTTTCAAAGGAAAAACAGGGTAACGTGGTAAGATTCTTTTAATAGAACACGACGAGCTTTCAGGCAGCAACTGCCCTTCTTCAGGTCTATTAGACCTGGTATTAGACCTGAAGAAGGGCAGTTGCTGCCTGAAAGCTCGTCGTGTTCTATTAAAAGAATCTTACCACGTTACCCTGTTTTTCCTTTGAATATTACAGCGTGGCGATATGATGGCTTATTATTTTATTATAAAAATAGTAAAAACAGTTAATTATGAATTGATTACTTTATAGATAAACATTAAATCGCTATAAAATGTACATTTTGTAAATATATTAACCTATAATCAAATCTTTAGATAATAAAAGTAATATTTTAATTGCTTTTCTGAAGCCAACCATCATCAAGTATAAATAACGGGTTTATTCCTATAATACTAAATTGTTAATATATATAATAATATACCCTTATAACGGTTGACGCAGAAATAGGCAATTGAAATAATAGAAAATACAACAATTAAATTAAGGCATCGGTCGTCAGAGGATGAGTTTCTTTTGAAATAGTTTATTAGGACTCTCTTTTACTTTTATTTCCGAGAGTCCGTCTGAGTGAAGACAAAATAAAATAAAATAATAGTTAAAATAAAAAAATATGAACTAAATATGATTAAATATGAAATAAATTATTTTATTCACATTTTACATTTTATCTTGTTCTCCTGTGGAAGGGTTTTCAGGCCGAACATTTTTTAAAATAAACTCATCCTTTCGGGCACCTAATGTTTCACCTTAATTTAGTACAATATTTGGATTTATTGAATGATAAAAATAATAAAATATAGAGAATAATTATTCATATAACAAACGGCTGGATGTTTTGTGTGTTGCGTTTTAAAAAGAAATTACTTTGAATGGTTTCATTTCTTAGATATAAATATCGCGCTAATTTATTGTTTAAAATAAATTCATGATTAATATACGTTTAAAAGAGTATCTATATACTTTAATATAAATTAACAACATTTTTAAGATTCATAAAAATAATTTATACACTGCGTGACATTGAAAATGGAACACCAAGAAATAGTGGCCAGAAAGTGATGAAACTCGGCAGACAGTGAGAGACAGGGACGAACAATAAGTGATCTTTATTTCAAAATGATAGTCATAATACAGAGCGAGAACGGCGTCGGCTTAGTAGCAATAGGACCACCGCGGACGGCGATGCACGCAGCAACACGTCTAGGTAGAGAGTCAATCAGAGTACGGATGGCGTCCTGAGGGATGGCTCTCCATTCCCTCTCAACCATTTGCCACAGTTCGTCTTCTGAACGCGGCTGTGACAAGGCATGCAAACGGCGTCCAATGATGTCCCAGACGTGCTCGATTGGTGAGATCAGGAGAGTACGGTGGCCAGGGAAGCATCTGTACATCTTGCAGAGCTTGTTGGCTAATGCGAGCAGTGTGCGGTCGGCGTTATCCTGCTGATAAAGGGCATTGGGTACCCCCTGAAGGTAGGGGAGTGTCACCGGTCGCAGCACATCATCAACGTATCGTTGGGCCGTCATAGTGCCCTGAATACGAAGTAAAGGTGACCTGGAATCATACGCGATTGCGCCCCAAACCATGATTCCACGTTGTCGCACGGTGGGGCGTTCCACAATTGCTGCCGGATTGGACCTTTCTCCACGTCGACGCCACACGCGTACACGGCGACTATCACTGGACAAGCAGAAACGCGACTCTGAGAACACGACCCTGTGCCATTCCGTCATCCACGTCGATCTAGCCCGGCACCATTCCAAACGTTGGCGCCTTTTCGGTGGGGTTAATGGCAGTCTTCTTAGCGGACGGCATGAGTGCAAGCCATTAGCAACCAATCGACGGGAAATGGTTCTGGTCGAGATGGAATGATCTAGGGTGTCTTGCACATGTTGCAGGATGGCGGTACAAGTGGCTTGTGGGGCCGCCACTGCTTGTCGAAGGATACGCCGATCCACACGTGCTGACGTCACTCTGGTTGCACCGACATTCCTATAAATTGCCACATTTCCTTGTTCCAACCATCTTCTCCACAGTCGGTGCACCGTGGACGCACCAAGGTGTGTATCAGCTGCGATTTGACGTATGGACCAACCTGCCCTTTTCAGTCCGATCACCATGCCCCTCGTAAAAGCGTCTGTCTGCTTGAACTGCCTCCGTTTACGATGACCTGACATTCTCTGTTATTACACGTGTCTTTTGACACAAGAACAAAATTTCTACAATGATTTTCCTTGAAGAAATAACGACACGAATACTGTCCTTTCTGCAAGTTCCTTCCCTTATATCTTACTCCATGTGCGCACGAGAGCTGCGCATTTTACATCATTTGCATAACTCGGTTAGGCGCGTCTACCCTGAAATTTGCATAATTTTCTGGCCACTATTTCTTGGTTTTCCATTTTCAATGTCACGCAGTGTATTATAAAAAAAAGGGTTACAGGAATCACGGTGGATAGAAATTTAACGAGAGGGAGAGATGATCCGTAAGAGTGGGATAGATGATCTGCTGCTGTCCGGCCCGCTTGCGTTGTACGGTGGTGAATGTAAAACCGGGAGGAAGTGACTTGATCTTTATGAATTTGGATCTTGCCCCGTTTTGGCGTTTCAGTCTCAATATTTTTTTTCTTTTTTTTATGCTTGTATTATGGCAAAACTGGCGCGTTGCATTGTACTACATTTTTGAGCCGTTTCACTATTTATAATTATTGTACCTATAAATATCTAGTGTACAACTTATGCCCCGGGTGATGAAAAGAATTAGCTTATGGGGTTTATGAAAGTTCATATGAAAGCATAAGCTAATTAAAATGTAGGACTGAATGGCTGTACAAATTGGTTTGAAATGATGGTAACACTATTAAAATAGAGTTTTTTAATAAAATAATAATATATCGGATTTTATATTTAATTATAATTATTAATAATAAAAAAGAGGTGTTGAAAATTATAATTGATAATAATGTTAAGTATACCCCAATGTGAAAAATATATAAAAATAATTTTTAAAAAGTTAAAAATATACAAGGTGTGTCCCATAAGTTCCCGGACTGGGTCCATAAAAAAAGGTAAGATATTTAAAAATATATATATTAAAACTTTTCAAAGTAATCCCCCCTTGCTTCAACGCACCAGCGCCATCGTTTCTACCAATTGTCGAAACAGTTTTTATAGGCCTCTTTTGGAATGCTCTTCAATGCCAACAGCGATTTTTCTATTATGTCATCCCTGGTGTCAAAATTTGTTCCTTTTAGAACTGAATCAAGTTTGGGGAACAGGAAAAAGTCATTTGGTGCGATGTCTAGGAAATAGGGTGGTTGAGGTAGGATTTCTGTCCCGTTTTTGGCCAAAAAAACTCGTCACCAAATGCGCTGTGTGAGGGCGGGCATTGTCGTGGTGTAAGATCCAGTCACCATTAGTCCATTTTTCTGGCCTTTATTTTCGAATCGCTTCCCTTAGACGGCGAAGATTGCCCAAATACATTTCCTTAATAACTGTTTGGCCTGCAGAAAGATACTCGTGATGAACAATGCCCTTGTTATCCAAAAAAGCGACCAGCAACACCTTGTTTCTGGATTTCAATATCCTGGATTTTTTGGGTCTGGGCTTACCCTGACCTCTCCACTGGGCAGAATGACGCTTTGTTTCAGGGTCATAGCCATAGACCCATGTCTCGTCGCCTGTGATTATCTTGTCTTTCCATTCCGGATCCATTCTTGTCATTTACAACATGTCCTCTTGCCGACATAGTTTTTGCTCATTAATGAGGAATCTTGGGATGAATTTTGCAGGAGTCTTTTTGAGCTTCAAATCTTCGGTTTCGATCCTTCCAATCATTGTTTTACACAAAATTCTAGGCAAATCCTCTGCTTCAATTTTTGTTCCATCGTAAAATCGCCGCAGCGCTAGGTGTAACCTTTAAATAAATTAGAATAACCTTGGAGCGCGCGAACGTACCGCCTCAATATTGGTACCACCGTGTTGCCAGACATTTTTTTCTATAATAAACAGTCAAATTTATTTACATTTTCATTTATTTATTTTTTTATGGACCCAGGCCGGGAACTTATGGGACATACCTTGTATAAATAAATTTGGATGATTATATACAGCAGTAAATGTTGAAATTAATGTTAGAAAATGCATTGACTTGTATGGTGAAATAATTGGGAAGTGTAGATGAGAAGACACAGGATAGACTATTTCTGATACTACGATGCAAAGTGACGTCATATGATCGTAGGAGTTGTTTCATCTACAGCATGTAGAAGGCATTTATCCGGGTCATGCTATCAGAGGGAGTTGAAAAATGGAGGTGGAAACTTTGGTTGAGAAAGAGAGAAAGTGAGAGAAAAAGGGAATGAAAAAGAGAGTCGTTCTGTCTTTAAAAAATAGGAATGAATTGGCCGCGGTTAGTAGTGGTGAAGTTGAGGGTGTTGAAAAAAATTAAAAAGGAAAGTGTCCGTGTGTGAAAATAAAATAAAAATAAAAGCTGGGGAGTTGATGCGCGAACCGATCCATAAATATAATCAGACCTTTTTTTTCAATTTTTAAAATTATTATTTCACATGAACGGCGTGTTCACATAAACTTGGCTATAAATACCCATTTAATTATTTTTCAGGAAGCCTCTAGGTCCAAATATTTGGTCGTAGAGATTCTGTCTGAACCAAACTGACGAGGGCCAGCAGCTCGAAACGCGTACGTGGTTGACTTTATTGATTTTCAAGAAATTGGATTGACCAAATATTATAAAATTAGTTTAATCAACGTTTAGTTTATTTTTGTTCCACTAGATGGCGCTTTGCCATATAAAATGCTCATGTAAGATCAGGATACGCCAATTTATTTTTTTTTTTAATATCAACACCTGACCCTTTTTTTTTTTTAAACAATAATAGCGTATTTACGGAATCTTGGCCTTAGATGCCCATTTCTTGGTCAACCAAGAAGCCTCGGGAACCAAAGCATTTTTGGTCGTAGAGGTACAGCCTGCACCACGCTGACGAGGACCAACAGCCCGACACGCGTTCGTTGTTGGCTTTTCTTTTTTATCAATAAAATGGGTCGGCCAAATATCAGGGAGCAGGCTAAATCAACGTTCAGTTGATTTCCGTTCCACTATATGACGCTCTGCCATCTAAAAAGCACATGTGCTCGTGTTCAGGATATGCCTTTTTCGATTTTAATACCAACATCTGACCTTTTTAAAAGCTTTTATTTAACTTGCTTTTCTGTCTGTCCATATGTCTGTCTGTCCACAAATCTTGCAATCGATTTTTTAATATACTTTCAGAGCACGTAGGAATCTGAAATTTGGCACACTTCTCAGACTCCGATTACAATGCATGTTGACAAATATTCAGAAATTTGGGTTGTCAGGGTGTCCAGAAATTGACAAATTTCCAAATTGCCTTTCAAATTTTGTTATTAAATTTTAATATACTTCCAGATCACATAGCAGTATGAAACTTTTAAGACTCACTTAGTCCAATGAACAATACAAGTGTACGAATTTTCAGACTTCTGGGTGGTCGGAGTGGCCAGAAATGAACAAATTTCTATATTTCTTTTTAGGTCTTGTGTTACGCCCATTATATTGACCAATACGCCGCGAGCAGGCCTCCCCTTTATTTAAGGCCTAATCCCCAGTGAACCTTTGATTCTAAGTTTTGTAAATTCGTGACTAAAAAAGAAAAATATATATATATTTTATCTTCTGTCATTGAGCAATTAGATGTATCTGAGTGAAAATATAGGCGTCGGGGGACGATCATATTTAGAGAAGTGGTAAAAATATAGAAAGCACCTATGAAAATCGATAAACAGCTGCTACATATTAAATTACATTAGGTTCGAAATTCATGATGATCGTTCCCGTCCGCTTTTATTTTCACTCAGATACATCTAATTGCTCAATGATGGAAGATAAAATATTTTATTTTTTCATTTTTAGTGCATTTAAATAAAAGCGTTTTTTAATGCATTTTTATCTATTAATTATTTCACTTTTTTCACATATACGTTTATATATCGTATATATCGTTTTACATAATTATTTAATCTTTTAAAAATAAGGTACAATACTTATAAAAGAAAATGTTTCTTATACAATTTAAAATTCGAAACCAGATAGTCATTATAAAGCATTAATATTCGAATTAATTTTACAAAGCACAACAAGGTCATTAGGTATAGAGCAGACCTTCTGCCAAAACCGAAACCTATCTCCACCGCGGTGGGGCGCTAGTTGCTAGTGAAATCGACAAATTTATTGGCAAATTTGCAATTATCTCAAAGGGTATTCAAGATAGAGACCTGAAAAATAAGACTATATAATTCTGCATTTATACCCATGACGTTTTCACTTTTTTCTATTGGCACATTTATTAGTTTTGTTTCCATCATAAACATTCTATCTTTAATATATGCCTCAGCAAATAAAGCATTCCCTTCATTATAGATTTTTGCTCCATCCTTATTGAAAATAACTGAATTTCCCTTTTTGATTAATTCGTATACTGATAAAAATTTATTCCTTAAATTTGGTACATGTAAGATATCATTGATGTGAATATTTTCTTTGCCTTCACTTGTGAATGTAGTAAGTCTCATATCTCCTTTGACTATGGCTTGAGTAGTTTTGCCCTTCTCAGCTAGATTGATTTCACTTTCTTAATCTGTCACATTTTCCATCAAAGTTTGGGGTTAAATGTGCTGTGCATCCTGAATCTATATACCATATTTGCCTATCATTTCTCTCTTCTGGTGAATCTTCAAATTATTTTACCTATGTTTCAAATGCTTACTCATTAATTCCACTTTTCACAGTATCCACTAGGTTATTATAATGTTCTCTACTGTATTTGTGACTTCTAAAATCAGGAGTCCATTTCTTTCGATATTCTTGTGTCTGTTTATCTCGAACCCAGCAATCATTAGCTTGATGTCCCTTTTTATTCAAACAAAACATCCTTTCGGCCGAAATTGTTTAACTTTTCTATCTTTAATTATGTATGCTTGTTCATGCCCATTTTCAATTGATTCGTTCAATTTCATATTTCTTTTTAACTCTTCTTCTCTCAGAGTTTGTTGAATCTCTTCAATTGTTGCCTCTCTCTTAGATCGTAAGACAATAGCAATATTTTCATACTTTGGATGTATGCCTCTGACCATATGAAATGAAGGTTCTCTTGAAGGAAATTGATGTCCTAAAGATGAACTCCTCGCAGCAATATTTTTTGCTCTCGTTATTTATTCATCTACAGTTTCATTATCTTTTATCCTAATGTTCTTTAATTCTAAGCCTATATCAATAATTTTATCTTCCAAATTGCCTGTGTATGTTTTTCTCAGTAAGTCCCATACTTTCTTCGCATTCGTTTCTCCTATGAAAATTCCATCTTGTTCATTTGTCAACGTAGTGATGATTATCCCAAAAGCTTTATCATTTTCTCACTCTAAATCGCCCAAGAACTTTTGTCTTCCATGTCAGGTTTTGGATTGGAAATTCCAAATTTTATTAATTTTCTTCCTCTTTCTACTTTCTTCGCATTCGTTTCTCCTATGAAAATTCCATCTTGTTCATTTGTCAACGTAGTGATGATTATCCCAAAAGCTTTATCATTTTCTCACTCTAAATCGCCCAAGAACTTTTGTCTTCCATGTCAGGTTTTGGATTGGAAATTCCAAATTTTATTAATTTTCGTGCGCCGATTATCAACGTCGAAATTCGATAGTTAGTTCCTGTTTATGGTTTAATTTTCGTTTGGGATAAAAATTATAATCCGACATTTTCGCCTTTTGAACAAATATGAACAAACCAATATAATTCAAATACAAATATGTTTTTAAATTTTTATAAATATTGGGTAACTTTTGAACATGCAATATATAGATAAAATTTAAATTAATCTTTATAAATACCTTAAATCTTCTCAGAAGTGCTTCAGTTTACCGATCAGAATAAACTTCTTGCTTAATTTTCTGATTAAATATTTTCACTTTTGAGCTTTATATATCAAACAACCACGCCCTGCTACCAATCGTTGACATTGCTTAGAATTTTAATGAAACTGATTCCAAAAATATTAATCAAACATTATATTTATTGACTTACAAGAGAGAGAAAAAATATAAAAGGGAAACTAATATTAAAACAAAGGAACTTTTTTTTTGTTACGGTTAGCGTCTGTGAGCTTACACACATACTCTTGGTAACAATTAATTAATATATATATACAACACTAGCGGATGTACCCGGCTTCGCCCGGGGTTTACCCGAGTAAAGGTTTGTCTAACGAACATTTGTTAAAACAATTCTCTATAAACTTATTTAAAAAAATAATAGATATATTTTGATAATTTGGAACTCGTAAATTTGAATATCTCGATAATGTGAACATTTTTTTTCGGTCCCTTTA
Organism: Cordylochernes scorpioides; assembly: GCA_030710605.1. NCBI lineage: Eukaryota > Metazoa > Arthropoda > Arachnida > Pseudoscorpiones > Chernetidae > Cordylochernes > Cordylochernes scorpioides. The sequence continues at coordinate 48,776,541 of CP092876.1, forward strand.
TGCCGTGTCATCCTGAATTTTGTCTTTCCTAATTTTCTACATTACAAAATCATCGTTTTATCTAGTGAACATTTTTCCCGGTCCCTTGAAAATACTCGATAAGTTGAATAAAATCAATATCAATTGGTTCCCTCGGTAATTGGAAGTTAAAGGAATAGTATCTTTGCCTTGGAATTGTATCATTATTTTTGTCTCAAATAAATTGCCGTGTCGATAAATGATAAAACTAACTTTGACTTGTGCGCAAAATTCCCACGCTCTACGGGCGGAGATCAGAGATTGGTTAAGTGGTTTCTTCAGTGTAGAGGACAAAACGTTCCGTCGGCGGTTTCATGTTCAAGTCTTTCGCGCAGTCTTTTGGGATTAAAGGATTTCTTCAAGCGAGGGGTGGCTCTCAAATTATATCTAAAAAAAAAAACGACACGGGATATCATTTAAAAAATCTGCGGAGAGAGCGCCAGCGTGGATATTTCCATTTGTTCGCAAAGGATTGACGACCTAAACCAACTTTTGAATGGCTATGACCTATGGTTATCGTCTGATTTCTACTAATTCACCTGGTTTAAATCACATTAATAGGTACCGCTCAGCAAGAGCAACCTAGTTCATGATAATTGAACAATGAATAATATGTGAAGGTTATTCACATATTAAACAATTTTTAACGCGGGATTCTATCCCGGTTCATGACTGTCGGGAATCGAGCGTGTTACCGTCTCATCCACCGACTTATTTTTATCTACTAATTCAAAAATAAATAGAGGTTCGGGTATCAGGCAAATTAAAAGGGAAAACAGGACACTTTTATCAAGTTGGTATGCTTACAGGACGAAACTATGCAAAAGCTTCTATATAAGTTATTTAATTTCTAGTATCGCATTTATATTTATTCGAATTTTATATTTAAACGATACTCATTATTTCTTTTGATTTTTATATATCGTATATATCGTCTTGCACAATTATTTAAACTTTTTTTAAATAAAGTACAATACTTAAAATAAAATATGTTTCTTATACAATTTAAAATTAGAAAATAAACTTTTAAATCGGTAACCTCAAGGAGATAGCCATTATAAAGCACTGATATTTGAATTAGTTTTACTTAATATATTAGCCCTGAAAGACCCAAGGTCATCAGGCATGGAGCAGACCTTCTGCCAAAACCTAAGCCTATCTCCGTCGCAATGGTGGAGCTGCTTGCGAGTTAAATCTACAAATCTGCAAATAACTCTAAGGATATTCAAGATATTCAAGAAATTATTTTTCAGAAACCCTCCCAGTACTATACTAAATATATTCCCAAAGTTTCATGGTGTTCCAATGATTGGTTTGGTCAGGCAATAAAGGACAGACACACACACACATACATTCATTTTTATATATGTATAGATGTACAAATGTTTAAAATTATAAAACACGAATTTTTTTATCAAACCATTTTGAAAAAGAGCAAGACCCGAAATATCTCAATAAAATTATTACTCAAAAACTTGAAATACACTTGTAAATCACTTTTTTAATCAACATGTATGTATATCCCGAAGCTGCGAAAAATTCAAACTCATTTATTTTAACTTTTTTTTTCTATCTCCTAATTAGTTGTTTAAATTCTTGATAAATTAAAAATTTTCTCTGGTCCCTTGAGTTTCAATTTATCGAAATTTGACTTTATATATATAAATACATAAACTGAGTAATATATAAATATTGCATAATACTTATAACAATATTTTCATGTATAATAAACACTTATGTAAATAATTATACACATGATTGACATGTGTCTTTACATCATCATTGTAATGTACTTTGTACAAACTGAGGATAAATAAATAAAACTCTGTAATAGATTAAGAGTTGAGCTAAAGCAAGAGATTGAAATAGAAGTCCAACGAGGCCTAGAAAATATCAGGGCGTTTCCAGAGTACAATGATCTCTTCTGATCCACGCCCTTGTTACATCCACTGAAATCCAATACTTCCTCTCGGCACAGATAGATAAGCCTCCAACAGGGCCAGAAATAAATAGTCACTTCACTTCAGCGGGAGCCCTCGTCACTTCATCTTCTGATGCTCGACCATGCCGTAGACCAGTAAGAAAACTTCTCATCTCTCCATCTTTCGCTGCTTAGCTCGACTCCTATCTTTTCATTGATCTTTCCTAGTACAACTGTGTCTCTTCGTTTTTTTAGAATGAAAATTCTCAAATTTCTACTCTACCTCGACCACGATTGCCTCTATTCTGTGAGAACTGTTGAAGGTCTTTCAAGGTGCAGGGAGGTACTGGAAAACTCTCCACATCCTGACTGTTCCTCTCGGTTAACACAGTATAGCGAGAGACAACAGGAACGCACACCATAGCTTAAGTCGACAGGCTGACCAAAACGAAAGAAGACCACAAACGAGAAGGTTAGAAGTCTGTCCAGATAGAAGCGAGAAAAAGCAAAGATGGAGGAACAAGCCCGCCATCTTAACGAAACGACCAAGCAATCTCTCCCCTAACAAGAGACAATATTTGAAGAGGAGGAAACGTCGCCCCAAGGGACCTCCGCAGAACCGCTAACACAGATCGCCAACGCCAAGAGCAAGCTGTCAACCCCCAACGACACAGCCAAAATACCGCAAGACATGGAAACCGAGGAGCGGAGTAGCGCAAACCCGTTGAGAAGTTCCCCACCTTCGGCCTGTCATCGAGACAATGCTCGAGGCGACAAGCCGCAATCAACTTTACAGAATCAACATGATTATACAAGCTCTACATGGAGCGCCTTCCACGTCAGCAATAATCAAAACTGTAAGTTTTTAAAAACCTACATAACTTTCTCTTAAAGCTCACAACTTTATTCTCCATAGAATTTGTGTTTATTTTCACTCTAAGCATTCATATTAAATTATATACCTTTTAACATCATTTTTAATTCAATTTTAAATCTTTTACAGTCTCATTCATCTATTTTTACTTTATTTTTAATCAAATTATAAATTTTAATTCATTACTTTGAAATTTACTCTAAAAAAATTGCCCATCACGCATTTTTACCAATTTACTAATCTTACATATCGTTTCTAAATTTACCTAAAATGGCATTACCCAAATCTACAACTTGAAAAAAATCAATTTTATTATTTTAAGATTACTATCATTATATCATAATTCTAAACTTATTTATGTGTTTTCCTAATATTTTATTTTCATAACAAAAACACCCATTTCTTAATCAAATTCTAAAAATATTACAAAATTCATTGTCACATTCACCATTTTACGTAAACGCCCCATTCAACTTATATGTCACTATCACGGCATTTCCCTTTTAAAAGGATCATTTTAGCTACCATAAACAACGATTTAAAAAAAAATCAATTTTTAAATATATATTCAAAACATTTTGATTTTCAAACAGAAATAATGTAGTATATTTTTCTCTCAGTATATAGTAGGTATTTGAAATATGTACATAATAGCGTTTATACAAAAGATGTATTTATTACTAAATTGTTAAAGTGATAATCCTGTTGAAGGACTGACAAGTCTGAAAGCTTGAAAATAAAAAAGTTGTACAAGAAACTTAATTAACCCTGGAAGATTCATTTGTTTTATAAAATATAAATCAACATAGATGAAACGCATTTCTTAATTGCAAAAACCGAAGTAGACAATATCTTCAAAATCAACTAGAAAAATATCTGTCCTCCCCAAAACAAGTTTAAAATAAAAATCCCGTCCACTTCCCTGTCAGTGGCTAAATTAGATTAACGCCCGCCAAACATCTTACCACTGCTAAATTCGAACATAATTACACTCCCTCGACCCTTCAATTTACATGCATAATTAATAATCATCCATATATCTCTCTCAACAAACTCAACAACACCCTCACACATAACTTTCTACAATTGTCAACATTCATTATCGCGCGACTTAGCAACAAATCAATCTCGAGCCATACAAGCTCTACATCGTCGTCACTAACAGTCTAAAAATTCTCAATATGTTTTTTTCAACCACCTCCCATGACTTTAGTAAATTTGTTATTCATGGTGAAGCAGGTTAGATTTTTTACTAAACAACGACTTCACGTGGCACCTTTCCATTCAATTCATTTCACAAGTGTCATAAGGCAACACAACACATTTTTTCTCAATTTTCAGGCCAAAGTCGCCTTCATGCCTGTGACACATCTCACTCCAAAGCGTTTCCACGTCGAAAGTCGCACTTTCACTCACATCTAATCTGATATCACTGAATAACTTTTTTACTAAGTCCGCAACAACGTCGAAACACAAAGACACGAACGCCGAGAAAACTATATCTTTCCAATTGACAAGAAAATTACCAACCTCAACAAAAGAAGAGAGAGAAAGTCAGTTCCAATTCATCCCTGACGATTTTGGTGAAAAACAGGAAGTGAACGCCCTTTATGACGTCACTTCCCCAAGTCTCTACTATTTCAGTCCAGTTCCCCCGTTTCATGTTTGAACAATGTCCTCTCTCTCCGCTCAAGGCAGTTGTTAATGACCGCCATCTTAAATTTTGTGAAACGTATTTCATACCAAAAATTTAGGTTTTCTCACAAATCTCACAAGCTCCTTAAGCACAACATACACGACACATATCAAACATTTATCATGTTAATTGAAATCACAATACACAACATTTTAGTAAACAATCCAACCAATAATTTGCGCTTCTCAATTTTCGATTTATACAACCTACACAGCGCAACAATTCTTATTCATAGTTCTTTAAATTAAAGATACTCCGGCCAGTAAATCTTTTTTATTGTCTCGACGTTTCGACAAAAATATCTTGTCCTCGTCAGGAGCGAACAAAAATTAAAACATTTGGCAAAGCGTTAAAAATTAAAATAGGCCGAAGTATATTTGATTTAAAGAACTATGAATGCCGGTCATGCATCCTGTATCTTTACGATAATTCTTATTCGAACAATACAATTGATTCTACAATCATATTTCCCTCCTCCTAAAAACCCAGCGTCTGAACAATTTCGATTATTCAATCATTAGAAAAAAAAATGGAAAGCTGCCAAACAGTTGTATATTGCAAATATGTGATCAGCAACGTGACCTCATCTATATATGTTGTAATATACCTTATAATAATATTATAATATACTCTGTTTAATTAATTAATTTATTTTGATTGATTGGATTTGGCAGCACTGTAATTATTGTTGTTGTTATGAATCTATTTAAGAAGTGTACGTTTGACATTAAAAATATATATAATAAAAATTAGTTTATTAATTTAATAAAGCATATTTATTTATTTAATCGAAGGAACATTACAAAAATGGCGCAGCCGGCAGGATCGATCATCCTGCATTTTAAGAATAAAAAGGTAATTGGCTATAGCTTTAACCCTGATGCTAACGTTCTATCTATCCCTGAAGAATTTCAATTGCCCATTTATCACGAGCTCGTGTTTAAATGTGGAAAGAATCTAACTTCTTACTATTTAGAAAAGGATTCTAATAGATTTGTTAAAGTTCCATCAAAAATAATTGAAATATACAAAAATCGATCATTTGAAGATTTACAAATTTGCGTAATGGATGAGGAGGAATTAGATGCAAAATCTCTATTAACAGAAGACACTTTTAGCAAATTGATAACTACTGTAGCAGAACAACAAAAACTAGTTAATTCTTTAGTTCAAAATTTAAGTTTAAACCAGCATGAATATGCACCAAGACATGTCGAAATGAAAGCACCTGATTTCTCCGGTAATAACTTAGATCCAGCCACTTGGATAACCCTATATGAAAATGTCTGTGCAAATAATGGTTGGGTAAAAGATCAATCCAAAATATATGGTATGAGAAACTACCTAGGGGGAACTGCACAATTGTGGTTCGATAGCAGACTTGCTGATGAATGCAACTTTAGCTGGGAAACATGGAAAGAAGATTTTGTATCCTCATTTGGGGATAACCTCATAGACAAATATGATAGGGCGTTCAAGTGGAGATATCGAGGCGGCTCTCTGATCGATTACTTCCACCAAAAACAAAGGAAAATGCGATTAGGGATGCCCGGCTTAAGTGAAAAGCTATTGATAATTGGAGTGATTCATGGGCTACCCCCAGATATGCAGAATCAGTTGTCCACTGTGAAAATCGAAAACAAAGAGACTCTTCTTCAGCTGCTGAAAAATATCCGTCCCAGTTTGGAGAAAAAACCTTTTGAACCCAAGCCCTACCAGACAACTGGCAACACAGTGGTCAAGAAGCCAGCCTATTTTGCCAAATTTGATCAAATTGAGGAGGCATCACAGACAATGAACAATCAAAATAATTCTGTGTCTTCTCTTCAAAAAAACTAAATTTAGAGGGTTGTTCGATCCCGATGACAAAATCGATCCTATTTTTGTCTTGCAAAAGTCCCGATTCTATGTTGCCCGTTATTATAAATGGTGTAAAACTTGTTGCTTTCTTGGATCCAGGTTCTTCTATCAATCTAATGAGAAGAGACCTTTTGGCCAAATATAAATGGAAAAGTTATCCATCAGAGATCACTATAACAACGATTGACGAAAGCCATGTCCGAGCTACTGAGAATATTGAGGTGGAACTTCAGGTTGACGATCAACAGAGAATGATGACGGCGACAATATTGAGGGAGATGCCATTCGAACTGTTAATAGGAAAGCCTACCATGAGGGATCTCCGAATTCAATGGAACTTTGGGACTGATGAGATTAAGTGCTTGTCTTTGCGGTCAAAAGAAGTTATTTTTACCAGTGATGACCTGATCACTATATTCCCCAAGCTTTGCAATGTCTCCAAAAAGGAATTACCATTGCACGAGATCGACTTTCTATTGAAGCCCAATAATAACATCGTGGCGTGTAAACCTTACCCTATGTCAGATCACAAGAGAGCATGGACTGCTGGAAAAATCAAGGAGATGCTAGATGGGGATATTATTACTCCTTCTACTTCTGAGTACGCATCACCTTGTATTCTAGTTCCTAAAACGGACTCGTTCTACCGGCTCTGTATTGACTATCGACAGTTGAATAAAGAGACTTTTTTGGACCCTTTTCCTTTTCCTAGAATCGACTCAATCATTAATAAATTCGGGGGTTGTCGATACTTTACAAAAATTGATTTGAAGGATGGGTTTTGGCAAGTCGGTCTAACTAAAGCCACGAGAAAGTTCTCTGCTTTTGTAACAGCTGATGGACTTTATGAGTTTAAGAGACTACCGTTCGGGTGGAAAAATTCACCTCCTAGATTTCAAAGGGTTATGAGCGAGATGTTGGCTGATTTATTGGAACTCAGAGTGGTTGTTTGCATTGACGACATTTGTTGTGGCGCCCCAACCCTTGAAGAATGTGCTTCCCTCACCTACAAAGTTCTCAATAGACTGAATCAATATAATATGACAGTGAACTTGGGCAAGTGCTAAATTTGTGTATCTGAGGTGGAACTTTTAGGTAGAATTATCAACGGTAACTCGAAGCAAATGAAAGAGGAAGTAATCGAAAAGGCTAAACTCATGAAACGCCCATATAATCTTAAGTCACTACAATGTTTTACTGGATTTACAGGTCATTTTCGGGCCTATATACCAAACTATGCCACGATAGTTCGACCGTTGGACAACCTGAAGAAAAAAGATTCTAGTTTTATGTGGTCTGATAAATGTGAAGAGGCCTATTTAAAACTTATTGATATCATCACTTCAAAACCAATACTGGCAATCCCGGATTAATTAATTTATTTTGATTGTTTGGATTTGGCAGCACTGTAATTATGTTGTTGTTATGAATCTATTTAAAAAGTGTACGTTTGACATTAAAAATATATATAATAAAAATTAGTTTATTAATTTAATAAAGCATATTTATTTATTTAATCGAAGAGGAACATTACATATATAAAATTCAATGTCTGTCTGTCTGTCTGTACTCTATAGATTCAAAAACCATACATCCAATCGCCGTGAAATTTGGGATATTATTAGGTATATCACCGGGAAGGTTTTTGAAAAATAATTTCATGAATATCTTGAATATCCTTAGAGTTATTTGCAGATTTGTAGATTTAACTCGCAAGCAGCGCCCCCATTGTGACGATGTTAACAAGTTTTCTTATCACCAAGTTTGTTATCTTAAATATTATTTATCAAAAGTAAGATTATCTCAGGATGACACGGCAATTCATTTGAGACAAGAATAATGATACAATTCCAAGGCGAAGATACTATTCCTTTAACTTCCAATTACCGAGGGAACCAATTAATATTGATTTTATTCAACTTATCGAGTATTTTTCAAGGGACCGGGAAAAATGTTCACTAGATAAAACTATGATTTTCTAATGTAGAAAATTAGGAAAGACAAAATTCAGGATGACACGGCACACAGGGACCAGGAAAAAAATGTTCACTTTATCGAGAGATTCAAATTTACGAGTTTCAAATTATCAAAATATATCTTTTTTTTTTTATAAGTTTTTAGAGAATTGTTTTAACAAATGTTCGCTAGACAAACCTTTACTCGGGTAAAACCTCGGGCGAAGCCGGGTACATCCGCTAGTTAATTAAAAAAGGCTTAATTGAAATTCACCAATTTAAAACAATTTGGTCAAGTCTGATCTAGACTTTATAACGCAAAAGAGAAATCATTCTCTACATATCACGATTTTGGACAAACGAGAATATTGTTCAATTCCACTACCTAGCATTTATCTAATCGCTATAATAATCTTTAATTATATTTAATTTGCATAAAATATTTGAATAATATTTTTATTTTTACTTTTAAATTATACAATCAATTTTTAATTCAACATTATTTTTCAAAAATTAATCAATTTTACTTCTATTTTCATAATATTATTAGTATTTCAAAACATTTATTTGTTTTAAATTTTTTTATTATTCTTTATTATAATTATTACTTTTATATATTACATGTTTGATGTTGTCCACTTACACTTTTTTACCAACAATCATATTATTATATTTTATTCATTTTATATTTGTTTAAATACCTTTATTATATATGACGATGTTTATCATCAACTATCGGGCATACAACAATCGCTTACAACAATCATATCCTATGACCACTTCAGTGTACTTTTCACTATCTATTTCAGCCACTCCATCACATCATCGTAGAAAAACGACAGTACAGCTTGACAATTTTTATATTTTTTTATTAAGATATTTCAACAAACTCTTTGAACACAGTTCCCAAGATTAAATAATCCCAACTTCTGGCCTGAACACGCTTCAAAAGTTTATTTCAATCATCCGCAGAGCACAATCACCAACGCATGCAAATAGCGTTCACTTTTTCACAACTTTCAACTTTTTTTCAACTCTAGAGGACCACAATTATCCTTTGATCTCAATTCAAGTCAGATCACCTACTGTCGCTACAACAATTCTACTTATCGCATGGCTAACATCACTCCTTTCAGCCATATTAATAAATTCCTTTTTTTTTTCAAAACTTTCAAACCAGTAACCCTATAATTGTGACATTATACAGGATCGCAAGTGAAACATCGCCTAAGAAGACGTTCAAGTCTATATCCTTGCTTTGCACCTGGATCTAAGTATTTGATTGCATGTGTAATACTTACAATTGCCTATTATTCCGCTTCTAAACCTTTCCAACGCGCGCCAATATTCTCTTACTAACCGAGTGACCCGGGAAACGCCCTGGGTTTACCCTTAAAGGCCCGCTGACACATTGAGAGTATAGATAGTGGCTTAAAACTACTATGGGTATAATCTGATTTTATAGAAGCAGAATTTCTAGTATAAGGGTGTGTAAAAATACTTTCTAAATAAAGTTTACATTCGGGAGGACCTTATATATTTCTATATCAAAATTAGAATAGAATCATATTATCAAAAACAAATCTTATAATATATTAGGAAATTAAATTTAATTGCCATCTATCGTTATAATTTTACACAAATAAATTCACTGGCAATGCGCTTCTTTTAAATATCATCAAATATTATCTCGAAATACCTTACTGCAATGATATGAGTTATTAAATGAGAGGGCTTGGCTCATCAGTGGTGAACCTTCTAAGCGGTATCGCCAAATTAATCTCTAGACCGCTACTATTGTATTGGACAGTTCCAAATATCTTTATTAGGTGCCGCTCAAAAAGCGCAACCTAGATCATCATATTTACAATGTACTGAGTGGGATGGTTATGTACAGAGGTTCATTTACAATTATAATTTATAATGATTTCGTTGGGTCCGGATTCTCTGGTCCTTGGGGATATTGTTCTTGAGAAGGTTTTTTCTGGCTTGTTTATATTCAAGGTGGGTTTGTTTTTCCTTTTTTCCACTTTTCGTCATTCTGGCTTAATTTATGGAGAATTTGTCTAGGTTTTAAATTTCTTATTTTCCTTTTTCCGCATTTGTAGTTTGTGGCTTCCTTGAAGGTGGGGTTTTCTAATTTTTCGGATTTTTCATAGAATTTAAATGATTGTCTAATAATGTAGTCTTTGATGTTTTAGATATTTAGATCCTTCCTGAGGATTGCGTTCCGAACGAACCAGGTTGGAGACATGATTTTTTCTGATCATTTTATTTTCAAAGACTTCTAGCTTTTTAAGGATGGTCTTATGTGCTGTCATAAAAATGGGGTGGCCGTATATTAGTATTGGTCTTATTATTGACGTGTAAATGGTTATTTTGCAATGAAGGGATAATTTGCTTTCCGGTCCTAGAAATAGGGATAATCGGTGTTGGGCAGCTTTCGCCAAATAATTGTTTTCGATGTGTTTTTTGAAGGTTAGGTGCTCGTCTAGGGTCATCCCTAGATATTGGATGTTCTCTTTCCATTTAATATTGTCTTCGAAGACGAAGAATTCGTCTAAAGGTTTCTTAATTTTTATTTTATTTTTTTTTCTGGAGAAAATTATTGCTTCACTTTTTTGGGGGTTCATTGTGACTCGCCATTCTTTACACCAGAACGTGAGAAAAGATGCAGGCCTCTTGGAGTTTCATTTGGAGTCTGTCGAAGGTGTATGTCGAGGTTAAAATGGCGGTATCATCGGCAAATAGGTGTAAAGAGGTGTCTTCAATACAGGGGAAGTCTTCTATATATATGTCGAATAAGGTTGGTCCTGTGACTGATCCTTGTGGGACCCCAGCAAGGATATTCCTAGCTGTTGACAGTTCGTCTTTGACTCGTACCTTGAATGTTCTATTCTTCAAGAAGTTTTGCGTTATTTTTATGATGTCTCCAGGAAGGTGCTTTTTGCACATTTTGTAGAGAAGGGCCTCATGCCAGACTTTATCGAATGCTTTGGCGATATCGAAGAACACGGCTCCTGTTATTTGGCCTAGGTCCATGGCTTTTCTTATTTTTTTTCAGTGACAAAAACTAGCTGGTGCAATGTTAAGTGCTTGGCTTGGTAGCCGAATTGTTCAGGTCTGAGTGGATCCTTTTCTTCTAGGGATTTTCTGAGTCTTCTTGAAACAATTCTTTCGAATAATTTTGAGATGGCAGGTAGCAGTGAGATGGGCCTGTAGCTTGTTGGTTCATGTATGGATTTTCCTTTTTTAAGTATGAGACAGATAATGGACGTTTTCCATCTGTCAAGCTGCAGTGATGCGTTAAAGATTTCGGTTATTGGTGCTAGTATGTGAAGTGGGAAAAATTAGTAAATAAAAATCAAAATAATTTATAATAAATAGTTTATTAGCAAAAGAATGATACAATAAAAATCCTTTCAGGTGAGAAACTATAGACATTGTTTTTTTTTTGCTTATTCCTCGTACACGTGGTACAGGTCATGATAATCATGGTGGGTAGAAGTAGGCGACTGCTTTTACTGTAAGTGCATCACATGTCTACACATGTGAAAAGCAGTTCGACTTTGCACTTACAAACGTGTCAGAGCCCCGTTTGGTTACTTGTAGTCGTTGGTGGGGTTGGACTTTTGCAAGAATCGGGGGTCATTGGAGCATTTGTTTTTAAATCAGAAAAATGTGAACCCGGGTCGTAGCGGTCGAAAATTAACTTTTTAGACATACACAAACACATTGGTGAAATGTTTAAATAGAAATATTTGAAATGAAAAAAAAAAAAGAAAAGAAATCAGAAAAGATAATTGTAATCGATATTGCAGAGGAGACGACTTATTAAAGGAATTCATTTGAAGAACCTCATTAAAAACTACCTTTCTACTTTTATATATACGTGGATTCAATTTTTTTACATGTATGCTATTCAAAGTTCGCACACGTGAAAAAGCCACATAGAGCTGTCCATGCGTAAAAACAAGTTCTTGTAGCAAGAGACCCTCTCAAGCAAAGGTTTGGCCTTAACCCTTTTTATAGTCATAGCAAAAGCCAACCTATTAGGAACTGATGCCTCTTCAGAATGAAGTGATTGTTGATATCTGAAGGAGCCAAAGATATTTTTGAGACCAATACAGTGTGTCCAACTTTGGTCCATGCCAGTATTTGAGCTTAAAAAACATGAGAGAACATGCGCAGGATCACCATACGTGTGCCATTGAAAAGACCCTGCTTAGGATTCAAATTTCTCAGAATCAAAACAATAGCACAAACCTTAAAGTTCAACAGGTGTCGAGGCATTCCTCTGGGAGTAAGGCAATTGATAAATTCATTCTCACACTCCACATTGTTAACACTGAGAAAACACTGTTTCATGTTTGGTAAGCAATTTCAGGAAAGAAACTATAAAAAAAAATAACAAATAAAAAAAACACAACTATATTGCAGATAAGAGTACATATAAAATGAAACAAGGTATTAAGACCAAATTCAAATAAGGAAATAGTGTGTGACGTTTCGGCAACAACGTTGTCACCATATTCAGACAAAAGTGATGACTGAGAAATGGAGGAAATATCTTTATTCACGGGGCTTCTAACCAAAATGGATGATTTTTGAGTCCAAAAAAAAAAAAAAAAGTTCCCGCCCATTAAATGGTTTCTGTTATCAAATTTGTTAACAAGATAGCAGATAAGATTAAGATAATTTTCAAAGAAACTTAAAATATTATTCTTAGAAAAAAAAAGTGGAAAACCCAACTTTTTATATATAATATAAATCATATCTGTAAATATCATTGATATTAACCTACTTCCATTCTGTTAATTGTAACACATTTCTTTTGAATGCTCACAATCCTAATTAAGTGATCAACAATTGATTGAAAAAAAAAAGATTCCAAGAAGCTACTGCTAAAAAGAAAACCAGACACAAAAATTGAGCTAAAAAACCTATACTGAATATGTTGTAAAAAATATTATTTTCTAAAGATGAAAAAAAATCTAAATGAATAAAGTAACAAAGCTATGCTTATAATTCTCAATTAAGTAATCAACAGTTGATTGAGAGAAAAGATATTCCAAATACATTATGAAAGAAACTGCAAAAAAAAAAAGACACAAAAATAGGGTTGAATTTAAATGTACAATTATAATAAAGTAATTATAAATAAAATTGAAGTAACAATTGAATCAGAAATACGAAATATATATTAGAAATTAATTAAAAACAATAATGCGCGAGTTCTTGAAATTCCGGGCTAATCGGCCTATCAAATAAGGTCTTCTAGCCCCAACATGGCTGCTGAACGCGAACTGGTGGCAAGGGATCCTAAGATCTGGCAGTGGAGGTATCATCGCAGGGGTGGAGGAAGCTGGAGAGGTCAGGGAAACAGCGCCTTGATGCGGTGAGAATCAGGGATGTAAGTCCAGTTGAGGAGGCAGGAGGTCCTAGAAGCCTAGAACTTGAGGGCTCTAGACTTCAAGATGGGGCAGCTTGAGGTTCTCGCTTCGTGCTTGTCAGGAAGGCCCTTGGCACAGCAGTTGGCACACTTGGAAGAGCGCTGGTTGGCAATGGATTGGCAGGCGCGGCCTTCATGGCCGTCTTCACCGCAGTGGAAGCACTTAGGAGCTCTGGTGCATTGGGCAGAGTTGTGGCCGAAGCCACAACAGCGGAAGCAGACGCGGGCGCGGATGGACTCCTCGAAGTTGAGGATTACTCCATCCACCACGATCCTTCCGCGAATGCCCAGGGCTCTGAAGGTCTTGAGGTCCACCTCGATGAAGGCGGTGCAGGTCCCGTTTCTGGGTGCAGAACGGTGCGCCACGCGCACCACCTTGTCCCCAGTAAGTTGTTTGACTGCAGGGGTTTCCAGGAATGTCTCCTCAATGGTGGAGTTGGATGTCTCCTCATCCACTTTGAAGTGGCAGATGTGTGGCAGGATATCCTTCTGTTGGCGGATCTTCATACCATCCAGCTTGTTGGCCAGGGAGGTAGTAACAGCTGAGATGGTATCGGGGTTGCTGGAGTGGAGGACAAGCTTCCCCCTGGTGCGCAGGAAAGCCCAGACGCCTTGGGGGAGAGTGTGGGCAGCGCGGACAGCTTTTAGCATCTCCCTGGGGTCGGCCTGCGGGTTATCAGAAATAACCACTCTGTGGGCCGCCGATTTCTCTCCGTGGAGGGTCACTCAGGCGACCGCCGGGTTGAAAGCGCGGGAAGGCACAGGTTTGGCAGGACCTTGCAGGTTTGTCCTTTTTGCAGGTAGGTTGGGAGCCTCAGGCTGCTTCCTCTTTGTAGGAGCAGGAGCAGACAGCGTAGGCGCAGGCTTTTTGGTTGGGAGAGCAGCAGGAACAGGGGTGGCGGGCTTGACTGAGTCAGTCTGGGAGCAGGAGCCCTTGCAGGAAGGAGCTGGGCTGGTTTGGGTGCTGTGACAGGCAGTTGGAGGCTTGTTTTCCTCCATGAAGTCGTCCAGCTCCGCGAAGTCATTGAGCGTGCCAGAAAGGTTCTCTACTTCAGCGCAAAGAGTCCTGATCAGAACAGTCCTCGCCGCGATGAACCTGATCATGTCTTCGTGCAGGGACTTGAGGGCGGGATGGCCAACGGAGCGTAGGGAAAACTGCGGATCACGACCTACGAGGAGGACCACGAATAAATAAACACAATAACGTTGAAAGGTAATTTATTTTTATTCACTTTTATTTATTTACTTTTACTTTCATTTATTTGCTTTGAATATGGAAACCCGCTCGGGAAACGTGTATAACACCAAGAAGGAAGAAACCAAAATCGACGACCCTGAGAAGCTGCAACTTGGTGCAAAAATTGGTAGAGATGCTGGTTTCGAACCAGAGTTGCTTTAAACCCCAATATAGAAATTCCGAAATATGACGGGACAGAAGACCCTCGCCCATGGATAGAATCCCTCGAAGAGATTGGTTTCCTCTACCATTGGGCAGACTACATAATTGCCCGTTATACCGCCATGAACATGACGGGAAGTGCTAAAACCTGGTTGAATTTACATAAAACTAGTTTCACGAGTTGGGAAAATATTAAAATCCGCCTCATTCAGGATTTTTCTCTGGACGCGAATAAAAAAGAACTTAGAATGAAGCTCAACAGAATGCAACACTGGAATGAACCAACAATCAGGTTCGCGGAAGACATCCTAGTGTTGTGCAACAAGGTTGACTCCGCAATGGAGGAAGAAACAAAAATCGAACATGTTATTGGAGGACTGAAAAAAGAGTACTCATTCGCGCTCTACTTGAACCCCCTAAAACTACCGATGAACTTCTTGTCGTGTGCAAAGCTTGTGGATGCCCACACAAAAAAAAAACGAAGAGACACAGTCGTAGTAGGTAAGTACCATGAAAAGTCGAGCTAAGAGCAAGAGATAGAAGAGTTCTTACTGACTACATGGTGAATGAAGGTGGACCTTGGAGACAACCGACGACGCGCTGATGGTGAACTGACTAACTGTTGCTGAAGCCGGGCCTTTTATATGTCCTCCGACAAAGAAATATTGCATTACAGCACGTGTCGAAACTGGACACTGGCGCCGACCTGACGGCTTCCAATCTATCTTTAGAAGTTGCTTTGTGATTTACATCTATCTCGAATTTAGACGTTTTTGTGGTTCTATCCTCTTTAGCTCAAATCTTAATCCATTACATAGTTTTATTTATTATCCTTAGTTTGTACAAAGTACATTACATATGGTGATGCAATGACACATGTCAATCATGCGTATAATCATTTATAGATGTGTTTCTATATACAACATGACAATCTTGTTATAAGTATTATACAATATAGGGTTGTTGGTTTTAATTACCATATATACATAAACTGCATGATAGTAAATAAGTATTTGTATCTACTTTTATCACGACTGTACCTTCGAATATTTATTTTATAAAAAAATATTCTGAAGAAAAGTGTTGTTGGAAAAGAAGGAGTTCGAAGCAGCCAATGGGAGGCCGACGGAAGGGGGCTACGGGGATGCAGGGGCTGAAAGGAGGAAGTAGGAAGAAGAACATGTAAACAACCTTCGAA
This sequence comes from Cordylochernes scorpioides, assembly GCA_030710605.1. NCBI lineage: Eukaryota > Metazoa > Arthropoda > Arachnida > Pseudoscorpiones > Chernetidae > Cordylochernes > Cordylochernes scorpioides. The sequence goes on from CP092876.1 coordinate 48,792,914, forward strand.
CACGAAAATTTGCCCTGTTCCCTGATTCTTTTAGTGTAAATATTCAAATATATAATCAATTAAATAATACTTTACATATTTTCTTAATATATACTAAATATAATTTTCCCTCCTTTTTTCGTCTTACATTTTAAAAGTGTTATAAACAGCGACACCACAATTTTGAACCTTCAACCCCGCCGACCAAGAATAGAGGTGAGTGACTCCCTCTATAGAACTTAGATCGTCGTCACTATTGGATACTAAGATCCAGGAAAACCGTCAAGAAGATCATCAATCAATGCATTCGCTGGAAACTATTCACCGCGACACCAGCTACCGTCGAGTCAACATCATTACCAGAAGACAGAGTACGAGATGCTGCAGTTTTCGAAATAGTAGGAGTTGATCTAACTGGACATCTTATCTTAAAGAATAAGAAGAAAGCATGGATTGTCATCTTCACATGTGCAGTGTATAGAGGAGTTCATCTGGAACTTGTGACATATTCGTCTATGGAAGCCTTCCTCCAAGCTTTCCGCCGATTTATTGCTCGAAGAGGCCGAGCATTGATTGTGTATTCGGATAATGGGACTAATTTCAAAGGCATGGCTAATACTTTAAAGAAGATTGATTTTTCGAGATTAAAATGTGATCCCACATTGAAAAACATCACCTGGAAATTCATACCGCCTGGTGCTCCTTGGTGGGGTGTATGGTGGGCGCGTTTGATTTATATGATGAAACAATCGCCTTTTTCTCCGCTAAGTGGCCAAGTTGACCGGTCGCGAAATTCTTCGGCTCCCGATAAGTAAATATTTTAAACTTATTATTTGCTTTTTGTGCTTCTACTTGGGTTACGCCTTCTTGTGAGTATCCTGCCGTTGGCCTATAGTTTATATATTCTTTACGAAGTTCATGAAGCTGATTTTATTTATTTCTATAATTAATATATTCATTTTTGCTAGAGAAGCTGCTGTGATCACTAGATATGTAAATTCTCGCGCTAAAACTTTTGTTTATTATGAAAATAATTTCAAGGCTATCTCTTTTACTAATGCTGGAAAGGGAACTCGTCGATGTATTATTTTAATGCTGCTGCTAATGTCAGGTATTGAATCAAATCCTGGCCCCAAACAGACAAGACAAACAACATCAGATGCGGGCAAAGATAAAGATTTTTCAACTAAGATAGATGACTTTGGTAAAAAAATGGAGACTAGACTTGATTCGGTAGAACAAGGATTGGACAAAATAATTCAGCGCCTACAACACTTCGAGTCATCATTGGAAGCCACTTCTAAAGCTGTCTCGCTTAAAACAAATAGAATATCTTGAGAGACGGTTGGAGCTTGAAAGGTTGAGGAAGAGGGAAAAGAACTTGATTATTTACGGTATGGAAGGAGCAGAAGGCGAAACCCCTGAAGAATCTCGAGGTTTGATCCAAGATCTGATTTCAAACACGATGCAAATTTCTGAAGATCTTAGGATAGAACAGTGCCGAAGATTGACAAAAAAAATCTAATTCGCCGCTGCTTATTGAGGTGCCTGATTTCAAGCAAAGACTTCTGCTTTTTCGGAACGCTTTCAGGCTCAGGGACAAAAAATATTCGTAAATAAAGATTACCCTCCAACTATTAGAGACCAAAGGATATTGCTAATTAGCAAGCGAAATGAACTCATGAGTGAGGGAACTGTTTCCAAACTAAGAGATAACAGGCTAATTGTCCGTGGCATAAGCTACTCTGTTTTAAATGGCCACGTTGTCAGCTCCAACGGGGATGCATTATAACAAACTTCGGATTGCATTCGTACCACTGTCCAACCTAATTTTTCATATTTGAAATATCTTTCTCAGGAAGAATTTTTGCGACAACCTAAAAAAGAACTATCACATGATTGCTCATTTCTAAAAACGAATAAAAGTCGTCAATCTGCACTTGTAGCTCAGAATTAACATTCTAATTATCAAAATAAAATGTTACATCACTAAGGAACAATCCTCATAGAATAATCTCCTGAAATATACTCTGTAGAATTATTATTTTCACGATGAGAGTTCACTCACGGTAATAGATGGCAGATCTATCAGTGATAAATATGGAAACTTTTATTCTTCAACTCAAGGATCCTCAGTTATAGATCTTTCTATTGTTTCGCCTGCAGTACTTGAGCTGATTGTTGATCTTACTATTGAATGCATGCCTTATTAGGATCATCTACCACTTGTCCCAAAATTTAATGGTCTAAACAATATAAAGGCAAAAGATAATAGAAAGTTTTGTTCTGTTGGCAAGTATTCCTGAACAGCTGACAAGGCTGCATCTTACAAGGGCAGCTTGAGGGATTCAACGAATTTACTAGTGGAAGACTCCATAATTGACTCACAGGTCGAAATGCTTACAAGTGAAGTCCAACCGGCAATGCCAAGGGCGGGGGAGATGACTAGGAGGAGTTCTACATAGGTAAGAAGTTTCAGAGATGCTACCAAATAACTCCACAAGACCTAACACGACGTGGTGAATCCATGTATAGTAACTTTCTTTGTCTCCAATTTGCTCAGATTAATCTATTAGCTTGATTGCCTTTCTATCATTTTCTCTGTACATAAATTTTATGTCACCATGAAGTTCTATCATTGTTTTCCCTGCGTGTATCCTATATTTTTGCTTGGAGAATCTATATAAGACTAAAGGGTCTTAATAAAGCTTTTGTTGTGTTGTTGATGAAACAATTGTTCTTTAGGATTCTCGGTCAAACCTCCTTGGGATATGAATAACTTTCCACGGTAATATGTGACGTCGAAAGCTTGATGAACACACGCCCTCTGACCTACCTAACGGAAGAAAGTGAGGATCTCGCTCCATTGACACCTTCGTTGTTCTTACATGAGGTCAGAGAGGTTGGCGTTCCAGACCTGAACTTGATTGATAACCAGACCCTCTCTCGCAAATATCAACATATCAAAAGTGTACGAGAAGATCTTAGAGAACGATTTCGTATCGGATATTTTGGATTCCTGTGACAAGAAACGAGACGCCTGAAGACTATCATACCATTCAAGGTGGGAAACATGGTGCTCATTGGACAAGAGAGTTTAAAGAGACTACACTGGCCGTTAGCCAGAATAATCCAACTCTATCCAGGAAAAGACGGACTTGTGAGGGTTGCGAAAGTGAAAACTTCGTCAGGTGATAAAATACGACCTATTCAAAAACTCTACAATTTAGAGATAACGCCCGAGATGTGATGTCGAGACCCTCTAACGTAGCGATCTCCCACACAAGAAGTTTGATTGACAACTGAAGAGGACTCCTTGATTCCACAACAAGAGCAACATCACATTGAAACCCCGAATGTTGTGTCAACTTACGGATGGCCCATCAAGAGACCCAACCGATTGAATCTACTGAACTTTCCTTTCCATGTTTGAGTCGTCGAGGCGCCAACTTAAAGGTGGGAGAAATGTTGGAAAAGAAGAAGTTCGAAACAGCCAATGGGAGGCCGACGGAAGGCGGCTACGGGGATGCAGGGGCTGAAAGGAGGAAGAAGGAAGAAGAACATGTTTACAACTTTCGAACACGAGAATTTGCCCTGATCCCCGATTCTTTTAGTGAAAATATTTAAATATATAATCAATTAAATAATACTTTACTTATTTTCTTAATTTATAATAAATATAATTTTCCTTCTTGTTTTCGTCGTACATTTTAAAAGTGTTATGAACAGCGACACCACAATTTTGAACCTTCAACCCTGCCGACCAAGAATAGAGGTGAGTGACTCCCTCTATAGAACTTAGATCGTCGTCACAACACAGAGTGGCGGTGAAATCGCAATAGTGTAGTAAATAATTTCATAGAACAATAGTGCGAAATTCAGTAAAATAATTCGCAGTGATTTGTGGGCTGTTACAGGGAATTTAGTCAGATCACTAAATAGCAGAAAGGAGAGGGTAAAAGCTCCTTTGAACTAATTTTGTTTAAAACATGTTAAGAGGACAGAGGAAAACACCAAAGTGGACAGCAGACCACACCGCTCGCTAATCCTTTTCTTATCGCTGGGGGGCGCCGCTGGCGAAAGGGAGGTTTTTTTTTATATTATTATTTGCACTCCCCCGTTTGTCGTCTGGCCGACGTCCCGAAGTGGATCTTCAATATATTCCACAAATAAATTCGTAACCTTTATATTGTAGCGTAGAAATCAAGTCTTGGAAAATGTAAAAGTATTTATTGATGGCGTCAGTACGACTAGGTGTCAATTATCAACAAAACTATCTACAGCTAGGGAATCTTGAAAAAGCAAGCAAAGAAATATTTTTAGATGATTTTACAAATACAGATCAATAAATATTTTTATAATCTTTTGAATATTTTCATTGAATAATATTAGAGAAAATAATAAAATATTTCTCTTCGCCACAATATGGTAGAACGTTGCAAGCTCAAGGTCGTAACAGTCGCCAGGTTAACTTTTGACAATACCCAACCTATCTATTAACAATCTCTTTCCACCCCGGTTTTGTTGAACCATAATTGGTTTTCATTTCTTAATATTATTAATAAAAATTCTGTAATGTTATTTAAAAATCTGCATTAGGAATTCTTATGATCTAAAACTTTTTTTGAAATTAGATAATACAAAATGCTTTTAAAAATTCTTAACTTTCTTTACCATTTATTTGTTTAAAAAATATTATCATCGTTTTCTGTCTTTAGCTCTTTTCTACCCTAATTCTATTCACCTCTCACACGTATTTTTAATGTTCCGTATATATGACGCGTAACTACCGATGTTTTTGCATGAACCTTGTTATAGTTCTTTATTTTTTTTAAATTGATTGTTTTTAATTTCTGTAATTTACACTTTCTACATTTTAAAATTTTCTTCCTTTTTCAACACAGGTTGTTGAATTAGCTGAATCAAGCACTCAATTTATACTAATCTTTTATAGAAATAGCGATTATATAAATAGATATTTCGCACAAAATCCTTATATCTATAAAAATGAAATCCAAAATCGATGTTTGTTATCGCGTTGCGCAAAATCAACAGAAACAATCATTATGAAATTTTGCATGTAGGTAGCTGAAAATTTCGTTTAACATATAGGGTATTCAAAAAATTAAAAAGGTTAATGTGCTTTTTTTTTAATGTAAAACCTAAAAGCGTTAGTTCCAGCCTATAACCGCTTGGCGCCGCACTGGTCGCGACGATAAATGAATTTGACTGGTTAATAATTTCACACATTGTTAGTTTGTTTACACGATGAATATTTTCAATAGGTAAGATTATCCAATCGCCGTGAAACTTTAGGAAGTTATATATATTTTCTATACTACTGGGAAGGTTTCTGGTTTGAATTTGATTCGAAATAAATATTATTTGCAATTTTTTTTTAAATTTCTACTTTCACTCGCAAGTAGCGCCTCTAGCGGCATCTGGTGAGATTACATTTATAAATTGTAAAAATGCTAAAATGTGTTCCAAGTTTAATAAATTTATTATTTAATTTGAGGATTTAGTAATATAATATTCCAATGACCTTGTAAAAAACTTGGCATTTCAATATTAATATATATTTAAAGAAAATATCTTTTTAAAATTTAATAAATGTTTTTAAAAAATTATGTGTTTCAAAAATATATATTTAAACGCATTTAACAATATTTGAATTTTATATTTATATTCGTTTATATAATTATATATGTGGATTGGATGTTTTCTAGAATCGTTTTAACAAATGTTCGTTAGGCAAACCTTTACTCGGGTAAAAACCGGGCGAAGCCGGATACATTAGCTAAATACAGTTATTTATAAATGTTTGTTTGTGGCAATATACTATTCCTTCAACTTCAAATTACGATTGGACCAATCAATATTGATTTTATTCAACTTATCGAGTATTTTTCAAGGAACCGGGAAAATTTTCAAATTATCGAGAGTATAGACAAGTATAGATTTAGAAGGGAATGGATGTCTGCTAGAATCGTTTCAACAAATGTGCGTTAGGCAAACTTTTACTAGGGTAAAAACCGGGCGGAGCCGGGAACATATATATATATGGTAATTTAAACCAACAAACCCATATTGTATGAAACTTATAACAAGATTTTCATGTTGTATAATTGAAACACATCTGTAAATAATTATACGCATTATTGGCATGTGTCATTACATCATCATATGTAATATACTTTGTATAAACTGAGGATAAATAAATAAAACTCTGTAATAGAATAAGAGTTGAGCTAAAGCAAAAGGTCAAAAACGTCTAAAATCGAGATAGATGGAAGTCACAAAATAACATTTAAAGATAGATAGGAAACTGTCAGGACGGCGCCAGTGTAGAATTTCGCCAGACGATCCACGCTCTTGTCGCACATCTGCTGAAATGCAATACTTCCTTTATCGGAAAAGATATATAAAGCCTCCATCCTAGCCAAAAATATAGTTATTTCACCACAAGCGGAAGCCCTTGTTGGTGGTCACCAAGGTCCTCCTAATCCACCATGTAGTCCAGTAAGAACTCTTTTATCTCCATCTTTCGCTCCTAGCTCAACTTTTATCTGTTCACGGAACTTTCCTAGTGCAACTGTGTCTTCGTTTTTTTGTGTATGGACATTTCCAAGCTTTCCACTCTGCCTCGACCACGACTGTCTGTACTGTGTGAGAACTGTTGAAGTTCTCCCAAGGCGCAGAGAGGTACTGGAAAACTCTCCACGCCCTGACTGTCTCTCTCGGTTACTAAAGGTTTGCTTCTTTCGGTTACCATACCACAGCGAGAGACCCTCGGTTACCACAGTATAGCGAGAGTCGACAGGATTCTACAAGAGTCAACAGGACCTCATCACATATTTAGTCGACAGGATAACTCATCACATTCACATCAAATCGGGCGAAGCCAGAAACATATATATATGTTTGTCGGCTATGCACGCCCTCAATATGTAACTAATCTCGCTGAAATTTGAACAGGACAGAGAGTTAAATATGGAAGAGTTTTTTTTCGCACTTTCAACCAAGAAAGTTATAATTAACCAAAAACTGAGCAACAATATGTTTTTAGTCAGAAATGATTATGACAATATTGCTGTATCATGCTTGATTGACATAAACCAAATTCTTTAGAGGAATATTCACTAAAGCAGACCACGGGCGAAGCCAGTAATAATATTTAGTGGGCAGAAACAAAATTCTACCAGCCAAACATTCACCCGGGCAGAAGACACACGAAGCCAGGTCATCTCTATATATAAAATATCGTTTTTCGGCCTTTTGGCTAAGATCATGTAGTATATCTCTAGATATTTATATATATATATATATATATGTATTCAGTATAGAGAGTGGATATGTTTACTCGAAAAATATATTTTATATATCATATAATGTAACGAAAATTATTATCATTATTATCATAATATTCTGTGTGTTCCGGAATATTATTATCAATAATATTCGTTTGGCAAACTTTCACTCGGAAAAAAAACGGGCGAAGCCGGGTAAACATCCGCTAGTCATTTTATATATATATATATGTGTTGATTACATACGTGTTGGTGTGGCTTGTGGAAAGGCCGCTGATGAAATTGAAAATATTTTTTTTCGAATAGGTTAATTTATTTGAAGTCGCGAAACATAAAGAGGAAAGAAATAACGGCCGCTGGAAGAAAGCCTTGTTGTTCGACGACGCGCGTGCCCGCGCATGCGTAATGAGGTGTTCTCCCAGCTCGCGCTTGCCGAGGCGTAGTGAAGCCGCCACACTACTTCCCGGCCACGTATATGTAGTGAAGCTTTGGCCCAGTTTGCGCTCGCTGAGGAAAGTGCGGTCGCCACATATATATAACGGTATATGGTAATTTAAACCAACAACCCCATATTGTATAATACTTATAACAAGATTTTCATGTTGTATAATAGAAACACATCTGTAAATGATTATACGCCGTGTTGACATGTGTCATTACATCATCATATGTAATGTACTTTGTACAAACTGGGGATAAATAAAACTCTGTAATAGATTAAGAGTTGAGCTTAAGCAAGAGATGGAAGTCAAAAACGTCTAAAATCGAGATAGATTTAGAAGCCCCAAAACAACATCTAAAGATAGATAGGAAACTGTTAGGACGGCGCCAGTGTGAAATTTCGCCAGGCAATCCACTCTCTTGTCGCATCTGCTGAAATGCAATATTTCCTTTCTCGGAAAAGATATAAAACGCCTCCGTCCTAGCCAAAAATATAGTCACTTCACCATCAGCGGAAGCCCTCGTCGGTTGTCACCAAGGTCCTCCTCATCCACCATGTAGACCAGTAAGAACTATTTTATCTCTATCTTTCGCTCCTAGCTCAACTTTTATCTGTTTATGGAACTTTCCTAGTGCAACTGTTTCTTCGTTTTTTGTGTGGACATTCCCAAGCTTTCCACTCTGCCTAGACCACGACTGCCTGTATTTTGTGAGAACTGTTAAAGGTCTTCCTAGGTGCAGAGAGGTACTGGAAAACTCCCCATCCTGACTGTTCCTCTCGGTCAACACAATATAGCGAGAGTTGACAGGATCGCACACCATAGATTAAGTCGACTGGATACCTCACCACAGTTTCAGTCGACAGGATTCTACAAGAGTCAACAGGACCTCATTACACACACACACACACGCACACACACATATATATATATGTATAGGTTATGATAGATTATATATTAAAAATTGGACACTAAAATTTAAAACTTACATATTTTTTTATAATGTTCTATATTTAAATTTCTAAGTTTAAAACATAAGTTTGACGACAGTTCTGATACCATTAATAAATATACACACATAAGATACTGCATACACGGATTCGAATTGCAAAGAGAATCTATGGAAATAAAAATATTTTGGTAAAATTTATATCTTTATTTGCACTTTTAAAAGGCAAACTTTCGGGTCAAAGCCCTTTTAAAGTACCCTTGCCCAAATACAAGACTACATGCTGAAATATATAAGTTTGTACACAGTATATAAAATGTACAAAACGTGGTACCTATTTTAAAATGTCTTTAGAATTAAAATATATCTGTTGTGTATACCAATATTAGCCATCTTGGGGTGCTGTTGTAATTAGACAAAAAGCCCGTAGAAGAATTTTGGCTAGAAAGCTTGCTTTTTCAAAGTGCATAATAAAGATATTTTTTGCAAAATATTTCAATATTTACACAAGGCTAAAGGCTCCCCAGGATTAGATCATATAAGTAAATCAGATGATTAAAACGTCAGCCCACTACATATCGCCAATCCTAACAAATTTATCCAATGTATTGCATTGAACTAAATTTTACCCAATGGCCTGGAGAGAAGCAGCTGTTATGATAATTAAAAAAAAACTAATAAAGATAATTATGATGAACCGAAAGCTTACCGACCTATATGTCTGTCATCTATTCTTGGCAAAAATTTTGATGGATTAATTCACATCGGACTCTTAAATCATATCAATGCTAATAATGTTATGCGTCTTGATCAGCACAAGCAAAGTCTACAATTTCTGCCCTACACGAAATAACTAAAATAATTCTCCAAGGAAAGGAAACAGATGTTGCGGCCTTGGTTCCGAATTCTGAATTTAGATATGTTAGCATTGCAACATTTGATAGGTCTTGTTTACATTTTTCAAACATATATTTTGCTTAGGTAGTCCATGGAATTTTCCTTTGGTCCTTTTTTCTGGCACCTTTCAGGAATTCATGTAATACAGCTTGTGTTTCGGCTGCATCTTTTAGGTATTCGTAAATCTTGTATTGTTTCAGGTAATTAATATTCTTGAATTGCCTTGGTTTTTGAAAGTGAAGGCCTTGATCCTTCCTTTGTGATCAGATGTACAAGGAATTCCACTTTTTGCACTCCAAACTTTGATTTATTGGCATTGATTCTAAGGCCATGCTTTGAAAGTCTTTCAAAGATCATGTCCAAGTAAGTTTCATGCTCTTCCTTGTTTGTGGAGGCTATTAGGATGTCATCATTGTATGGGGATATAAAGTCTAGACCAAATAGTACCTCATTGATAAATCTTTGGAAAGTCGCAGGGGCATTTCTGAGTCCAAAACTCATTACGTTGAATTCCAACAATTCAAATGGTGCTATTAGAGCTGTTTTCACCTTGTCTTCTTCAGCTATTGGTATTTGGTAATATGCCTTAAAAAGGTAAATTCTGGAAAATAGTTTTTTTCCTCTCATTATATGATGAAAAATTTCTAATCTAGGAATGGGGTACCGGTCAGGAACGGTTATATTATTCAATTTACGATAATCCCTACATGAGCGGTACGTACCATCTTTTTTCAATGTCATGTGCAATGGGCTTGCCCATTGAGATTTGGATGGGCGAATAATGACATTTTCCAGCATATAATGGAATTCTTGCTTTGCTATTCTGAGGCGTTCTGTGTCCAATTGTCTTTTTTTCAAAACACAGGAAGACCTGTTGTTGTGATTTGATGTTCGACTTTGTGCAATAGTTTGGCTGGTACCAAATTGGGTGTACAAAGGTTTTTGTATTTAGAAATCGATCTGGTTATTGCATCAGTGCTTTTGGTCGCACTAACGATAAATTCTTCGAAAATGGCAGATATTTGTCATATATTGTGGTCTACCGAGCTCAAATTCTATGAGCAACGGTATAGCGATGAACAACTTGACTTTGTTCTGTAGACTTGAGTAAGGGAACTCTACGCAAATTGATCAAGGAACCTCTGAATTTAATGATCTTTGAATAAGCTACATGAATTGATGGCTGATTTAAACTAGACAAAAAAAAACAAAGCAAAACACAAAATATATATACAACACAGTGTTGCCGAATCAATAAAAATATATACAGATTAAAAATAAAATAAAGAATTAATTATGTAAAATAATGAAATATATTTACCAACAATTTCTACAATAAGTAGCAATGAATGACAAATAAGAATGAAATATACATTTTTTACCCAAACAGCATCTATTATTTTTTCCCGTGTATATCTATTAGTAGATTAAATTTATTTAGAAAGTCAGCACCTAAAATTCCCATATCAATTTTTCCAATTATAAATGGAAATGTGAAGTCTCTACGTAGGCCCAAATCAATTTCGAGCAATTTTGTAACATAGGTATCAATTTTGGTACCATTTGCAGCATAGAGTTTGAGTCAGCTTGCTTTTATCTTCACTTTTTGCGGGTATCAAGCTGACATCAGCACCACTGTCCACTAAGAAACGCAATCCCGTTTGTTTGTCCTGGACAAATAGGCGAGAATTGCGGTAATGGTTGGCTTGTTCAGCAGCAGAGCTTACCGCTAATTCTGCCGCTGAACGGAGTTTTCCGAACTCCATTTGCAAGGCGGTTTAAATTTAGAAAGGATACATCTTTTACCAAATTTGAAGTGGTAATAACAAAATTTTCCTTTTGGATTATATCTTTTTCTTGATTGGCTACGATCGTTGAAACGACCACTAGAACTACCACTCTCGCGGGTTCTGCCACGTTAATTTACTGTAAGTTTCTCAATTTGTAATTCAAGGGATTCTATTTTTTTCTTAAGTTCGATAGTTTGTTATTAGATTTATTAGTGCAACAAATTTCAGCTGAAGGGTTTAGATCAGAAATTTTGCCTGCCATTACAGCTAACTTATCCAAATCTTCCTCATATACAACAATTATTCTTCTAATGGTCTGTGGAAGCTTTTCTAACCAGATGGTTCTCATCATATTGATAGAAATGTCATCCGGAGACAATGAACGCAGTTTTGGCAGAAGCTGACTTGGCTTCATACCCCTTAGTTCTATTCCTGAAATGGGTTGTCTGATATGGGAAGTTTCCCTTTCCTTAAAGAGATTCAAAAGTCTTTCTTTAGCAAAAGAATATTTATTTTCCTCCGGCGAGGTTATTATGTACCAAGTCTTCAACATATTTAGGTTCTAACTGCAATATCAAATAGTTAAACCTATATATATATATATATTTCACTATTTATTATTTTTTATTTATTGTTACAAAAAGCACGAAGTCCAAAGGACTATTGTGCTGTGCTAGTATTATTTATATATATATGATTAATTATTTACACGATGGATTAGTAGTGTTTTGTAAATTATTGTACAAATAGTTCTAAACTTAACAAAGTTCTCATGAGAATGAGTATATACACAAAGACAATTTGGTAATGTTTCAAAGTATTTGCATGCAATTTGAATAGTGAGAGGGCAAGTTAAAAGAATATGCTCTGGTGATTCGACATCTAAGCGGCATTCACATGTTGGATCATTGATAACATTCAGTTTGAATAGGAAACTTAAGAAGGATCCTTTGACTGTAAAGAATAAAGTAGTAAATTTATCAGAAGAAATAAAATTTGGGACAGCAATTGGAAAGAATTTCTTGAAAAGTTCATTAGATTGAGAAAGATAAAACTTAAATTTTAGATCCATATATAGTTCATTTAATTATTTTTGAAGGGTTTTTTTGAGTGTTTGATCTGTGAGAGAATTTGTCATATTATACTTTGTTTGTAATAATTCAAGATAATCGGGCAATAAAGGAATTTTCGCTAGAATGTGTGTAATGTAAGAAGATGAACTCCTATAAGCATGAATGAATCTAATAAGAATTTGATATTGTATAGAATTCAACTTAGATCTTTTTGCTGCAGTGATAAACGGAAACCAAATGATTGATGCATAGCTTGATATGGGGCGTATCATAGCTTTATATAATATCAATCTACGCCGAGTACCAATGCCCCTTGCCATTTTTGAGTTTTTAAATTATTGAACAGATTTGAATATCATCAAAATAAATGATTTTATAATTAAAAAAAGTATAACTCTTGTCTCTGATTAATTTATGATAGCTTGCGTCAGAAGATTGACAGTCATTCGGAAATAGAGAATATAAAAGATTTTTCATTTCTGATTCGAGCACATCTTGAGATACATCTAGAAATGGTAAATCAAAAGACCTAGGAGAAATTTTTTGTTTAAAAGTTTTATAAGTATTACCAAAAGGAGATGTATTTTCAACTTCCTCCAGGAAAACCATCCAGCTTACATTTCTTGTTTTTTCAATAATATTCATATACCTTTTCCGTATTTCTTTATACATTTTTTCATCACCTAGCTGTCTATTTGACCGTTTACCCCGATAATATAGATTTCGAACATATTTAAAATGATTTTTTAAAAGTTTCAGTTCATCCGTCCACCAATTAAATGTATTTTTATTTGAATATTTTGGTTTTACTCGTAGAGATGCATATGCAGCTTCAATTAATATGTCAGTTATGAGAGAAACTACACAGTTTATATCGTTTATATTTACTATTTTACCTAATTTAATCGTTGCCTCATTTATCCTAGACAACTTGATTGCCTGCTCATATTTTTGCCAATTGGCTCTTTTTTCTTGAAAATACCATGTAGAATTATTTTCTTGTAATAAACTTTCTGTTTCCAGACTAATGTCGAATGAGATTGCGTGATGGTCTGTAATTAGCGAAATATTTAACGTTTTTCATCCATTAACAAGTACATGAGCATGACTATTAGTAATAGTAAGATCTATTATACTTAAAGCTCGACATGTTTTGTTTCGATTGTTATGTATAAGCATATTATGAAAATTAATTATAGGTTGAAGTCTTCTACTGTTTTGATTAATAATATTATCAAACCACATTTGACTTCGAGCGTTAAAATCACCAGCTAAAATCAATGGATTTGTGTTAAAATTTTTAATTATTTATCACAAGGAATCGAACATGACAGGTATCCATTTTATTAGAGTGTATATAAATATTTGAAAGAATAATTTGCCGTTTAGTAGTTTGTACTGATATAGTGGTTGCAAATGAATTTGAAAACTCTGTAATTAATTTACATGATAAGAAAGGGTTTGTAACGATTGTTGCGGTATATATTGGAACTCCCGGTATATTTGCATAATATATTTTTGAACGCATATTAAAGATTACTTCATTATTTATACTATATGGTTCTTGAACTATAATCAAATCATATTTTTCCTTAGAAATAAATTCCATTATTTCATTATTAACCAAAGTGCTTTTCCGCGTGTTTTGTTGTAGAATTTTTAATTTGAACATTAACCAAAAAAAAAAACAAAAAAAAAAAACAAGAATGAATCTATTCTAATCCAAAGTAACAATATCATGATCTAAATCTACATAACATGTTCTTTGTATCTCATATTTCATTTGTTGAAGGAACACAGGACATAATTTGTCATTAGAACGATGATTATTGCTATTCCTATATTTAGGATGTGTAGAGCAATTTATGCACTTCGGTAAGTATTGACAGTTAACATGTTGGTCATTGTCTCCGCAATTTTTACATTTTATGATGTTACATGAATTTTTACTATGACCATAACTAAAACAGCTTTGACATTGACGTACAAGCACCTTATCCTTCATATATGTAACCTGCCTGTCTGTATATATACGTTATATTTTTTTCATAATTTGGTATGTTGCCGGGGAAATGCGGAGAACAAAATCCTGTACGTCAGTATTTGATCTCATAGCGAACAGAACCTTTATCTTCGTCTCTCGACCTTCTAACTCTGGGTTCATATTGCATAAAAGCGAAGGCAATTCCTTGATATCTGTAGATTTAGTAATTGACTTAAGAACAATTGTAGGATCTAGTGGTTTTGGTGCATAAATTAATGCTTTTTGATTTACTTCATCAATCTTTTAAAACTCTTCAATTAATATATTCAAATTTTCACCAGAATCAACTTTAAGTATTACGCCAGATTTTGATTTTATTTATTTTGACTTTAGATCTCTCATTTCTCATCTTTTTAATACCATTATTTACTTCGCCTAATACATCAGCCGGGGAAGCATTTAACTTGGATTTAAATATTATTGTTTTATCCGTTACGTTTTGATTTTGCATACCTATTTTATCGTCTTCACTAGTAACTTTCGTAGCTTGAGCATATGACCTATTATAAAATTGACCTAAAGGAGCTATTTTCTTTATTGATTCGTCCATATTTCCAAGTCTATCACAGATAGAGCCATTAATTACAGCGATATCTCCCATTGTATCCATCAATATATTCAATTGCTTTAGCAAACCCTGAACAATTGTAAGATCATTCTGATTTATGCTTTTATTTACATGATGAGTACTTAGATTTTAATATTTCAGCAATTTGTTCCGAAATGATTTTATGCTGAATCTTACATTCCTCAGTACGTTTTTCAATTTTATCGTCCATATTTAAACTAGACTTAGGCAAATTTCAAAGCAAAAAAATTAATTAAACAGGTACCGCAAAGGCGGCACCCTACTATTTCTCAATATAAATTTCAATAAAATTTAACAAATATGAATTTAGAGATAGTTTAAATGAAATTTAGTGAATATTTACCAATAATTGCAGAGCGAGGCGACGCACGTCCACCTTCAACAGCGTTGCCCGACAATTTACGTACAAATTAAGTTACGTTATTAATGGAAAATTGAGCCTCAATTTGATAAAATCGAATCTCAGGTTTTTCGCGCCAAAATGGGGGTATTTTAATGCTTACCTTGCAGGCTCCATGGTAGAGTTCCGTTCCGCCGCTCGTTAACTTCTCTTCGGTCGCCATCTTGAATTTTAAATAATAACGTTTGTTTTTCTTGATTTAATTGTTCTTTTGAATTCCGGCTCACCAATAGTTGTTGATTGGTATGAAATTCTAAGCGGAGTCTGACAACAAATTATTTATCGTAAAATCAACTTTTTATTACATTTATTTATTACCAATTATCAGGTAATTGTTGTATACTACATGTTGATGTTCTTTTTTGTGTGATGGTCAAATATCATTTCAATATTATAAAATGTTTGATTTATGTGTTTGATATATTATAGATAAATATTTATATTTTATATGATTTGTGATTTTTATTTAGAATGATGTATAATTATTTTTATTATATATTATGATAACAAATAATGTGATTTTAATGTTAATTTATATAATTTTGATAAAGTATATTTTATGAGCATTATATATTTATAAGATGAATATTTTAATATAATTTTTGAATTAAATAGTTAATTAAACGAATTAAAACTTATATGATGAAAATATGAAAAGTTAATATTTGGGAGCCGCTACATATATTAGCGGAGCATTCGACAACGCTTGGAGTCCTGCAATCATTCAACAATTAGACAAAACAAACATTCCAGCGCCACTAATTGAAATAGTTATTTCATATCTCGAAGATCGAAAGGTAGAGCTAAGATACTTAAACTCAAAATGTACAAAAAGGGCAAATAAGGGATGCCCTCAAGGTGGAATTATTTCTTCAATTCTTTGAAATATATTATTAAATTATTTTATTTCATATCTTTCAGTGAAAATTTCGCAAAAGTCATAGCTTTTGCCGATGATGTTTCATTTGTGTTTTTGGGGCTCTAGAATCCAGAACCTTCAGTTCAAAATTATAAAAAGTCTGAATAATATCAAAAATTGGTGTGAGAAGGTGAAACTCTCAATGAGTCCAAAAAAAAAAACAGGTATACCCTACCTACACAATTACCAAAAATTACCTATAAACTTTAAGGGTATAAATATTAAGCCAGCAGAAACCTTTAAGATTTTGTGAGTTATTTTTCGCAACCACCGACAAAGAAGTAAAATTGATTTTGGACCACACACGTTGACAATATAATTAACAGGGCTATGAAATTTGAGAATGCGCTATTTTCATTACGTGCACCTACTTGGGGAATTGATTCAAGGCGCAGATTTGATTTTATATAAGGCAGTGATACGTCCTATGTTAAGCTATGCATCAAATATCTTGTTCCCTTTTATCAATACAGCAAAGTGTTCAAAGTTAAATTCTATACAGTAGCGAATTTTAATTAGGTGCATTCATGCTTACAATAGTTAATCTTTTTACATTACTCATATTCAAGTGAAAACTTCTATGCTGACCGACTACCTTGAATTATCACTAATTAGATACAAAATGAAGAATTCTCTGACAGACCAAACACTAAATAAGCCCCTTTCAAATGAGTTGTAAAATTATATATCAATAGAAATATGGATTTTATCTTTCTCAAACTAATGGAACCTTCAAGAAATATTTTCTGAGAGATTTACCAAGCTTCATTACTCCTGATAAATTCGCTACTTTGTTCTTTACAGGCAAAGGACCCTTTTTAAGTTTTCTCTTTGCCTTGAGAGTTATAAATGATCCAAAATGTGAATTCTGTCTAGATGATGAAACACCAGAGCATCTTTTGTTGTCTTGACCCTCTGACAAACAAATTGTACTTGCTTATTTTGATATAATGCCAAATCATCTTTCTGTAATATACTCAATCTTATGAAAACCTTGACAAGTTTAGAGTTGTCTGTACACAAATTTTTAAATCACTACAAATTCATCGTGTAAATATTTGAAGATATATATGAGAAAACGATAGAAAAAAAAGTAATAAAAAGGTCAGATGTTGATATTAAAAATGATGAATGCATATCCTGACTAAAAGCACATGTGCATTTTAGATGGCAGAGCGCCATCTAGTAAACAAAAATAAACTAAACGTTTATTTAACTTGCTCCGTGATATTTGGCCAACCCAATTTATTGATAAATCAAGAAAAGCCATCCACGAACGCGTTTCGCACTCTTTAGCGTGGAGCAGGCTGTACAACTGAGACCAAAAACATTTTTAGTCCCAGAGACTTCTTGAAAAACCAAGAAATGGGTATTCAAGGCCAAACTTGCGTAAAAACAACAAACAACAACAAAAGCCTTTATTGAGGACCTCTCGGCCTATAAAGGATTCACCAGTTTACAGAGTAATTGAAGAGAAGAGAACTAAGAATACAGAGAGAAACCTATATGTAGTAGGTATAGTAAAGTATTTTCTACACTGAGATTATATACAACAGCAGCAACAAGCCTTTTACTGGAATCAAAGTCCCATACAGGATTCGTCATTCTAGTCCTGACAAAGATTATTTACATATAATTATTTACATCAATTAGATTATGTGTATAGATTCCCCTTCTCTTCAGCCTTTTTATAAAATTTGAACAACGCAAACGCTCCAGCTCTGTTTCTCACCACCTCATTCAACAGGAGCTCCAAAGAGAGTCCCTCAAGGCCTATTTCACCGAGGAGCACTTCTCGTTCGTCTTTCAACCCCATGCAAGAGAGTATATGGTGATGTAGCCCCGGCTCCATTCTTGTTCCGCAAATCTCGCATGTCCATCCGTCTGTTTCAAATATTCTAGGGCGATCATCAGTAAAGAGCACCGAGAGGATTCTTAGTCAGGCAATACACCGTTTGACCCGGAGCGGGAAATCGCTGGACAGATTGTTTTCCGGTAACGGAGTTGAGCAGATGTTTTTATAGTGGGGTTATAGTCTTGAATTTATTATTCTCGTGTGATCCTTTTGCAGAGATTGATCTATTGCAGTCCTGATTATGTAAGGAATTTCTCTTTGTAATGTTCTATAGTCTAACTTACGTAAAAACGCTAAACACATTAGAAAAGAATAGAAAAAAAATAGTCAGGATATGTCTTCATTATTTTTGATATCAACACCTGACCTTTTTATTTTTTCAATTGTTTTCTCATGTGTTTAGCGCATTAACGCAAGTTTGGCCATAAATACCCATTTCTTGGTTTTTAAAGAAGCCTCTGGGATCAAAAATGTTTTTGGTCTCAGTGGTACAGTCTGCTCCACGCTGAAGAGTGCGAAACGCGTTCGTGGATGGCTTTTATTGATTTATCAAGAAATTGGGTTGGCCAAATATCACGGAGCAAGTTAAATAAACGTTTAGTTAATTTTGCTCCACTAGATGGCGCTCTTCCATCTAAAAAATCACATGTGCTTTTGGTCAGGATATGCCTTCATTATTTTTAATATGTATATATGTAAATAATTATAATATCGCACAATAGTCTGATAGACTCCGTGCTTCTGTAATAATAAAATAAAATTAAAATCGTAAAATATTTTAAAATTTACACAAGGTTTTTTTTAAAAACGTGAAGGAGAATGATGATATTTTCGCATTTTTCACCGAAAATATTATTTTATTATTTTATATGTGATGAATTTTAGACTATGTATAATGAATGCACTCATCCGTATATGAATACATAAAAAATAACAAGAAATTCTTGGCACAAGGAGTACATTAAAGAAATTGTTTTGAGTTTTCATTTCTTCCGACCTTAATGAATTCCAAGTTTGAATTATTTTAATGGTTCCTAACATAAAAGTTTATTTTGTTTCCTTTAGTTATCTTTCCGTCCTCTCTCGCATTTTTTATAAATTTCAGATTATTTTGATTGAAAGAATATTTACTTAATAGAGGTTGTTACTAGTTAACTTAATTTCCTGATATTTATATATTATATATATATAAATGAATGTATGTGTGTCTGTCTGTCCTTTATGCCTGACCAAACCACTCATTGGAACGCCATGGAACTTTGGGAAGTTATTTAGTATAGTACTGGGAAGGTTTCTAGCAAATAAAATTTTTGAAATGACTTTTCGCCTAAAAATAATCAAGATAAATATTTTAATTTATCTGTTATAAATCAACAATCTGCTCTAAATATTATCATGATGATACGATGATTTTGTAATGTAGAAAATTAGGAAAGACAAAATTCAGGATGACACGGCAATTTATTTGAGACAAGAATAATGATACAATCCCAAGGCAAGATACTATTCCTTTAACTTCCAATTACCGAGAAAAGCAATTAATATTAATTTTATTTAACTTATTTTTAAAGGGACCGGGAAAAATGTTCACTTTATCGAGAGATTCGTTAGACAAACCTTTACTCGGGTAAAACCCGGGCGAAGCCGGGTACGTCCGCTAGTATATATATATATATATATATTAAAAATGGCATATCCTGACCAGGAGCACATGTGCTTTTCAGAAGGCAGAGCGCCATCTGGTGGAACAGAAATCAACTAAACATTGATTTAGCCTGTTCCATGATATTTGGCTAACCCAATTTCTTGATAAATCAAGAAAATTTATTATATAATCTAAAAACTCAAATATTTATATATTTTAAAATATATATATTTTATTTTATTCATTGATAATTTTACTTTTGTTATCATCATTTTTAGAAAGACTTTCAGTTTTGTTGTAAATATGCGTAGTTAATATATCTATCCATTTAAATCACTAATATAGTATTAACTTTATAAATTCTATATAATGTGAAAATAACTAATGTGTAATATTTCCTCAAGTAATTGAAAATAAAAGCTACTTGACGGTAAATAATTATCTTTTTTTATTACGACTGCACCTCAACCCTTTATCTTATCTATCCTTTGTCTTATCAACCCTTTATCTAACAACAACAAGAAATTATTCATAACAAAAAGCCGACAGGATTACCTGAATTTTCAACCCAATTGCTCTATAAATTATTCAAATTTTATAAAACTATTTTTAAAAAATGTCTCGCAAACAAAGGAATGTAGAACATGCCATGATGCCAAATCCAAGTACTATAGAAATACCGAAATTTAATGGTCAAAATTTTAACATGATATCTTGGCTCAAATTCATTAACAAAAAATGTTTACAGAAGCATCTTAATGAAGATTTTAAACAAAATAATATATCAAATTATCTCGAGGGTGAAACATTCAGTTATTACATAGAAAAATTACAATATATAGATAATTGGGGGGATTTAGAACAAAAATTGTTAACATATTTCACAATTAAAGATTATATTTAGTAGGTTTATAAATTTAAAATATAATGATAATAATGATCTTGAACAATATTTTAAAGAAAAAATATGCCTTAGCCAATAAACTTAATCTTGAAAAAAACACTTTTACTAGAGGCATTTACAGATGGAATGCCAGATCACCTAAAAAAATATCTAATAGCTGCAAGAGTAAAAGAACCTTCAGACTGGTATAAAATCACAACCCAATTAAAATTATCAACAAATAAAGAAGAAGAACCCCAACAACCCTCTACCAGTACAAGCACTCCAGTAAAAAGATTTAACTCCAACTCCTCCAAAGCTCATCAATACCCGCCTTTTCCCAGGACAGCAGCAGCAGCTGCTTACAAAGTATCAAAAAAATTGTTTGTGATAGTCCAATAGAATATCTTATTTTAGGTTTATACCAACATTTTATTTATTTAAGTTACAAATATATTTCTCAAAAAAACTTCTTTTCCAAAATTATAAATTCTTGTATTCTTTTAATCCAAAAATTGATAATCAGAAGTCATATGCTACCACCCTATGTATTCCAGACCCTTACTATGTTAAAAATTCATCTCTTATAAATATCAACCCATTGTGTAATTTCAATTCTTTTGATATACCAACTACAAATGTTAAACTTATAAATCCTACTTCAAATCCCATTATTAATTCTAACTCATTTCACAGTATGCGACAACCGTATTCTATAACAAATTAGAATTCATATTTAGACTTTAGTAAAGTAGATATTAATCCAAATTTCTCAAATCAAACAATTTCAGATTGCATAAATATAAGAATGTTTTCTCTGAACACAATTTTGATATAGGACGCATAAAGACTAACCCAATGTGCATATCTCTTTTAGATAATGTTCCCATAGCACAAAAGCCATATAGGACATCTTTTTACAATAATTCTGAAATACAAAAACAAATAACTGAATTATTAAAATATGATATTATTAGACCCTCATCTAGCCCCTATAGTGCTCCTGCATTATTAGTGAATAAGAAATCTGATGCCCCAAATCACCCCACAAGACTCTGTATATATTATAGGAAACTTAATAAAAAACAGTTCCAAACATACTCCAATTCCACTTATAGAACAAATTATAGATAGGTTATCACAGTCAAAAATATATACTATTCTAGATGTTAAAAATGCATATTGGCATATACCCATAGATGAAAAAGATAGACATAAAACCTCCTTTGTAACACAATTAGGATGTTATGAATGGAACAGACTTCCATATGGTCTAAAAAATGCACCTTCACAATTTGAAAGGATTATGAAGTCAGTTTTCACTAAACATAACACACACTATGCCTTAAATTATTTTGATGACATTATTATACACTCCAAAACTTATGAAGAACACATTAAACATTTAGATGACATATTAGGTATATTCGAACAAGAGGATATAGAGCTCAATCTCAATAAATGCAAATCTTTACAAAAAGAAATACAATTCTTAGGATACACTATTAACTCAGAAAAATATACACCCAATAACACAAATATTGGAGCAATTTTAAAATTAAATAGACCATATAATATTAAAACCTTACAGAGATTTTTAGGCACCATAAATATTTATAATAAATGTATTCCCCATTATGCGCAAATTAGGTCACCTTTGAATGAACTTTTGTTTAAAAATGCTCCTTGGTTATGGAGTGCGAAACATGAACAAGCCTTCCAAACACTTAAAAATTCACTCATATCACAACCTGTACTATATATTTATGACCCATCAAAACCATCTATTTATTCACAGACGTGTCAAGTCTAGGAGTAGCAGGAGTCCTTAAACAACCAGATGAAAAAGGAATCTTACACCCCATAGGTTATTTTTCAAGAAAACTTCATCCATATGAACAGAATTATACTGCCTCAGAAATTGAAACATTAGCTATCATTAATTCAGTACAGAGGTTTCATACATACCTACACAACATACACTTTACCTTGCACACAGATCACTTACCTTTAAAATGGATCAAAAATGTAAAAAACTCACAAGGTAGGTTATTTAGATGGTCCTTAATTCTATCTCAATATAGCTTTGACATTAAACATATTAAAGGATTAAATAATATAGAAGCAGACATGTGTGTGTGATGCTGTCAAGAGCACCTGTCTCATTTTACCTAACATATAATGAGTTAAAAGAACACCCCAATCAACAGAACGAATTAACAATAGTAAAATTAAATTACAAAATGGTATCTTTATAATTAATATAAAGGGTTTAAAAGAGCTTATGCACCACAGACACTAAGACCGAAATTATTAAGCAAAGTACATACAAAGCATGGACATATTGTAAAAACTCAAATTACTAAAATAATTTCTCCACACTATTATTGGCCACATATGACTAGGGATATTGCCAATTACACCATACATTGTGAAACTTGCCAGTTTAATAAGTCTAGGGATAACAGAATTGTTTATGGACCACTACAACAGATGCCAATAGCTACACACCCAAATCACATTTTTTCTCTAGATACATTGGGCGGGTTACATAATTATGGGACAACTAGACACAGTATCCATATGATAGTAGATCACCATAGTAGATTCCTTCGGGCTTTTCCAACAAAATCTGTATCAACTGATTCTTATATAACTTGTTTGAGAAATTTATTCCAAATTAATAAACCTGAAATAACAATAACTGACAGAAATGCAGCTTTTCTTAGCAATAAATTTTAACACTTTTTAGATCGAAATATTGTAAGCATCTACTCACCAGTGCCCATCACACAGAAACAAATACAAAAGTAGAAAGATAAATTCCACTATCATTAATAGGTTAAGATGTGAATATAATGCTAATATAAAGATTCCTTGGACAAAATATATTCCTAAAATCACTGAAAGCTATAATGAAACAGGCTTCACACCTAAATTCTTATACTATGGAATAAAACCACAGTATATAGAACATGACACAGAAACACATACACCAATTGAAAAAGCAAGAAAATTAGCCATTGAAAGAACCATAAAATCCCATGAACACATCAAACAACTTTATTTTCAAGGAAGGAGATCAGGTTTTAGTAAAAACCTTTATTCATCCAAACACTGGTAAATTAGCACAAAGATATATAGGCCCATTTACCATTTTAAAACAACTCTCTCCAGTCACATATGAAATTAATAAACCCAATTTACCCCGAAGAAAATAAACAGAAATTATACACTCTAATAAGCTAAAATTATATTACCCAGAAGCAGATTTTTTACTTCACTATAGCACTAACATAGAAAATGACTCAATAGCAAATAAAAATTCTAACACAAAGTTGATAGATATTGATGAAAAAAAAAGTTTTTTACAGGAAGGCCATATTTTGGACATGGATAATGAAGAACAAATATCAGCACCAATTCTTAAGCCTTCACAAATAACTTAATGTCACTCCACACTCCTCTATTAGCATTTCATTACTCAACCATTATTATGTATTTAAATATTATATCACATACATTTTAATGTTAATATATCAGAAACACTTTATTTTTTTAAATTATATTTTTGTAAAAATAACATTTTCTACTGCTTTTTGATATTTTGAAATGTAACTAGCATGACATAATTAATCAATTTTGAATACCTTTTTTGCTTCATATCCATATTTTCTATGAATCGCCTATTAATACTTCTTATATAAACTTTTATTATAATTTCATAATTATATAAATTATTTGTAAACAAACTTTCTTTTGTTTATTTTGAAAAAATGTGGATATTGATTTTTATTGTTTCATTTTTAATTGTTTATATAGATTTCTTGATTCCGTTTAATTAATTATTTTTAATTGCCAATTTTATCTTAAAATTTTAATTTTTTAAAATCTTTTTCACAGGGGGGAAAATATATATAATCTTAAATCTCAAATATTTCTATATTTTAAAAAATATATATTTCATTTTATTCATTGATAATTTTACTTTTGTTATCATCATTTTTAGAAAGACTTTCAGTTTTGTTGTATATTTTTGTTGTAAATATGCGTAGTTAATATATCTATCCATTTAAATCACTAATATAGGATTAACTTTATAAATTCTATATAATGTGAAAATAACTAATGTGTAATATTTCCTCAAGTAATTGAAAATAAAAGCTACTTGACGGTAAATAATTATCTTTTTTTTATCACGACTGCACCTCAACACTTTATCTTATCGATCCTTTGTCTTATCAACCCTTTATCTAACAACAACAAAAAATTATTCATAACATATATATATATTATATAATCTAAAAACTCTAATATTTCTATATTTAAATTTATATATATATATATATAATTAAAGGACTTAAAAGCGCGAATGTTTCTTTTATACATAAAATGAACTTCTACTGTCCTTACTGCGATGAAAAAATATATTGGGAGGGCTTGGCTCATCAGTGGTGAACCCTCCCAGCGGTTTCGCCAATTTAATCCACCAGACCGCTTCTCGGAGCTCTAATACTGTATTGGATCATTCTGCTTTTATATGCTACACTGAAGGATGGGATCTTAGAAATGGTTTTCAAGTAAACTATGGACATAAGCTTATAGGACAGTAGAATTACATTCAAATATTTGCTTCGAGCAATGCTCTTCAGCAAATTATAAAGACAAGGCCAGTTAGGAATAAATTAACACAAAGCAATAACACGCCATCTATACATATAAAATTAAAGGACTTAAAAGCGCGAATGTTTCTTTTATACATAAAACGAACTTCTACTGTCCTTACTGCGATGAAAAAATATATTGGGAGGGCTTGGCTCATCAGTGGTGAACCCTCCCAGCGGTTTCGCCAATTTAATCCACCAGACCGCTTCTCGGAGCTCTAATACTGTATTGGATCATTCTGTTTTTATATGCTACACTGAAGGATGGAATCTTATAGTTTGCTTAAGAGCATTGCTCGAAGCAAATATTTGAATATAATTCTACTGTCCTATAAGCTTATGTCCATAGTTTAATTGAAAACCATGTCTAAGATTCCATCCTTCAGTGTAGCATATAAAAGCAGAATGATCCAATACAGTATTAGAGCTCCGAGAAGCGGTCTGGTGGATTAAATTGGCGAAACCTCTGGGAGGGTTCACCACTGATGAGCCAAGCCCTCCCAATATATTTTTTCATCGCAGTAAGGACAGTAGAAGTTCGTTTTATGTATAAAAGAAACATTCGCGCTTTTGAGTCCTTTAATTTTATATGTAGAGATGGCGCGTTATTGCTTTGTGTTAATATATATATTTATTCATTGATAATTTTACTTTTGTTATCGTTTTTAGAATGACTTTCAGTTTTGTTTGTAAATCAACGTAGTTAAATATCTATCTTTTTGAATCACTAATATACTTTATAAATAAATAACTTATAAAATACTTATAAAATACCATTATAATTTCTATATAATGTGAAAATAACTAATGTGTAATATTTCCTCAAGTAATTGAAAATAAAACTACTTGATGGTAAATAATTATCTTTTTTTTTTATCACCACTGTACCTTCAACTTTTTATCTTATCGATCCTTTGTCCTATCAACCCTCTATCTAACAACAAACAAATCATTCATAACATATATATACAGGGTGATCCAAAAATCCCGCGCTATTTTAAAAATTAATAACTCCGCGAATGTTCGCGCTAGAGATCACCATTGTCTTCAGGATGCAAAGGGATTTTTTATTGAAAATAATGAAAAATTCGAAATAGATTTTAGTTACAATTTTATTCGCTAGATGGCGCTCTACTAGAATCAGAGATTAAGCGGCCAAATTTTTTGATAAATTGAAAAATATAAATGGCCGACGCGTATTTTTCCTTTTTTAATACCAGGAAAGAATCCTAATAATATCAAATGATAAATTAATAAAACACCATTTCGCCAAAGGTAGAATAATTGGATGACAATTTTTAAATGCAATCCGAGATATGTTTTATTTTTTTTTGCTTATCCCTAGTACACGTGGTACAGGCCATGATAATCATGGTGGGTAGTTAGCGACTGCTTTTTTTACTGTAAGCGCACCACATGTCTACACATGTGAAAGCAGTTCGACTTTGCACTTACAAATGTGCCAGAGCCCCGTTTGGTTACTTGCACTCGCTGGTGGGGTTGGACTTTTGCAAGAATCGGGGGCAATTGGAGCATTTTTTTTTCAAACAGAAAAAAGTGTCCAATGCGGGGATCGAACCCGGGTCGTTGTGGTCGTAAACCAAACGGTTTAACCGGCCTTCCACCGACCCCCCTGATATGTAAAATAGTTAAATGCAAATTAAAACATTTAGAAAAAAGTTATATTTTAGATGTAGTTTTGTGAAATAGATTGAATGTTTGAAAAACACTGCTGATATCAATACACGATTTTTTAAAATTTTAATATAGTACCAAAAATTATGATGGCACTACTAATAGGATTTCTTGCTATAAGGAATGTGTAGTTTCTTGACTGATTGGCGACACTTGACTATTTAACTGGATATTTGTCATGATCCAACAAATGAAATATAGAGGGGGGTGACAAAATATATTTGTCTTACATTATTCCAAATATCCTATGGGCTTGTCAAATGTTATCATTGCTTATTATACAGTACACAATTTTAAAAATGTGTTCACTAAAAAAAAAAAATCATTTTTAGATCGACCTTTTGCGTTAAAAATGTGGTAGTAAAATAATTTTTTTTTTTTTTGCACAAAATTTCTAAAGTCATTGGTGTACAGAAAATATTCTTTATGCTATTTCTTCTAAAAGGCGAAAAGCGGAAAACTAAACATAAGGGGTAAAATTGTGTGTACCAGTATAATTCGAGACGTTATAGCACTTTGGTCTGCACGACATAATATGTGAGCATATGACAACAAAAAATTACTGTTCACAAAAAAAAGAAAAGAGTCAAAATGTGAGGACAGCATTTATTATCCCCATGACCCAACACAAAGAGCTTCAAAATATTGGTAGATAATATAATACATGGCAGCTTATATAACACATTAGGTAACTTGCCTTCTCTCTTGTATTAGGTCACAATCCTTGCTCAATGTGGCGCCCTTCATTCTCAAACACCGCCTGCAGACGATAGATGACAGATCGGACAGCATTAAATAACGTATCTGTTGAAATTGATTAAACGTGCAGTCTGATAGAAGCCTTCAACATGGCCAATGTGGTAGGCCAGCAACGATAAACACACGATTTAATGTACCCCCATAACCAAAAATCGCAAAACGTCAAGTCTGGCGATCTTTGAGGCCACTGGTATATAAAGTGGCGACTTATCACACGATTTTTACCGAGCGTATCCTTCAGCAATTGTTTGGCACCACGGGATATATGAGGAGGTCCTCCATCTTTCATGAATGTTCTTTCGCTTAGTGCTTGTCTGCCCTGCAATATGCAAAACCCTTTTCTCTCACAAAAGTTGAACTTAACGTTCCCCAGTTACAAAAACGGTTTTAAAAGTTCTTCCATTGTTTTTTCAAAGAAAAATGGCCCAATAATAAATGAAGAAGTGAACCCACACAAAACTGTAACTCTGGTCTGATGAAATGGCATTTCTGTAAAAGTCTTAGGGTTTTCTTTTGCCCAAATTCGGCTGTTTTGAATGTTAAATTCTCTGTTTAGAGAAAAATGAGCATCATCTTTCCACAGAACATTCGACAGCCAGTTTTCATCAATATCAATTTGACGGAAAACACATGCCGCGAATTCTTGACGCATCTCAAAATCGCCAACTTTCAGCTCGTGAAATCTTTTAATTTTGTATGGGTACACACAATAGAGACATTAAGTGATGCGTCTTCGGATATCACAATCATACTCGGCGATTTTAACGCCAAAGGTTCAACTTGGGAATCACCTGTCCAGGATAACAAAGGTCAGCAGGTTGAGGACATGCTAAGCGACCTCGACCTTACACCGTTAAACCAAGAAGAGAACACCTATCTATCCAAGTCCACAGGCACAGAATCCGCAATAGACACCACAGCGATAAATTACAATATCGCACCCACAACACAATGGAATATCCTGAGAGGTGCAATCAGTGACCACAGACCAATTTTAAAAACCCTAAACTTCAAAACTGAGAATGTACAACAGAATAAAAGAACATGGAACTTTAGGAAAGCCGACTTGAAAAAATTCACTGGAAAGCTTGAATAACTGTGCAACGAAGAATTGAATCACAGAAAGCTTGACAAAAACTTGGAAAAATTCTTTTCGTACATATCCAAAGCTGCCAAAGCATCGATACCTAGAAGGAGACGTAAAGACCTGTGGATACTTTACTGGAAGGACCACAACATCGAGGCAATGATATCAGAGAGAGAGACAATATAAATGAACTTCTTGAAACAAATAAAACAGAAGAAAACAGAAAGGAACTCATTGAAATTATTCACAAAATATAACAAGAAAAAAGGCAGAATTCTGCCAAAAAATGAATCCAAGAAAGGACAGCCAACACTGGAATATGATTAGAGTGTTAAAATCAATCAAAACCAACACTAATCCTCCAATACTCTAACCGATATGAATATAACAGCGAGAAAACGAGAACAAACAGTGACTAACATAATTGCTGAATATCTTTCAAGCAATTCCAGACTCAACTACACGAATGAAGACAGGACTCTAAAAAATAATATGAACAAGTTAGTTAAACAAGCAAGAAACCACCATCAACAATATATTTGCCCGAGAGACTTCACACTGAATAAGCTAAAATCATCAATAGAAGAGTTAGATCCAAGATATCACAAGGAGATGAATAAATATTTGATCAAATGATTAAACACTTTAGAGAAAAGGCTGAAAATCAACTCCTACGAATACTGAACATAAAATGGCTAACTGGTAAGCTACCGAAGAATTGGAAGATATAAATTATAGTGCCAATACTGAAACCAAACAAAGATGCAAGGAATACAAGAACTATCGGCCAATTGATCTCACCAGCATACTTTGTAAAATAACAGATTGAGTTATCTACTCTCTGCTCATAGTCTGGCTCACTAATAATAATAAAATAAACTTCTACCAAACTGCCTATATATACAGACACTGTACAACTGATCAACTGTTCTACTTCTGCCAACCAATAATATAATCTTTCCAGGAAAAACCGCCAAAGAAGACAACGGCCGTATTCCTAAATATGACCTCAGCTTTTGATCGAGTGTAGAGGGAGAAATTACTTGAAAGGCTGCACAACATCGGAGTAAAAGAAAAACTTTAATATGGATTGCAGACTTCTTAAAGGGAAGAAGGATAAAGGTTCGGGTCAATAGAGAATTTTCCAAGGACCGAAAAACATGGGCTGGTGAACCTCAAGGATCTGTGCTCAGTCCTCTATTCTATCTGCTATTTATTAACGATATCCAACCTTGCCTCACTGAAGACACAAAGGCTGCCTGTTATGCAGATGATATAGCCATATGGCACACAAGTAGCAGTATAGAAAAATCAGAAAAAATACTGAGAACATCAATGAGAGGACTGGAGAAGTAGGCAATGGAACTCCAAATTACCATAAACCCAAAAAAACCAAACCTATGCGTCTTTTCCACTGACAGGGGAAAAGGCATAAGTATAACCCTAAAATAAGCATAAACAACCAAATAATTGATAAAATTAGAAATCCAAAATACCTAAGTGTGATACTTGCAGTCCTGGATCTTCCCAGTTGGTCTCGAGGACCACGCCATCACCATCTCATCAGCGGCGAAGTACGCGATCTACGCGAAATGCGTAGTGTCGCTGGAGACTCACTGGCGATTCTCCACCAAACTCAGCAGCGCTGGCAGAGGCGCCATATTCATTGTACATAGTGTATATAATGCATATTATAAATAGTGCAGACTGTGCACTTTGCATGTATTGACAAGATGTCAATAAAATTGTTTTAATTGTCATTGATGAGGAATTGCGATTTACAGAACACATGATTATAGAGCTCAAATAGAGCTACCAGAAAACTAAACATTCTGAGATGGCTATGTGGAACAAATTGGGGAGAAAACCCCAGAATTCTCAGAACAACATATATCACCTTAAAAAGGCCGATAATGGAATATGCAACACTCGTCTGGGCTCCCTCAAGCCCATCACTAAAAGGAAGACTAGACAGTTTTCAATCAAAAGCAGCCTAAATAATAACTCGTGCTGTTTCATCCACCAACAATGAGAAAATTCAGAGAGAATGTGGTCTAGACGTACTCGCTCGAAAGCAGAAGACAAAATAAAAACAATAAAATTCACCATTAGCTTAAAAAGTAAGAAACATAACACATATCCCATGAAACCTATTTAAACTGGACACAAAAAGAAAGACTCAAAAGATCTTCAACACTTCAGTACGACAACAATATTAGAAAGGGCATAAATATGAAACACAATGACTTTCAAATTCAAGAAGAACCAATATTTCCTACCCCAGTGCCATCAAATGTAATCATCAATCTTAACTTGAATGAACCCAGCACACACACACACAAAAAAAAAGAGAACAAAAACATACTTAAAAAGAAAGGACTTGACACAATTGGTTTAAACGATCAGAGAAATTATTTGTTGTTGTTGTTTCTTATCCCCTTCTTAAAGTTTACACGAATTCCATGAGTTCATGCTCCTCGAGCTGTTTTATGATAAGCAGTGGCCACTCCCAAAGGTCCTGTTTAGTGCATCTAATGCAAGCCACAATGTCTTCTGGAGCTGCAGGTGCCAAGCTACATTTTGGGCAAGTGGGATAGATTTTGTTGTTATTTTCTATCTTCAATGACTTGAGATGGCCTATTCTAAATCTTGTAAGTTTCGTTTGTGGCTGTCTATTTATGATGTTCAGAGCTTCTCCTGGGTCCACTCCACTGTACCAACTGTCCTGGGCCCGAGCCCTAGTTCTGAGCATGGAGAGTGGGTAGGACTATGTGCCTGGCTCTGCAGCCCTCGGCACCCGACTCGCGGGTAGTAGCGGTCTGTACCTGGCTGCCTGAAAGAGGGTGGTAGGGGCTAACTGATCACGACAGACCATTTTGGAACTCAGTGGAAGAGTTAGCGATGCTAATAGAGGTCTGTGACAGGGGTGACGTTCAGTTGCAGATTACGCAAAGTAGGGAGGCTTGAGGGGAAAACGCTGACAGCTCGTCTGACAAGTCTGGAAAGACGGATATGCCCAGTTGAGCCTTGCGCTACATGGTGGTGTTCTGGTGTCATTATAATTACAGGTCACACCCCCCCCCCCCCCCCCCCCCCCCCAATAATGCCAATACAAAATATAAATATTGACATTACCAATGAGGCTCAGGTAGCACCTGAGAACGGGTGGGAGGTAGATCCCTCTTGCCGAGAAGTGAACGACCTAGTCAGAGCTGATGGGCCATCTCGACATATTGGGTCTAGTAACTTCTCATACATCCCTCTTGAAAAAAACCCTGAAGACAAGGATAAGCCGAGGACGCTCAAATTCCCTCGGGCTCCGAGCGTATGCCGAATAATACCTCGTTGGATATTTCTAATAATTCCCCTGCTGCGACCACTAATGGCCCAGGGAAGTCCCCTATGGAAGCAGGCACCCTCCGCACAGCGATAGTCGACACGACTCGAGAGGATAGGCAGGGCGCCCACTTGAGTCTGCGAAAAGCGACGCGGCCGCCTGAGGATTTGAGCTCAGGTGCCTTCCGCACAGCTAGCTCTGGATACTCAGAGCGAGAGGATAGAAAGGATCGTCCACCCCCCCCCCTGATATCCGCCTCAACAGGATCATCAACATGGAGATCCCTGTGGATCCTTTACTGTTGATTGACCCTTCGTCTGAGGCGAGAATCGGCTCAATAGTCGAGGAGTCGGGGGCTGCGATGGATGTCAGGGTACTTCAATGACCTGAATGAATTGAATTGGTTTCTAAATCAGGCATTGACACCCCAGAAGAAGTGCACGGAGCTTGAAGATTGGAAATGTTCACCCGAACATCCTCGAGCAATGCTTCGATAAGCTCCTCAAGAAACATAGGTCGGCTCTTGAAGAGCTCGAGTTCCTGCGGGTGGAGAAGCGGAACCTGGAGGTAAGATTCTCAGTCTGACCACCCTGCAGTATGGCATAGAGAGGGGAGTTGCAGCGGCTCTTTTAGAGTCGCTGAAACTAGCTGAGGTCGAAGTTTGTTTTCCCAATGACGCTTCCCCAGTCCTCCCTTGACGACAGACGCCTCGAAACGAGAAGACGGAGGAGCCCGCAAGGGCAAGGGCCGGGAGTTACTGCCCTGAGGTAGAGGGAGACCCGGTCCAAATACCAACTAGAGACGAGAAAGCTGTTCCGCCATCTCCCCCATAACAACCTGTTCACACTAGGAACAGCGAGATGGCGGAAAAGAAGAGAAAGAAGAAGAAAAGGGTTAAGAAGCCTTCAGCAAAAGAGGAAGAGATTAGGACTGAGGTGACAGCCGGATTTTGGCTACTGTTTCTATTTCTTTAAAAGTAAGTTCATTTTTCTGTAGCAAGGGTTCTTTTGTGCCTTTTTTCGCTAGCGCTTCAACAGCTTCACTGCCTTCAATGCTAACATGTAAGGGTATCCATTGAAGGTGAATTTTTGAGGTTTTTGAGAGTTTTTGGAGATAACAATTATGTTCATGCTTACTTTGTCTCTATGTTCCCCTGTGTGAATCAAGTGTTGAATGGCACTTCTACTATCAGTAATAATCCATATATCGTGATGTTTAGTGTTTCTGATGGATTTTAAGGCTTCATAGATGGCTATAAGTTCTGATCTGAAGACTGAGCAAAAATCAGGGTTTCTTCTGTTTATTTCCTCAATACCATTTGTGGTTTTGATGAGACAGCCACCGCCAGTGTGTCCTAACTCGTCTTTGCTACCATCGGTACACGCTTGTTCGGCGGTACATAAATCGGTATAGATAGTTATTGAATTTTTAGGAATTTTATTAATTATTTCTAATGATAATTGTTTTAAGAATTCTGGATTTTGGTATTGTTTGTTAGTGGGTTTATTTAAAGTGGCATTAAAAATAACATTTTGTTAGTGGTTCGCATGAAGATATTTTTTCTGCTAAATAATTTTTTTCCAATTTATATTTTAAAAATCCATTACTTTAGGCCAGGTGGAGAGCGCCTTCTTTTTTGAGTCTTATATTGGATTCCCAATTAAGTATGTAATTGGAAGTCATGTGTTTGTTTTCATAACTCTTGATTTTGTTTATATATTTTGGCAGATTGTAGCTTCTTCTATCCTTTAAGGCCATAATGTCGGCCTCGAAAAGTACAATAGCATTAGGGCAGGTATTTCGAAGAGCTGTAATAATTATAGCTGCACTTAGTTGTATCCTTTCCAGTGTTTTTAAATTTGTTTCAGATATTGTACCATAGATTTGATATCCATATTCCAAGATAGGTCTCATTAGAGATGTGTAAGTTAATTTTAGTGTTGTTGCTTCAGCTTCCCACTCTCCTTCTGAAATATATTTCAAGATTTTTAGTCGGTCTCTTCCTTTTCTAACAACTCCTTCAATATGTTTACTGGAGTTAATTTCTGGATCCAGAGTCTACACTCTAGATATTTAGGATGTTTATTATATTGCAATTGTTGTTCTTTCAGAATAATTTTTGGTCTTATTTTGTATAGTTTCTTATCGGTAGTAAAAAGACAGGTTTCTATTTTTTTTTTGGGGGGGGGGGTTAAATTCTAATTTATGTTCATTAGCAAATTTTTCTAGGTGGAGAAGAGTCTTGTTCAAATCCTTTTCAGCTTTTTTTCCAGTTTGTGTTGCTGCTCCATAGAATAATGCAATCAGCGAAAAGTCCAATATTGATTTTATCTGAATTTGTTTCTTCTATGCCTGGAATAAATAGGGTGAAGAGAGTTGGGCTAAGGACTGATCCTTGTGGTAATCCTTGATACAATTTGAAGGTTTTAGATAGAGTGCCATTATAATTTACCCTGATGTATCTATTTTTAAGGAAATCATTCATCCAAGTGATAGCTTTTCCATCAATTTTGAAATGTTTGTATAATTTTGTGATTAACTTGTTTTTCCATACCTTATCAAAAGCTTGTGTAAGGTCTAAAAAAACAGCTATAGGGTGGTTAGTTGGTTTTCTGTTTTGTGCATCATTTACCTTTTGTGTGAAAAATAAGAGTTGGTTTATTGTCCCATGTCCTTTCCTAAAACCATATTGTTCTTCTGGTGAGATTCCTTGTGTCGGGGTGGTAGGTGAGTCGTCTGAGTATAATTTTTCCAATAATTTGCAGCAAATACTTGTGAGGGAGATAGGTCGGTAGTTTTTTTGGGTCATCAGCAGATTTTTAGAGTATTTTAATGATATTATTGTTGCAGTTTTTCAGTCTTGAGGCAATTTTCCAGTTTTCCAGGAGTTATTGAAAATATGAAGAAGTATTTATTTGCCAATTTTGCCCAAGTTTGATATCATTTGGCCATGGATTCCATCTGGCCCAGGAGTCTTGTTTAGGTCATTGTTATCTAATGCATAAGCTAGCTCTTTCATATTGATTTTTATTTCATGGAAAATTTTATGAGTGCTGGTGAGATTTTTACAGTCATAAATAATCTTTCGGGCCTTTTTTCAACTTTCTTATCTTTTATTTCAAATTTGATTTTACTACTTATTTGATATGAATTACCTAAAATATTGGCAGCAATTTTGTCATTAGTTGCTGGGGTACCATCTTTATTCTTAATCATATTTGTTTTTTCAGTTTTGACTGGGATTTGTCAATTTGTTTTGCCAAATGCCAAAGTTTTGTATTTGGGTTTCTTGGGTTCAGGTTTTCACAAGTTTGTTTCTATTTTTACCTTTTCACATTTACGTATAATCATTTTATTTTT
Organism: Cordylochernes scorpioides; assembly: GCA_030710605.1. Classification (NCBI taxonomy): domain Eukaryota; kingdom Metazoa; phylum Arthropoda; class Arachnida; order Pseudoscorpiones; family Chernetidae; genus Cordylochernes; species Cordylochernes scorpioides. Next base: position 48,828,589 of record CP092876.1, read on the forward strand.
GCATTCACAATGTTCAGTTCAGTTCTACAATTTGGTTTTGGGTGCACTTTTTGTAGTTTATTTCTTTTAGTTATAAGTGTTTGAATATATTTTGTCTGGAGTGTATAATTTGGAATCCATTTCTTAATATTACCTCTTGGTATTGAAACTTTGGCTGCTTTAATAATGGTGTTTTTGAAAGATATCCAATTAGCTTTTTGAAGTTCCAAAGTTTTTCTTACATCCAGATGGCACAAGAACCTATAGGACATGCGACAACTGTCCTGGTGTGGAACTAACACCTATTCACATATTCTCATACCCAGCAATGGCCGCAGCCTTGCAGAAAATTGACATAGACAGAGCAGGAGCTTTACACACCCAAGATAGTGACATTGCTGCTGCTGTGATAGAGATGCATAGAGACATCTGAGGCTCTTTATTAGACCCGACAACAATAACAACGGCAATCCAGAGTAAACTAAATTATCAGAGATAGATACATATTTTTCAAATAAATTAAAATAAATATAAGGTATGTCCCATAAGTTCCCGGACTGGGTCCATAAAAAAAATGAAAAATTTAAATGAATTTGACTGTTTTTTATAGAAAAAATATCTGGCTACACGGTGGTACCAATATCGAGGCGGTACGTGCACGCGCCCCAAAGTTATTCTAATTTATTTAAAGGTTACACATAGCGCTGCGGCGATTTTACGATGGAACAAAAATTGAAGCAGAGGATTTGCATAGAATTTTGTGTGAAACTTCAAATATCAACCCCCGAAACTTTTTAAATGCTTAATAAAGCATTCCCCAAAGAGAACAATTGTTTTTGAATGGCATTCTAGATTTAAAGCTGGCAGAATTTCCATTGAAGATGATCTTCGTCAAGGACGCCCAAAAATTTCAAAGGACTGATGAAAATGTGCAAAAAATCACCGATTTGATAAAAGAAAATCCTCGAACCACTTTGCTGGAGCTAGAGCAAGACACAGGCATCTCTAAAACAACGATTGGAAGGATCGTAACCGAAGATTTGAGGCTCAAAAAGACTTCTGCAAAATTCATCCCAAGATTCCTCACTAATGAGCAAAAACTGTGTCGGCTTGCAACCTGTGAGGACATATTGGAAATGACAAGAACGGATCCGGAATGGAAAGACAAGATAATCACAGGCTACGAGACATGGGTCTATGGCTATGATCCTGAAACCAAGCATCAATCTGCCGAGTGGAGATGTCAGGGTGAGCTTAGACCCAAAAAATCCAGATTATTGAAATCCAGAAACAAGGTGTTGATGGTCGCTTTTTTGGATGAAAAAGGGCATTTTTCATCACGAGTATCTTCCTGCAGGCCAAACAGTTATCAAGGATATGTATTTGGGCATTCTTCGCCGTCTAAGGGAAGCGATTCGAAAAAAAAAGGCCAGAAAAATGGACTAATGGTGGCTGGATCCTACACCATGACAATGCTCGCCCTCACACAGCGCACTTTATGACTAGCTTTTTGGCGAAAAACGGGACACAAATCCTACTTCAACCACCCTATTTCCCAGACATCGCACCAAATGACTTTTTCCTGTTCCCCAAACTTAAAGCAGTTCTAAAAGGAAGACATTTTGACACCAGGGATGACATAATAGAAAAATCGCCGTTAGCATTGAAGAGCATTCCAAAAGAGGCTTATAAAAACTGTTTCGACAATTTGGGGAAACGATGGCGCTGGTGCGTTGAAGCAAGGGGGGATTACTTTAAAAAGTTTTAATAATTTTTTTGAAAAATATCTTACCTTTTTTTTTATGGACCCAGTCCGGGAACTTATGGGACACACCTTGTATGATCGATACTGAGAGAGAGTTGAATTAAAAAAAAAAAAAAATTATTATCTTCGAAAACAAACCGTATCTAAAATTGTTTTTTTCTACATGTTTCAATTTGCATTTACCTATTTTACATATCTCTGATTGTATTTAAAAATCGTCAATCAATTCTACTTTTGGCGAAGTGGTGTTTTATCAATTTGTTATTTGATATTATTAGTGTTCTTTCCTGGTATTCAAAAAGAAAAAATACATGTCGATCAGTTATATTTTTCAATTTATCAAACAATTTGGCCGCTTAATCTCTGATTCTGGTAGAGTGCCATCTGGCGAATAAAATTGTAACTAAAACCAATTTCGAATTTTTCATTATTTGCCATAAAAAGTCCCATTGCATCCTGAACACAATGGTGTTTACCGCATTGCTCTAGCGCAAATATTCGCGGAGTTATTAATTTTTAAAATAGTGCGGGACTTTTGGATCACCCTGTATATCTATCTATATATATAAAAATGAAAGTTTGTGTGTTTGTTTGTATGTCCGGTATACAAATTCGCAGTAGTTCACTAATTCAAACCAAAATTTCCATACATAGATAAAAAACGGGGAAGACGATAGGCTATTTTAAAAAATATATAAATCAATTATTAAAACTATATATTCAAATTATTCTACTTAGCTCACGAACAGCGCCCTCTATCAAGTACTAAAAGGTTTTAAATACGTTTAAAATCTAATTCTTCTCAATATTTTATTAATAATAGTTCGCTTAATAACACATATAATACAAATATTTATATAATAACTGCTCTAATTTGAAATATTTGGTAGGTTTTATTTATTTATATATTTTCTTTTTTAGATGTAACTGATCTAATTCGCCGTTTAAAATAACTGCTCTTGAAATATTTGGTATGTTTTATTCATTTATATATTTATAGACGCTCGCTCGATTTGAAGATTTATATCGTAACTAATCTGACTGAAATTATAACAGTGTATAGAGTAGTATCTGGAAAAACTTATAGTGAAATTTTCAGGTCTCTATCTCGAATATTCGTCGAGTTTGCCCTTTTGCTCTCGAGCAGCGCCTCTAGCTGTGAAGATGGGAGGTAATATCAGCTGACCTAATGTACATGTAAAGTTTGGAGCGGGACGTTTCACAAGAGTGACACCCACGGCGCCAATTTATAATTGTAACGAATAGTGTTTGAATAAAACATTTAATCGGGTAAACCCGGGCGTTGGCCGGGTCATTCGTCTAGTATATATATATATATATATATATATATATTGTCACAGATATTTCTAGTGTTAACAGTTATTTGATTAGTGCTAACAAAAACAATTATATAAAAACTTTATTGACCATCCACGCCAAAAATTTACATACAAGATTATTGAAAAAAATTACATAAAACTTGGAAAATAGATTTTATAAAATTCAAACTATGCAAATTCTAAACAAAGACATTATCCCCCTTCTCAAAACTAAGCAACGACCCGCCGCTTTTACAACAAACACAAAATAACAAACTAATCATACACACAAAAGAAGCAGAAAGGAACTAGAAGTGAAAAAAAAAAAGAAAAAGAAAGATTTCTCACTTGCGTCCTCTTTACCCGATCCTCTTATTCCTTTCACTTTGTTGAATTTGTTCTTCTGGGTCCTGATATGGCTTCATCCGCTGGACATGGACGATATCTTTGGTTTTATGTTGTCGTGGTCTTTTCTCCAAAGGCTCCACCTCATTGGTTACCTCGGAGAGTTGTCTGTTCACCCTATAAACTGGGAAAGAAGCCCTGTCTTGGCACCAGACTGAAGGCTTGGAAAAGGGCAGGGACGCCCACCGCTCACTCACCCTTGAGGATAGGGGAGTTGGGAGGCGACTCTGCGTGTCTCGTCCTCGCGTGGGAGTGCCACTGGCCGATCGCCAGTGGAGGCTGTAAGCTAGTCATCTGCCCGTGGTTGGCTGGCGCGAGGCGCCACGTGTCTCGAAACTCTTGGGTCTTCGCTCTGTGTGTGCACCATTGGGAGCGTCCTTGCCGTGCGCGCCATGAAAAACCAAGGGGTGCACACAGTAGTACCACCCTCCCGCCTTCGCGCGGTTCCCTGTGTAAACCTCGGAACCTCAGAGGTCCTTGATTCGTCGGCAGATTCAGCGAGTACTGTGAACAAAGGGTACGAGGGCCAAAGGGGGGGAAGTCCCATTGGAGCGTAGGACGGGTTAAGCCAAGTCCGAACGGGAGGGCTCGGTCAGCAACCTTGCCAAGAACTCTCGGAGACGCCTGTGGGTTGATTGGTCATCCTTATGGAGCCAGACCATAATGGCGGGCGCGAGGGGCCAAACAATAGCCACTCGGTGCATGTAGAATGCATCATTCCTTTGGTGTGGTGGCCTAGGTAATGCAGCAGAGGGCATGCTTTCGCATGCCGGTTTATGGACCGAAAGATCTGGGTGGCCTTGCTTCTAGGATGTTCACCCTATAAGGGCCGAAGTATCTCTTTAGGAGCTTCTCCGATAACCCTTGTCTACGGACAGGCGTGAACACCCTCAATAGGTCTCCCATCTTAAAATGGACTGGTCTGTGGCTCTGGTCATATCGAGATTTGTCTCTTTCTTGAGATCGTGAAATGTTCAAGGTGAGCCAACTGGCGTGCATCCTCGGCATTTGCCACCATACACTCCACGTAGTCGTCCAGACTGGTGTTTTCTCTATAGGCTAAAATGGTGTCAAGTGGAGTCTCGACATCTCGTCCGTGTATGATATAATAAGGGCTAAATCCAGTGGTTTCTTGTTGGGGGGTGTTATAGGCGAAAGTGACATAGGGGAGCACTGCATCCCAGTTTCTTTGCTCGACAACGACATACAAAGACAACATGTCGGCGAGAGTCTTCTTGAGTCTTTCGGTTTACCCGTTGGTCTGTGGATGGTAGGCTGACGTAAATCAATGTATGGTCCCGCACAGGTCGTTGATTTATTTTAATGTTCGTGATATAAAGGTTCGAACTCAACTCTCTAGGAGCTCCATGCTCATGTTATATATATATATATATAATATGTTTTCTACTATGAATTTGCCAATCTTTCTCCGCACTTTCATTAGGTATTGCTCTGGTCATTGCGTACCTTGATAGATAATCTGTCGCCACCACGATCCACTTGTTGCCGTTGTTAGAGACATGAATTCTTTCCAACAGATCTATTCCAACCATCTGAAAAGGCCGGGTCACAGGCGGGATTAGTATGAGTTATCCAGGTGGACGCCCCGTGGATCCTTTTCGTCTTTGACATTCTCTACAATGTGACACGTACTGTTTCACATATCTGTACAGGCCGGGCCGAAAGTATTTTTTTATAACTCGATCGTAGGTTTTGGCAAATCCCAAATGCCCTCTCATCGGTGAATCATGGGCTTCCCTCAAGATGTCCATTCTCATCTGCTTAGAAACCATATTTTGCCCATTGGATCGTAGTTCTTGCGGTAGAGAATACCTTCGATTAGTTTAAATCCTCCATCACCTTTAGATTGGCTCTCTTGAATCAATTTTGTAATTTGGTCGTCCTCACCTCCGTAATTGAGATCATGGAATGTTGTTTTTGTCCGTGTCTAAAAGAGTGTCGTGAAAGGCAGTCCGCATCTTGATGTTTTTTTTTGCTGTTCTTATAAGAAATAGAAACATCAAATTCTTGAAGACGTAGGGCCCATCTGGCTAGCCTTTCTAATGGATCCTTAATATTAGCTAGCTTACAGAGAGAATGGTGGTCGGAGACTACTGTAAAATGTCTTCCAAACAAATAAGGCCTGAACTTGTATATAGCCCATACTACGGCTAAACACTTTCTCTCTGTCGTAGAATAATTCTTTTCTGCAGCGTTGAGAGTTCTTGATGCATAGGCGATTAGCTTTACCTCTCCTTCTTGAAATTTGGATCAATACTGCTCCAATGCCATGTCCGCTTGCGTCTGTGTGCAGATGTGTTTCGGATTCTTCTTTAAAATGGCCTAGAAGAGGATCTGTGGTCAACGCCGATTTCAATATCTGGAACGACTCATCTTGCTCCTTTGACCAAACGAAACTAGTATTGTTTTCAGGAGTTCGTGTAATGGCTTTGCTTTATTCGCGAAGTTCCTCACAAAGCGTCTATAGTAAGAACAAAATCCGATGAAACTTCTCACATCAGTTGTATTTTTTGGATCGATAAATTTGTAATTGCCTCTAAATATCCAGGATCTGGGCGTATACCGTCCTCCTAAACCAAATGCCCTAATACCTTTAACATCTTTGATCCAAATCGGCACTTATCAAGATTAGGACATAAACCTGCCTTTTGAATACATTTAAGGTCTTTTTCTAGGCGTTCCATGTGCTGTTGAAAGGAAGAAGCATAGACAATTATATCGTCCAGGTAGCAGAGACAAATTGTTCACTTTAGTCCAGCCAGCAGATTATCCATCATTCTTTCGAACGTGGCTGGGGCATTACATAGTACGAACGGTGTTAGCATTTTAAGAAGTTGTTTTTCATAAATTTATATATTTATATTTTTGACCAGATGACCAGACTACTGCATATATATATATTTGGTTTTGAAATGATGTAAAGAAGTTAGTTATGAAAGGAAATTAAAAGTGTTAAGGGCCCAGCAGTACGCTTCCACTGCGCCGTAGAAAGTAATTAGAAGTTAAAGCTAAGAAGGCAAAGAAGAAAAAGCTGAAGTTAAAGCTAAAGAAGAAAAAGATGAAGTTACGGCTAAATAGGATAAGGCCAGGGAATATAGGGCTAAAGAGGAAAATTTGAAGTTAAAGCTAAATAAGATAAAGCTAACTAAGATAAAGAAAATAATTTGATTATTAGAAATTTAAGCGATCTAAAAACTGAACTTTATACAAGGAAGAAGAAAAGATTGAAGTTATAATTGTTTATGAAACTTTGCATAACTAGAAAAATTAATGGCTGACGAATTGAGAATACCTAAACTAGATGGTAATAATTACTATTCCTGGGCCATAAGAGCCAAATCAATTTTGATTCAGAAGGACATATGGGATGCAATTGAGCCTGGCTTCCGAGTGAAACTTCCGAAAAACAAAAGAGAAAAGATAACTTGGCATTATCTATCATATTATTATCAGTTGAAGAATCATTCTTAGATGATATCGGTGATTGTGAGCGAGCGATCGATGCATGGCAGATACTAGAGGACATCCACACAAAGTATGGCTTGCTGCACATATTACAGCTATTAAGAGAATTTTTTTACATTTTCATGAAGATATGAAAGAATATTTCGCTAGAATAATGGAATGTCATCGAAAATTGGCAAAGTGTCACCATGGATTTGGGGATGTAGAGTTAGCGTTGAATATGATATTGGGGTTACCAAAGAGTTACAAACCACTAATTCTCAGTTTAGAACAGCAGGAAGAGAAGCTATCAACTAGTGTGGTTAAATCCAAATTACTCTTAGAAGAAAAACGACAGAACCAACGTAAAATCCCTCAAGAAGATCCAAATAGCGCTTTTGCGGTAAGAAGAAAAGACGACACATGCAAATCACCATGGCAAGAACGAAATAAATTCAAATATGACTAACCAAGGAATTATCAGAATACATGGACGGAAGGGAAAATGGAAAATTATAATTATTCCAGCCGGATAAGATGTTTCAATTGTGGCAAATAAGGCACATATCTAGGAATTGCAGATTTGCCAACTCCTCAAGGAGAATTAACGAAGGTATGCTGAAACAAAGTACGTTAGACCTCACTCATAAAGCCCTATTTGAAAATAACTTCAAAAACAATAACTCAGAGAATATCTGGTTTCTGGACAGTGGAGCTACTGAACACATGACGTCGAACAGACTGAAAATGACGAACACAAAAAGTATTTCAACTTCAGTTGAAATGGCAAACAATGAAAAAATAAAATTATCAGAGATGGGTGATGTAACCAACAAACTCGGTCACGAATATGGAGGTGAAACCTTGTTCTTGGAAAATGTATTATACGTTCCTGAATTAGATGGAAATATTTTGTATGTTGGAAGGATTGAGGAAAGAGGAAACAAGGTATTATTCCAGAATGGCAAAGCCACTATTTTGGAAGTGATGGCGAATTAATTTTGAAATCTAATAGAAGAGGAAGGATCTATACAGTGGAAGAACTGAAGATAGCTAAAGTGAAGTCAACAAGTGCAAATATCTGGCACAGAAGGCCAGGACACATATACAACAGGGATCTCCAAAATGTGAGTGACACAGCTGAGTGCGAAGCATGCCTTGAAGGTAAAATGAGAAGACTCCCATTTCCTTCCAAACACGTCGAAAGTAAGAAGACTTTATCACCCTTGGAGCTCATCCCTTCGGATGTAGTAGGTCCCATTAGCCCAATATCGAAGGGAGGGAACAATTATTTTGTCACATTCATAGACGATTTCACTCATTACACTACAGTATATTTTATGAGGTCTAAATAGGAGGTACTTGAAAGATTTAAGGAATATAAGAACATTGTTGAGAATTACCACAGCAGAAAAATCAAAATACTAAGAAGTGATAATGGGACGGAATATGTTAACAACGAATTTAATAAATTCCTCAATGAAAATGGTATCAAGCGGCAGCTTACAGTTTTAAGAACACCTCAGCAAAATGGAACTGCAGAAAGAATGAATCAGACATTACTAAACACAGCGAGATGCATTATACTTGAATCTGGAATTCCCAAATCATTTTGCGCAGATGCGGTAAATACAGCTTGTTACTTAAGAAACAAATGTTCTAGCAAGGCGATAGGTAACAAAATACCCGAAGAAATGTGGACCGAACGGCCAGTGAAGATTGAACATCTCCGAGTTTTCGGT